>JANJGN010000570.1:0-222500 GCA_026770705.1 Isurus oxyrinchus
ACCACAAAACCCAGCTCCCTCACTACTGACCCGCTGACAGTGCAGCACTCCTTCAGTACTGACCCTCCAACAGTGCAGCACTCCCTCAGTACAGACCCTCTGACAGTGCAGCTCTCCCTCAGTACTGACCCGCTGACAGTGCAGCACTCCTTCAGTACTGACCGTCCGACAGTGCTGCACTCCCACAGTACTGACCCTCCAACAGCGCAGCACTCCCTCAGTACTGACCCTCTGACAGTGCGGCTCTCCCTCAGTACAGACCCTCCGACAGTGCAGCTCTCCCTCAGTACTGACCCTCTGACAGTGCAGCACTCCCTCAGTACTGACCCTCTGACAGTGCAGCACTCCCTCAGTACTGACCCTCTGACAGTGCGGCTCTCCCTCAGTACAGACCCTCCGACAGTGCAGCTCTCCCTTAGTACTGACCCTCTGACAGTGCAGCACTCCCTCAGTACTGACCCTCTGACAGTGCAGCACTCCCTCAGTACTGACCCTCCGACAGTGCAGCTCTCCCTCAGTACTGACCCTCTGACAGTGCAGCACTCCCTCAGTACTGACCCTCTGACAGTGCAGCAGTCCCTCATCATTGATATAACCTGTGGAATAATGTTTGCCCCTCCGCTAGTGTCTCTACAGCTTTTACATGTAAATTGGGAACCACAACTGTGCACAGTGCTCCAAGTGTGGTCTAACTGAGTTATACGGAGACCAGAACTGTGCACAGTGCTCCAAGTGTGGTCTAACTGAGGGATACAGAGACCACAACTGTGCACAGTGCTCCAAGTGTGGTCTAACCGAGTTATACGGAGACCAGAACTGTGCACAGTGCTCCAAGTGTGGTCTAACTGAGGGATACAGAGACCACAACTGTGCACAGTGCTCCAAGTGTGGTCTAACCGAGTTATACGGAGACCAGAACTGTGCACAGTGCTCCAAGTGTGGTCTAACTGAGGGATACAGAGACCACAACTGTGCACAGTGCTCCAAGTGTGGTCTAACCGAGTTATACGGAGACCAGAACTGTGCACAGGGCTCCAAGTGTGGTCTAACTGAGGGATATGGAGACCGGAACTGTGCACAGTGCTCCAAGTGTGATCTAACTGAGGGATACGGGGACTGGAACTGAGCACAGTGCTCCAAGTGTGGTCTAACTGAGGGATACGGAGACCAGAACTGTGTACAGTGCTCCAAGTGTGGTCTAACCGAGGGATACAGAGACCACAACTGTGCACAGTGCTCCAAGTCTGGTCTAACCGAGTTTTACGGAGACCAGAACTGTGCACAGTGCTCCAAGTGTGGTCTAACCGAGCGATACGGAGACCGGAACTGTGTACAGTTCTCCAAGTGTGGTCTAACTGAGGGATACGGAGACCGGAACTGTGCACAGTGCTCCAAGTGTGGTCTAACCGAGGGATACGGAGACCAGAACTGTGCACAGTGCTCCAAGTGTGGTCTAACCGAGGGAGACGGAGACCAGAACTGTGCACAGTGCTCCAAGTGTGGTCTAACCGAGGGAGACGGAGACCAGAACTGTGCACAGTGCTCCAAGTGTGGTCTAACCGAGGGATACGGAGACCGGAACTGTGCACAGTGCTCCAAGTGTGGTCTAACCGAGGGATACGGAGACCGGAACTGTGCACAGTGCTCCAAGTGTGGTCTAACTGAGGGATACGGAGACCACAACTGTGCACAGTGCTCCAAGTGTGGTCTAACCGAGTTATACGGAGACCAGAACTGTGCACAGTGCTCCAAGTGTGGTCTAACTGAGGGATACAGAGACCACAACTGTGCACAGTGCTCCAAGTGTGGTCTAACCGAGTTATACGGAGACCAGAACTGTGCACAGTGCTCCAAGTGTGGTCTAACTGAGGGATATGGAGACCGGAACTGTGCACAGTGCTCCAAGTGTGATCTAACTGAGGGATACGGGGACTGGAACTGAGCACAGTGCTCCAAGTGTGGTCTAACTGAGGGATACGGAGACCAGAACTGTGTACAGTGCTCCAAGTGTGGTCTAACCGAGGGATACAGAGACCACAACTGTGCACAGTGCTCCAAGTCTGGTCTAACCGAGTTTTACGGAGACCAGAACTGTGCACAGTGCTCCAAGTGTGGTCTAACCGAGCGATACGGAGACCGGAACTGTGTACAGTTCTCCAAGTGTGGTCTAACTGAGGGATACGGAGACCGGAACTGTGCACAGTGCTCCAAGTGTGGTCTAACCGAGGGATACGGAGACCGGAACTGTGCACAGTGCTCCAAGTGTGGTCTAACTGAGGGATACGGAGACCGGAACTGTGCACAGTGCTCCAAGTGTGGTCTAACCGAGGGATACGGAGACCTGAACTGTGCACAGTGCTCCAAGTGTGGTCTAACCAAGGGATACGGACACCGGAACTGTGCACAGTGCTCCAAGTGTGGTCTAACCGAGGGATATGGAGATCGGAACTGTGCACAGTGCTCCAAGTGTGGTCTAACCGAGGGATACGGAGACCGGAACTGTGCACAGTGCTCCAAGTGTGGTCTAACCGAGGGATATGGAGACCGGAACTGTGCACAGTGCTCCAAGTGTGGTCTAACTGAGTTATACGGAGACCAGAACTGTGTACAGTGCTCCAAGTGTGGTCTAACCGAGGGATACAGAGACCACAACTGTGCACAGTGCTCCAAGTCTGGTCTAACCGAGTTTTACGGAGACCAGAACTGTGCACAGTGCTCCAAGTGTGGTCTAACCGAGGGATACGGAGACCAGAACTGTGCACAGTGCTCCAAGTGTGGTCTAACCGAGCGATACGGAGACCGGAACTGTGTACAGTTCTCCAAGTGTGGTCTAACTGAGGGATACGGAGACCGGAACTGTGCACAGTGCTCCAAGTGTGGTCTAACCGAGGGATACGGAGACCAGAACTGTGCACAGTGCTCCAAGTGTGGTCTAACCGAGGGAGACGGAGACCAGAACTGTGCACAGTGCTCCAAGTGTGGTCTAACCGAGGGATACAGAGACCACAACTGTGCACAGTGCTCCAAGTGTGGTCTAACCGAGTTATACGGAGACCAGAACTGTGCACAGTGCTCCAAGTGTGGTCTAACTGAGGGATACAGAGACCACAACTGTGCACAGTGCTCCAAGTGTGGTCTAACCGAGTTATACGGAGACCAGAACTGTGCACAGTGCTCCAAGTGTGGTCTAACTGAGGGATATGGAGACCGGAACTGTGCACAGTGCTCCAAGTGTGATCTAACTGAGGGATACGGGGACTGGAACTGAGCACAGTGCTCCAAGTGTGGTCTAACTGAGGGATACGGAGACCAGAACTGTGTACAGTGCTCCAAGTGTGGTCTAACCGAGGGATACAGAGACCACAACTGTGCACAGTGCTCCAAGTCTGGTCTAACCGAGTTTTACGGAGACCAGAACTGTGCACAGTGCTCCAAGTGTGGTCTAACCGAGCGATACGGAGACCGGAACTGTGTACAGTTCTCCAAGTGTGGTCTAACTGAGGGATACGGAGACCAGAACTGTGCACAGTGCTCCAAGTGTGGTCTAACCGAGGGATACGGAGACCAGAACTGTGCACAGTGCTCCAAGTGTGGTCTAACCGAGGGAGACGGAGACCAGAACTGTGCACAGTGCTCCAAGTGTGGTCTAACCGAGGGAGACGGAGACCAGAACTGTGCACAGTGCTCCAAGTGTGGTCTAACCGAGGGATACGGAGACCGGAACTGTGCACAGTGCTCCAAGTGTGGTCTAACCGAGGGATACGGAGACCGGAACTGTGCACAGTGCTCCAAGTGTGGTCTAACTGAGGGATACGGAGACCACAACTGTGCACAGTGCTCCAAGTGTGGTCTAACCGAGTTATACGGAGACCAGAACTGTGCACAGTGCTCCAAGTGTGGTCTAACTGAGGGATACAGAGACCACAACTGTGCACAGTGCTCCAAGTGTGGTCTAACCGAGTTATACGGAGACCAGAACTGTGCACAGTGCTCCAAGTGTGGTCTAACTGAGGGATATGGAGACCGGAACTGTGCACAGTGCTCCAAGTGTGATCTAACTGAGGGATACGGGGACTGGAACTGAGCACAGTGCTCCAAGTGTGGTCTAACTGAGGGATATGGAGACCAGAACTGTGTACAGTGCTCCAAGTGTGGTCTAACCGAGGGATACAGAGACCACAACTGTGCACAGTGCTCCAAGTCTGGTCTAACCGAGTTTTACGGAGACCAGAACTGTGCACAGTGCTCCAAGTGTGGTCTAACCGAGCGATACGGAGACCGGAACTGTGTACAGTTCTCCAAGTGTGGTCTAACTGAGGGATACGGAGACCGGAACTGTGCACAGTGCTCCAAGTGTGGTCTAACCGAGGGATACGGAGACCGGAACTGTGCACAGTGCTCCAAGTGTGGTCTAACTGAGGGATACGGAGACCGGAACTGTGCACAGTGCTCCAAGTGTGGTCTAACCGAGGGATACGGAGACCTGAACTGTGCACAGTGCTCCAAGTGTGGTCTAACCAAGGGATACGGAGACCGGAACTGTGCACAGTGTTCCAAGTGTGGTCTAACCGAGGGATATGGAGATCGGAACTGTGCACAGTGCTCCAAGTGTGGTCTAACCGAGGGATACGGAGACCGGAACTGTGCACAGTGCTCCAAGTGTGGTCTAACCGAGGGATATGGAGACCGGAACTGTGCACAGTGCTCCAAGTGTGGTCTAACTGAGTTATACGGAGACCAGAACTGTGTACAGTGCTCCAAGTATGGTCTAACCGAGGGATACAGAGACCACAACTGTGCACAGTGCTCCAAGTCTGGTCTAACCGAGTTTTACGGAGACCAGAACTGTGCACAGTGCTCCAAGTGTGGTCTAACCGAGGGATACGGAGACCAGAACTGTGCACAGTGCTCCAAGTGTGGTCTAACCGAGCGATACGGAGACCGGAACTGTGTACAGTTCTCCAAGTGTGGTCTAACTGAGGGATACGGAGACCGGAACTGTGCACAGTGCTCCAAGTGTGGTCTAACCGAGGGATACGGAGACCAGAACTGTGCACAGTGCTCCAAGTGTGGTCTAACCGAGGGAGACGGAGACCAGAACTGTGCACAGTGCTCCAAGTGTGGTCTAACCGAGGGATACGGAGACCAGAACTGTGCACAGTGCTCCAAGTGTGGTCTAACCGAGGGATACGGAGACCGGAACTGTGCACAGTGCTCCAAGTGTGGTCTAACCGAGGGATACGGAGACCGGAACTGTGCACAGTGCTCCAAGTGTGGTCTAACCGAGGGATACGGAGACTGGAACTGTGCACAGTGCTCCAAGTGAACTCTAACCGAGGGATACGGAGACCGGAACTGTGCACAGTGCTCCAAGTGTGGTCTAACCGAGGGATACGGAGACCGGAACTGTGCACAGTGCTCCAAGTGTGGTCTAACCGAGGGATACGGAGACCAGAACTGTGCACAGTGCTCCAAGTGTGGTCTAACCGAGGGATACGGAGACCGGAACTGTGCACAGTGCTCCAAGTGTGGTCTAACCGAGGGATACGGAGACTGGAACTGTGCACAGTGATCCAAGTGTGGTCTAACCGAGGGATACGGAGACCAGAACTGTGCACAGTGCTCCAAGTGTGGTCTAACCGAGGGATACGGAGACCGGAACTGTGCACAGTGCTCCAAGTGAGGTCTAACCGAGGGATACGGAGACCGGAACTGTGCACAGTGCTCCAAGTGTGGTCTAACCGAGGGATCTGGTGACCTGTTGCTGGATCTTTGTGTTTTGTACTCACCAGGACAAATGCTGGAATGCCAAATTTCCAACGACTGCAGCAATTTTTGCCGGCTGAGCTAAGGGATGCTCTTCGTCTGGCATGTTGATTCAGATTGGTCGAGGCATTGCCATGGAGATAGCAACAGTGAAGCATCCTCTGGCCAAGCTCCCATTAGTTCCGCAACCCCGCAAGGCTTGAACTGATCCGTTTTGTTTGCAGAGAATGGATCTGTTGAACGTATGCACTTCTAGCACGTATAAGTGAGCTACGCTACCGGTTCAACTGATCATGTGAAGTTGGTCGTTAGTGTTAGCTAACGGCTCACTCAAGGTTGGTCAGCGGGTGCTGTCCAACCTCAGAATCACATCTGACAAGAGCTGTTTTGTCGCTTGGTGGCACGGGACTTGAGTCTTACTGAGAAAAGACATTTTGTCGAATCTTTTCTTTTTGCACTCTTCAGGACACTCTCTGCGATTGCCCTGATGAGCGCTTGATGGAAAGTTTTTTCAGCAGTAACTCTAGTGAACGTTTTGTTTTGGGTTATGCACGGACGGCTTGGTTGAGTATTGTCTGTAGTCTGCCCGCCCCGAACAGCCGGTGCAATGATTTAATCAGCCAGTCACTGGGGTGTATGGCCTTCATACCTGGCGTTGCACCAGAGGTAAAAATTCATGCACAACGTTCTTCAATTGCATGATATGCAGAACACTGCTTTGGACCGAAGGCAGCTCCCCATTGGTGGGAAATACAGCTTGCAAGGGCACGACATGGTGGCAGCGTGAAATGGCTGGCTTAAGTTGCTGGAATCTCCGGGGCGCTTTGCCACCCCGGGGCAACTGGAGGTCTGCTAGGCAATGTTGGGAGGTGCCTTCAAGGGGTAACAGCGTGTCATCACTTTAAGGGAAGTGCGTCATGTGACCCAGCCTCCGTTTCACCTCAGCCTGGAACAGAGCGCAGTCATGGTGCAGCTCTGACGTCCTCAAGCTTTCTGTCCATGTATATCTATCCACACGTACCTTGAATTAATAAATGAATGTGTTTGTATTTCTTCCTAAGCAATTGGTGCCGTGTCTCATTATATCACACATGACACAGTTTGAGGCGACGGTTCCTTCTAAGCCATGTGGCACTCACCCCAGAATCAAAATCGAGTACTGGTTAGCAGACGATCGTAACTGCAATTGTCGTGAAGCTATTAATATATAATATTTTGGAAAATATTTTTCTTCTAAACTCGAGCTTTAGTCTGCGGGTGTGTCTTAATTATATTCAAGACGGCTAGTCTGGGTGCTAGTTTGAGATGTAAACAGGGAACGTAGCATTTTTTTGAATCGAGCATTCAAGAAGTGGGGGGTTGGAAACCTGACACCTGCCTAGCAGATGCCAAGCCATGTGTTCATATCACCCATAAAATTGGTGCAGTGAATGGGGTTTCATTGTTAAAAGGTAAGGTTCAAAGAGACCGGTGAGGCAGTGAGAACTTGAATTCAATCAGTGGCGGTAGGTAGAACTTCAGTGGTTTTCGGGTGTACGGGACAGAAACAACGCAAGATGAAAAGGGGTTAATTTCGAGTTCGTAAGGTGAAAACACTCTGCCTGGTGTTTGGTTAAATCGATGGGTTGCTGTTGCCTTAATGGACATTAGTTTGGTAACTTGTTAAAAGTGATGACAGTAAATTTGCAGCCGTGTGTATATATAAATTTTTAACCTGTGCAAATTAATAAAATGTTTAAATTAGCTTAATTCAAAACCTCGAGGACTGGTAAAACATAAATAAAAATACCCGGGAAAAGCTCAGGGGGTCTGGCAGCCTCTGCGGAGAGGCGTGCCATGAAAGACAGGCTGGTGCCAGAAGGGAGCCCTGGACCAAGGGAGCTGCCTGGCAACAATGTTTTAATTGGCTCCTGGCCGGGTGGCCAGGTTTTTGTGTGAGCGCGGTGCAGCAGAATAGCTCCCAGCCTGAAAGGGACGAGGACTAAAACCTCCGCCCCCCAGTGTGTGGAATTGGGAGGATTCCAATAATCGGACAATCACAGCTACAACAGAAGAGGACTGGTGGTCTGATTCCTGAATTTAGAGTCGCAGCTCAAACATAACACTTAGAATGATAGGTTATGATAGTTATTTAAAGCGCTGGCAGCCCTAAACATACAACCCGATCTTCCTCACGTACCGTGAAGCTTTGGTTATTTCCTGGCAGGGTCCAGCTTGCCCCTTATGACTTATGACCTTTGTAAAAAAAAAAACCCACAAAATCCCAGGTTTGTATCCGAGTGCCCAGATCATGCGGTGCCCTTCCTTCCATTCTGTCTCAAGAGGTATGGCTTTAACACAGCGCGTGGCCTGTCGGCTGGGTGAGTGGGACAGTCCACTAAGAGGATGAGCACCAGGTTAGCTCAGTCCGGAAGGCTTGAGCTAACTCCTGACTTCCTGGTGAGAAGTTGCGGCCTCACTGCTGCACTAAACAATGGGAATGGGCTCCTGCTTTAGCAAGCAGGAGGCAGTGGTGTGGGGGGATTGTCGCTGGGCTAGTGGTCTCAGAGACCCAGGATAATTCTTTGGGGGCCTGGGTTCATATCCTGCCCCAGGCAGATGCTGGAATTTAAATTTACTATATTATATATATATATAAAAAAAATCTATAGTTAAAAGTCCAGCTAGCTATCATTGTATGATTATTGGAATCTTCCACACACTGGGGGCGGAGGTTTTAGTCCTCGTCCCTTTCAGGCTGGGAGCTATTCAGCTGCACCGCACTCACACACAAACCTGGCCACCCGGCCAGGAGCCAATTAAAACATTGTTGCCAGGCGGCTCCCTTGGTCCAGGGCTCCCTTCTGGCACCAGCCTGTCTTTCATGGCACGCCTCTGCTCCAGGACTGCAACATCGTGCATGCCCCTCGTTCTGTTTCAGTGGGCACGTCTTTCAGACTGCAGCCGTCGTCATCTGAATCCACAGTCCAATAGCAAAATAAAAAAAGGGAAAGTTCTTTACAGCAGTCCAACAGAAGTAGAAAGATAGGTTCCTAACAGCAGTCGCGAAACAGAACTTGCACAATTCATGCCAGCTGGGTACTAAATTTGGAGGATGGGGGGAGGGGACCAGATTCCGGCCTGCCGGGTTTTTAATGAGCGTTCATGAGATGCAGATGGGCTTCCCGACACAGATGGGCGTGTCACCTGACTGACCTTTAACCCACCAACGGCAGCCGGGGAAGCAAGATTCCTAACTCATTTCGCAATGCTGGGAATCCGGGACTGAGGCTTCCCCGCCAAGCCTTGCCCCCCCCCCCCCACCCCCCTCCGCAGCCCTGGGCCCAGACAGGAGTGGGAAATTCCGGCCCCTCTTCCTGCCCTGAGTTTCCCAGTACCCTGATGACCAGTTCGGACCAGTGTGCCGACTCCCCAGTTTTTACTGCTTTGCTCCTCCACCGCACCACCCAACCCCCCCCCCCCCCCCCCCCACCCCCACCAACCCCCTCCTTCTGGGTTGCGAGTTAAGCAGCTGGCTGGGGAGAGGGCCCGAGTTACCAGGTTGCAGGCGCAAACCCGCCCCACGACGTTCGGATCTCGCCTGTCCCCTGCAAAAACAAACAAGAAACCGGCCCAGCGCTGGGATTTTGTGTTTCGGCGTTTACCGCAGAGCTGGAGTTCGGGTTTTTGGACCCCACTCTCTCCGCTGCTGTCTTAGCCCCACCCCTGTGGTCACCAGTCCCACATCCTTGGCCATTGGCCAAGCCCTGGGGAAGCATTGCCAGCTGTGGGGGGGGGGGGGGGGATGGTGAGAGGCTTTAGAACGAACGGACAACGGGCAAGTTGGAGGGGGAACGGGCGGACATGTGGCAGATGAACGGGCGGAGAAATGTGAAGCGATTCACTCTGGGAGGTAGGAACATGGAGAGACAATATAAAGGGGGAGCAGGAGCAGAGGGACCTGGGTGTATACGTGCAGAAGTCATTGACGGTGGCAGGTCAGCTGGACAGCGCAGTTAGTAAGGCACGCAGTATCCTGGGACTTGTTAGTAGGGAACACACAGTACAAGAGCAAGGATGTCATGCTGACCTTGTATAAAGCACTCATTCAGCCTCAGCCGGAGTTTTGTGCCCAGTTCTGGGCTCCGCACTTTAGGGAGGGTCCGGAGGGGTTAGAGAGAGAGACAAGAAAAGATGCACCAGGACGGTTCTTTGGGTCAAAAACAGAATGACCTGCAAAAACTCAGCAGGTCCGGCAGCATCGGCGGAGAAGAAAAGAGTTGAGGTTTCGAGTCCTCATGACCCTTCGACAGAACTTTGGGGCCTATTTTTACCTTCCCCCTCTGGCCGGGCTTGTAGGAGGTTGTGGGGGGGGTTTGTAGAGGGGGGAGTGGCCATAGGGCTTTTCAGACCCTCTCTGGCTGGGACTGTACGTGGGATATTGGGGTTTGTAGCTGGGGTGGGGGGTTTATAGAGGGGGGAGTGGCCATAGGACTTTTCAGACCCTCTCTGGCTGGGACTGTAGCTGGGATATGGGGGTTTGTAGCTGGGGTGGGGGGTTTGTAGAGGGGGGAGTGGCCATAGGGCTTTTCGGACCCCCTCTGGCCAGGCTTGTAGCTGGGGTGGGGGGGGTTTGTAGAGGGGGGAGTGGCCATAAAGCTTTTCAGACCCTCTCTGGCTGGGACTGTAGGTGGGATATGGGGGTTTGTAGCTGGGGTGGGGGGTTTGTAGAGGGGGGAGTGGCCATGGGGCTTTTCGGGCAGGGGTGCCAGTGTATTCCGGTCCCTTTGACCTCTCCCCAGCTGAATGCTGGGATGGCTGAGGACGAAGGTCGAAGGTCATCCCGCTCACCCTCAGCCCAATCCAGGACACTTAAGAGGCCAATTGTTGACCACTTCAGAGGGAGGGTTGGTGGGGGGCGGGGGGCGGGTTTCAAGCAAAATTTGGGGAGGGGGAGGTGAAGAAGCCGGAAAATGAACCCTGTGTGACCTCAGGTGGGAGTGGGGGTGGGGGGGAGAATACCCCCCCCCCCGTGGGCAGCTCCCTTTTAACACCCGCCCCAGCCCTACCCCCCACGTGTCAGGCCAGACCCCTGTGGGGGACCCCCTCCCCCGACCTGGCCCATTGCCCAACGCCCCTCCCAACTCTGCCCACCTCCCCAGGCCTTACCCCCCTCTCCCTCCGCCCCCCTGCCCACCCTCCCCACACACCCCCCACTCCACCCCCAAGCCCCACCAGTCCGGAAATCCCGGGATTTCCCAGTCCCTGTCCACCTCGTACGTCCGGCGCTGCGGAAGGTGGGGGGGGGGGGGGGTGAAGAGGGAGCTGGCGGCCAATCGGATCGCCCGCCGGCCCTCTGAGGCGGGGCCTCCTCCCGGGCAGCAGCCCCGCCTCCAGCCGGTCAAGCGCTCGCTGGAGTGACTGATGGCCTGGGGAGTGGGAGGGCAGGCTGCAACAGCAGGGGGGTGTCCACCTACGGCCCATAAGACCAGAGGACCTGGGAGGAGAAGTAGGCCATTTGGCCCATCGAGTCAGCTCTGCCCGTCAATCAGACCATGGCTGATCTGATAATCCCCAACTCCATTTCCCTGCCCGGTCCGTCCACTGGTTAGAAATCTGTCCATCGCAGCCTGGAATAGACTGAATGACTCAGTTTCTACAGCCTCTGTGGTGAAGAGTTCCACAGATTCACTACCCTCTGAGAGAGGAAAATCCTCCTCATCTCTGTTTCAGATGGGTGACCCCTCACTCTGAGATTACACCCTCTAGTCCTAGACTCTCCCACAAGGGGAAACAGCGTCTCAGCATCTACCCTGTCCAGCGCCCTCAGAATCTTATTTGTTTCAATAAGGTCACCTCTCATGCTTCTAAACCCCAATGAGGACAGGCCCAGCCTACTCAACCTCCCCTCACAAGAAAAGCCCTCCATCCCCGGGACCAACCTAGCGAGCCTTCTCCGGACTGCCTCCAATTCCAGTACATCTTTCCTTAGATAAGGGGGCCAAAACTCTTCACCGGGTTCCAGGTGTGGTCCAGCTAGTGCCTTGTACAGTTTCAGCAAGGCTTCCCAGTTTTTATTCTCCATTATTCCCTTTGAAATAGAGGCCAACAGTCCACGTGTCTTCCCTATTACCTGATAATCTTGTACGTTAGATATTTTGTGATTCGTGCACGAGGACTTCCAAATCCCTCTGTGCTGTGGCTTTCTGCAGCCTTTCTCCATTTCAATAACGTTCAGCTCCTCTACTCTTCCTGCTGAAGGGGCATGACCTCACACTTTCCCACGTCATACCCCATCTGCCACACTTTTCGCCCACTCACTTCACCTGTCCGTCTCCCTCTGTAGACGCCTGTCTTCCATGCGAATCCTCCAATCATGCAAATACACCAACACCGCGGGCTGGTATCCCATTAGGTAGCACTAATGCGGCGGTCCCTTATGGAACCCTCGGATAATGGGCAAGGGACCCTGAGGATTTTCAACGCCCCTTAACCTCCTGCCGTCTCTCAACGTGGCATGGATCTGTCATCCCTGCAACTGCTGTTGGGAAACCCCGCCTCGCCCCCCCCCCGCTGACACATGACACTGCAGCTGCAGTTGTGTGGCTGACATTACGCATCCTGGCTCTGAGTTCAGGGACGGAAAGAGTCCTCTTTGCACGAGCCCATGGGAATCTAATTAGCTTTTTGGATTCACCAGAGGTAAACAGCGGTTGAACCAGTGAAGGCAAGACTGGGACCTTCGATGTGCTTATTCCAGGCCCGCAAATCAGTAAACCTTTGAAAGGGAAATTTTTTCGGGCTCTGGGGAAAGATGGATTTGGGACTAACTGGGTGGCTCTTTCAAAGATGGGCTGAACAGCCTCATCCATCTCTGCTGCATTGTTCTACAATTCGAATACAATCAATTAGATGTGCCTTTACTCATCCCATTTATGAGGCTCTCGGTCTCTGTCTGGTCTGACCACTTTGTCTCTTTATGCTGCCTTTCTCTCCCTATCCTCCTGTCCCACACTCTCTCTCTCCCTCTCTGTCTCTCTGCCTCTCCCTCTCTCTCTGTCTCTCTCTGCCTCTCCCTCTCTCTCTCCCTCTCTGTCTCTCTCTCCCCCTCTCTGTCTCTCTGCCTCTCCCTCTCTCTCTCTCTCTGTCTCTTCCTCTCTCTTTCTGTCTCTCTCAATCTATCTCTCTCTCTGCCTCGGTCTATCCCTCTCTGTCTCTCCCTCTCTCAGTCTCACTCACTCTCTATCTTTCGCTCTCTGTCTCTGTCCATCCCTCTGTGTCTATCCCTCTCTCTTTCTGCCTCTCTCACTCTCTGTCTCTCCCTCTCTCTATCTCTCTCTGTCGCTTTCTGTCTCTCACTCACTCTCTCGCTCTCTGTCTATCTGTCTCTGTCTCTCTCTGTCTCTTGCTGTCTATCTCACTCACTCTCTCTGTCTATCTCTCGCTGCCTCTCCCTGTCTCTTTCTGTCTCTCACTCACTCTCTGACTATCTCTTTCTGTCTCTCCCTCTGTCTTTCTGTCTCTCTCATTCTCCCTCTGCCTATCTCTCTCTGTCTATCTCTCTCTCTTTCTGTCTCTCTCTCTCTCTTTCATTCTGTCTTACTCTCTCTGCCTCGAATGCAGATGCCATCATGAGAGGCATTTCAACCTAAAGGAGGTGAGAACAGTCTGAAAATGTGCGACACACGATTTGCCCCGTGTACAGGATTTGTCCCAGGAGAGGGTGAAGGGGAGAAAGGGATTTTCCCTTAGCAAAGCAAGTGGTTAGTTAAGAATGGGTGGTAAAGGGAGGCTGGAATTGAACTAATTACCAACAACAGACAGCAATCCAAGAATGTCAGTAAACAGAGACATATGGCAATGACTAACTCACAAGGCAACGTGTCACCATATTCTACATCAGTTAACACTTTCAGCGCACTCAGTATTTACACACAGCAGCAGCCTGTTCCCTATCGGAGGGGGATTAACCCTCTCACCCACCTCTCCCCATTTACACACACCGGGCAGCCTGTTCCCTATCGGAGGGGGATTAACCCTCTCACCCACCTCTCCCCATTTACACACAGCAGCAGCCTGTTCCCTATCGGAGGGGGATTAACCCTCTCACCCACCTCTCCCCATTTACACACACCGGGCAGCCTGTTCCCTATCGGAGGGGGATTAACCGTCTCACCCACCTCTCCCCATTTACACACACCGGGCAGCCTGTTCCCTATCGGAGGGGATTAACCCTCTCACCCACCTCTCCCCATTTACACACACCGGGCAGCCTGTTCCCTATCGGAGGGGGATTAACCGTCTCACCCACCTCTCCCCATTTACACACACCGGGCAGCCTGTTCCCTATCGGAGGGGGATTAACCGTCTCAGCCACCTCTCCCCATTTACACACACCGGGCAGCCTGTTCCCAATCGGAGGGGGATTAACACTCTCACCCATCTCTCCCCATTTACACACACCGGGCAGCCTGTTCCCTATCGGAGGGGGATTAACCCTCTCACCCACCTCTCCCCATTTACACACACCGGGCAGCCTGTTCCCTATCGGAGGGGAATTAACCCTCTCACCCACCTCTCCCCATTTACACATACCGGGCAGCCTGTTCTCTATCGGAGGGGGATTAACCCTCTCACCCACCTCTCCCCAGTTACACACACCGGGCAGCCTGTTCCCTATCGGAGAGGGATTAACCCTCTCACCCACCTCTCCCCATTTACACACACTGTGTAGCCTGTTCCCTATCGGAGGGGGATTCACCCACTCACCCACCTCTCCCCTTTTACACACAGCCTGTTCCCTAATGGAGGGGGATTAAACCTCTCACCCACCACACCCCCTTTACACACACCGGGCAGCCTGTTCCCTATCGGAGGAGGATTAACACTCTCACCCACCTCTCCCCATTTACACACACCGGGCAGCCTGATCCCTATCGGAGGGGGATTAACTATCTCACACACCTCTACCCATTTACACACAACGGGCAGCCTGTTCCCTATCGGAGGGGGATTAAGCCTCTCAGCCACCTCTCCCCAATTACACACACCGGGCAGCCTGTTCCCTATCGGAGGGAGATTAAACATCTCACCCACCTCTCCCCATTTACACACACCGGGCAGCCTGTTCCCTATCAGAGGGGGATTAACCCTCACACCAACCTCTCCGCTTTTACACACAGCCTGTTCCCTAACGGAGGGGGATTTACAATCTCACACACATCTCCACATTTACACACACCGGGCATCCTGTTCCCTATCTGAGGGGGATTAACCCTCACACCCACCTCTCCCCATTTACACGCACAGTGCAGCCTGTTCCCTATCGGAGGGGGATTAACCCTCTCACCAACCTCTCCCCATTTACACACACCGGGCAGCCTGTTCCCTATCGGAGGGGGATTAACCCTCTCACCCACCTCTCCCCATTTACACACACTGTGTAGCCTGTTCCCTATCGGAGGGGGATTCACCCACTCACCCACCTCTCCCCTTTTACACACAGCCTGTTCCCTAATGGAGGGGGATTAAACCTCTCACCCACCACACCCCCTTTACACACACCGGGCAGCCTGTTCCCTATCGGAGGAGGATTAACACTCTCACCCACCTCTCCCCATTTACACACACCGGGCAGCCTGATCCCTATCGGAGGGGGATTAACTATCTCACACACCTCTACCCATTTACACACAACGGGCAGCCTGTTCCCTATCGGAGGGGGATTAAGCCTCTCAGCCACCTCTCCCCAATTACACACACCGGGCAGCCTGTTCCCTATCGGAGGGAGATTAAACATCTCACCCACCTCTCCCCATTTACACACACCGGGCAGCCTGTTCCCTATCAGAGGGGGATTAACCCTCACACCAACCTCTCCGCTTTTACACACAGCCTGTTCCCTAACGGAGGGGGATTTACAATCTCACACACATCTCCACATTTACACACACCGGGCATCCTGTTCCCTATCTGAGGGGGATTAACCCTCACACCCACCTCTCCCCATTTACACGCACAGTGCAGCCTGTTCCCTATCGGAGGGGGATTAACCCTCTCACCAACCTCTCCCCATTTACACACACCGGGCAGCCTGTTCCCTATCGGAGGGGGATTAACCCTCTCACCCACCTCTCCCCATTTACACACACCGGGCAGCCTGTTCCCTATTGGAGGGGGATTAACCCTCTCCCTCACCTCTCCCCATTTACACGCACAGTGCAGCCTCTTCCCTATCGGAGGGGGATTAAACCTCTCACCCACCTCTCCCCATTTACACACACCGGGCAGCCTGTTCCCTATCAGAGTGGGATTAACCCTCTCAAACAACACTCCCCATTTACACACAGCGGGCAGCCTGTTGCCTATCGGAGTGGAATTAACCCTCTCACCCACCTCTCCCCATTTACACACACAAGACAGCCTGTTACCTATCGGAGGGGGATTAACCCTTTCACCCACCTCTCCCCATTTACACACACTGGGCAGCCTGTTCCCTATCGGAGGGTGATTAAAGCTCTCACACACCTCTCCCCATTTACACACACCGGACAGCATGTTCCCTATTGGAGGGGGATTAACCCTCTCCCTCACCTCTCCCCATTTACACACACCGGGCAGTCTGTTCCCTATCAGAGGGGGATTAACCCTCTCACACACCTCTCCCCATTTACACACACCGGGCAACCTGTTCCCTATCGGAGGGGGATTAAAACTCTCACCCACCTCTCACCATTTACACACACCAGGCAGCCTGTTCCCTATCGGAGGGGGATTAACCCTCTCACCCACCTCTCCCCATTTACACACACTGGGCAGCCTGTTCCCTATCGGAGGGTGATTAACCCTCTCACACACCTCTCCCCAATTACACACACCGGAAAGCATGTTCCCTATCGGAGGGGGATTAAAACTCTCACCCACCTCTCCCCATTTACACACACCGGGCAGTCTGTTCCCTATCAGAGGGGGATTAACCCTCTCACACACCTCTCCCCATTTAAACACACCAGGCAGCCTGTTCCCTATCGGAGGGGGATTAAAACTCTCACCCACCTCTCAACATTTACACAAACCAGGCAGCCTGTTATCTATGGGAGGGTGATTAACCCTCTCAACCACCTCTCCCCAATTACACACACCGGGCAGCCTGTTCCCTATAGGAGGGGGATTAACCCTCTCAGGCACCTCTCCCCATTTCCACACAGCCTGTTCCCTATCGGAGGGGGATTTACACTCTCACACACATCTCCACATTTACACACACCGGGCAACCTGTTCCCTATCGGAGGGGGATTAACTCTCTCACCCACCTCTCCCCATTTACACACACCTGGCAGCCTGTTCCCTATCGGAGGGGGATTAAACCTCTCACCCTCCTCTCCCCATTTACACACACCGGGCAGCCTGTTCCCTATCGGAGGGGGATTAACCCTCTCACCCACCTCTCCATATTTACACACACCGGGCAGCCTGTTTCCTATCGGAGGGGGATTAACCCTCTGACCCACCTCTCCCCATTTACACACACCGGGCAGTCTGTTCCCTATCGGAGGGGGATTAACCCACTCACCAAGCTCTCCCCTTTCACACACACCGGGCAGCCTGTTCCCTATCGGAGGGGGATTAACCCTCTCAGGCACCTCTCCCCATTTACACACACCAGGCAGCCTGTTCCCTATCGGAGGGGGATTAACCCTCTCACACACCTCTCCCCATTTACACACACCAGGCAGCCTGTTCCCTATCGGAGGGGGATTAACCCTCTCACCCACCTCTCCCCATTTACACACACCGGGCAGCCTGTTCCCTATCGGAGGGGGATTAACCCTCTGACCCACCTCTCCCCACTTACACACACCGGGCAGTCTGTTCCCTATCGGAGGGGGATTAACCCTCTCACCCAGCTCTCCCCATTTACACACACCGGGCAGCCTGTTCCCTATCGGAGGGGGATTAACCCTCTCAGGCACCTCTCCCCATTTACACACATCGGGCAGCCTGTTCCCTATCGGAGGGGGATTAACCCTCTCAGGCACCTCTCCCCATTTACACACACCTGGCAGCCTGTTCCCTATCGGAGGGGGACTAAACCTCTCACCCACCTCTCCCCATTTAAACAAACCAGGCAGCCTGTTCCCTATTGGAGGGGGATTAACCCTCTGACCCACCTCTCCCCAATTTGACACACCGGGCAGTCTGTTCCCTATCGGAGGGGGATTAACCCACTCACCAAGCTCTCCCCTTTCACACACACCGGGCAGCCTGTTCCCTATCGGAGGGGGATTAACACTCTCACCCACCTCTCCCCATTTACACAAACCAGGCAGCCTGTTCCCTATCGGAGGGGGATTAACACTCTCACACACCTCTCCCCATTCACACACACCGGGCAGCCTGTTCCCTATCGGAGGGGGATTAACCCTCTCATCCACCTCTCCCCATTTACACACACCGGGCAGTCTGTTCCCTATCGGAGGGGGATTAACACTCTCACACACCTCTCCCCATTTACACACACCGGGCAGTCTGTTCCCTATCGGAGGGGGATTAACCCTCTCACCCACCTCTCCACATTTACACACACCGGGCAGTCTGTTCCCTATCGGAGGGGGATTAACCCTCTCACCCACCTCTCCCCATTTACACACACAGGGCAGCCTGTTCCCTATCGGAGGGGGATTAAGCCTCTCACCCACCTCTCCCCATTTACACACACAGGGCAGCCTGTTCCCGATCGGAGGGGGATTAACCCTCTCACCCACCTCTCCCCATTGAAACACACATGGCAGCCTGTTCCCTATCGGAGGCGTATTAACCCTCTCATACAACTCTCCCCATTTACACACAATGGGCAGCCTCTACCCTATCGGAGGGGTATTAACCCTCTCACCTACCTCTCCCCATTTACACACACCGGGCAGCCTGTTCCCTATCGGAGGGGGATTAACTCTCTCACCCACCTCTCCCCATTTACACACACCGGGCAGCCTGTTCCCTATCGGAGGGTGATTAACCCTCTCACCCACCTCTCCCCATTTACACACACCATGCAGCCTGTTCCCTATCGGAGGGGGATTAACCCTCTCACCGACCTCTCCCCATTTACACACAGCCTGTTCCTTAATGGAGGGGGATTAACCCTCTCACACAAATCTCCACATTTACACACACCGGGCAGCCTGTTCCCTAGTCGACGGGGATTAACCCACTCACCCACCTCTCCCCATTTACACACACCGGGCAACCTGTTCCCTATCGGAGGGGGATTAAAACTCTCACCCACCTCTCCCCATTTACACACACCAGGCAGCCTGTTCCCTATCGGAGGGGGATTAACCCTTTCACACACCGCTCCCCAATAACACACACCGGGCAGCCTGTTCCCTTTTGGAGGGGGATTAACCCCCTCAGGCACCTCTCCCCATTTACACACACCGGGCAGCCTGTACCCTATCGGAGAGGGATTAACCCTCACACCAACCTCTCCCCATTTACACACACCGGGCAGCCTGTTCCCTATCCGAGGGGGATTAACCCTCTCAAACACCTCTCCCCATTTACACACACTGGGCAGCCTGTTCCCTATTGGAGGGGGATTAACCCTCTCACTCACCTCTCCCCATTTACACACACCGGGCAGTCTGTTCCCTATTGGAGGGTGATTAACCCTCTCACGCACCTCTCCCCATTTTCACACACCGGGCAGTCTGTTCCCTATTGGAGGGGGATTAACCCTCTCACGCACCTCTCCCCATTTTCACACACCGGGCAGCCTGTTCCCTATTGGAGTGGGATTAACCCTCTCACCCACCTCTCTCATTTACACACACCGGGCAGTCTGTTCCCTATCTGAGGGGGATTAAACCTCTCACCCACCTCTACCCATTTACACACACTGGGCAGCCTGTTCCCTATCGGAGGGGGATTAACTCTCTCACCCACCTCTCCCCATTTACATACACCAGGCAGCCTGTTCCCTATCGGAGGGGGATTAACCCTCTCACCCACCTCTCCCCATTTACACACACCGGGCAGCCTGTTCCCTATCGGAGGGGGATTAACGCTCTCACCCACCTCTCCCCATTTACACACACCGGGCAGCCTGTTCCCTATCGGAGGGGGATTAACCCTCTCACCCACCTCTCCCCATTTACACACACCGAGCAGCCTGTTCCCTATCGGAGGGGGATTAACCCTCTCACTCACCTCTCCCCATTTACACACACCGGGCAGCCTGTTCCCTATCGGAGGGGGATTAACCCTCTCACGCACCTCTCCCCATTTACACACACCGGGCAGCCTGTTCCCTATCGGAGGGGGATTAATGCTCTCACCCACCTCTCCCCAATTACACACACCGGGCAGCCTGTTCCGTATCAGAGGGAGATTAAACATCTCACCCACCACTCCCCATTTACACACACCATGCAGCCTGTTCCCTATCGGAGGGGGATTAACCCTCTCACACACCTCTCCAAATTTACACACACCGGGCAGCCTTTTCCCTATTGGTGGGGAATTAACCCTCTCACCCACCTCTCCCCATTTACACTCAGCGGGTAGCCTGTTCCCTAAAGGAGGGGGATTAAAACTCTCACGCATCTCTCCCCATTTACACTCACCAGGCAGCCTGTTCCCTATCGGAGAGGGATTAACCCTCTCACGCTCCTCTCCCCATTTACAAACACCGGGCAGCCTGTTCCCTATCGGAGGGGGATTAACCTTTTCACACAACTCTCCCCAATAACACACACCGGGCAGCCTGTTCCCTATTGGAGGGGGATTAACACCCTCAGGCACCTCTCCCCATTTACATACACCGGGCAGCCTGTTCCCTATCGGATGGGGATTAACCCTTTCACACACCTCTCCCAAATAACACACACCGGGCAGCCTGTTCCCTATCGGAGAGGGATCAACCCTCACACCAACCTCTCCGCATTTACACACAGCCTGTTCCATAAAGGAGGGGGATTTACAATCTCACACACATCTCAACATTTACACACACCGGGCAGCCTCTTCCCTATTGGGAGGGGGATTAACCCTCTCACGCACCTCTCCCCATTTGCACTCACCGGGCAGCCTGTACCCTATCGGAGAGGGATTAACCCTCACACCAACCTCTCCCCATTTACACACACCGGGTAGCCTGTTCCCTATCCGAGGGGGATTAACCCTCTCAAACACCTCTCCCCATTTACACACACCGGGCAGCCTGTTCCCTATCGGAGTGGGATTAACCCTCTCACCCACCTCTCCCCATTTACACACACCGGGCAGCCTGTTCCCTATCGGAGGGGGATTAACCCTCTCACCCACCTCTCCCCATTTACACACACCGGGCAGTCTGTTCCCTATCGGAGGGGGATTAACTCTCTCACCCACCTCTCCCCTTTTACATACACCAGGCAGCCTGTTTAGTATCGGAGGAGGATTAACCCTCTCACCCACCTCTCCCCATTTACACACACCGGGCAGCCTGTTCCCTATCGGAGGGGGATTAACCTTCTCACCCACCTCTCCCCATTTACACACACCGGGCTGTCTGTTCCCTATCGGAGGGGGATTAAAACTCTCACCCACCTCTCACCATTTACACACACCAGGCAGCCTGTTCCCTATCGGAGGGGGATTAACCCTCTCACCCACCTCTCCCCATTTACACACACTGGGCAGCCTGTTCCCTATCGGAGGGTGATTAACCCTCTCACACACCTCTCCCCAATTACACACACCGGAAAGCATGTTCCCTATCGGAGGGGGATTAAAACTCTCACCCACCTCTCCCCATTTACACACACCGGGCAGTCTGTTCCCTATCAGAGGGGGATTAACCCTCTCACACACCTCTCCCCATTTAAACACACCAGGCAGCCTGTTCCCTATCGGAGGGGGATTAAAACTCTCACCCACCTCTCAACATTTACACAAACCAGGCAGCCTGTTATCTATGGGAGGGTGATTAACCCTCTCAACCACCTCTCCCCAATTACACACACCGGGCAGCCTGTTCCCTATAGGAGGGGGATTAACCCTCTCAGGCACCTCTCCCCATTTCCACACAGCCTGTTCCCTATCGGAGGGGGATTTACACTCTCACACACATCTCCACATTTACACACACCGGGCAACCTGTTCCCTATCGGAGGGGGATTAACTCTCTCACCCACCTCTCCCCATTTACACACACCTGGCAGCCTGTTCCCTATCGGAGGGGGATTAAACCTCTCACCCTCCTCTCCCCATTTACACACACCGGGCAGCCTGTTCCCTATCGGAGGGGGATTAACCCTCTCACCCACCTCTCCATATTTACACACACCGGGCAGCCTGTTTCCTATCGGAGGGGGATTAACCCTCTGACCCACCTCTCCCCATTTACACACACCGGGCAGTCTGTTCCCTATCGGAGGGGGATTAACCCACTCACCAAGCTCTCCCCTTTCACACACACCGGGCAGCCTGTTCCCTATCGGAGGGGGATTAACCCTCTCAGGCACCTCTCCCCATTTACACACACCAGGCAGCCTGTTCCCTATCGGAGGGGGATTAACCCTCTCACACACCTCTCCCCATTTACACACACCAGGCAGCCTGTTCCCTATCGGAGGGGGATTAACCCTCTCACCCACCTCTCCCCATTTACACACACCGGGCAGCCTGTTCCCTATCGGAGGGGGATTAACCCTCTGACCCACCTCTCCCCACTTACACACACCGGGCAGTCTGTTCCCTATCGGAGGGGGATTAACCCTCTCACCCAGCTCTCCCCATTTACACACACCGGGCAGCCTGTTCCCTATCGGAGGGGGATTAACCCTCTCAGGCACCTCTCCCCATTTACACACATCGGGCAGCCTGTTCCCTATCGGAGGGGGATTAACCCTCTCAGGCACCTCTCCCCATTTACACACACCTGGCAGCCTGTTCCCTATCGGAGGGGGACTAAACCTCTCACCCACCTCTCCCCATTTAAACAAACCAGGCAGCCTGTTCCCTATTGGAGGGGGATTAACCCTCTGACCCACCTCTCCCCAATTTGACACACCGGGCAGTCTGTTCCCTATCGGAGGGGGATTAACCCACTCACCAAGCTCTCCCCTTTCACACACACCGGGCAGCCTGTTCCCTATCGGAGGGGGATTAACACTCTCACCCACCTCTCCCCATTTACACAAACCAGGCAGCCTGTTCCCTATCGGAGGGGGATTAACACTCTCACACACCTCTCCCCATTCACACACACCGGGCAGCCTGTTCCCTATCGGAGGGGGATTAACCCTCTCATCCACCTCTCCCCATTTACACACACCGGGCAGTCTGTTCCCTATCGGAGGGGGATTAACACTCTCACACACCTCTCCCCATTTACACACACCGGGCAGTCTGTTCCCTATCGGAGGGGGATTAACCCTCTCACCCACCTCTCCACATTTACACACACCGGGCAGTCTGTTCCCTATCGGAGGGGGATTAACCCTCTCACCCACCTCTCCCCATTTACACACACAGGGCAGCCTGTTCCCTATCGGAGGGGGATTAAGCCTCTCACCCACCTCTCCCCATTTACACACACAGGGCAGCCTGTTCCCGATCGGAGGGGGATTAACCCTCTCACCCACCTCTCCCCATTGAAACACACATGGCAGCCTGTTCCCTATCGGAGGCGTATTAACCCTCTCATACAACTCTCCCCATTTACACACAATGGGCAGCCTCTACCCTATCGGAGGGGTATTAACCCTCTCACCTACCTCTCCCCATTTACACACACCGGGCAGCCTGTTCCCTATCGGAGGGGGATTAACTCTCTCACCCACCTCTCCCCATTTACACACACCGGGCAGCCTGTTCCCTATCGGAGGGTGATTAACCCTCTCACCCACCTCTCCCCATTTACACACACCATGCAGCCTGTTCCCTATCGGAGGGGGATTAACCCTCTCACCGACCTCTCCCCATTTACACACAGCCTGTTCCTTAATGGAGGGGGATTAACCCTCTCACACAAATCTCCACATTTACACACACCGGGCAGCCTGTTCCCTAGTCGACGGGGATTAACCCACTCACCCACCTCTCCCCATTTACACACACCGGGCAACCTGTTCCCTATCGGAGGGGGATTAAAACTCTCACCCACCTCTCCCCATTTACACACACCAGGCAGCCTGTTCCCTATCGGAGGGGGATTAACCCTTTCACACACCGCTCCCCAATAACACACACCGGGCAGCCTGTTCCCTATTGGAGGGGGATTAACCCCCTCAGGCACCTCTCCCCATTTACACACACCGGGCAGCCTGTACCCTATCGGAGAGGGATTAACCCTCACACCAACCTCTCCCCATTTACACACACCGGGCAGCCTGTTCCCTATCCGAGGGGGATTAACCCTCTCAAACACCTCTCCCCATTTACACACACTGGGCAGCCTGTTCCCTATTGGAGGGGGATTAACCCTCTCACTCACCTCTCCCCATTTACACACACCGGGCAGTCTGTTCCCTATTGGAGGGTGATTAACCCTCTCACGCACCTCTCCCCATTTTCACACACCGGGCAGTCTGTTCCCTATTGGAGGGGGATTAACCCTCTCACGCACCTCTCCCCATTTTCACACACCGGGCAGCCTGTTCCCTATTGGAGTGGGATTAACCCTCTCACCCACCTCTCTCATTTACACACACCGGGCAGTCTGTTCCCTATCTGAGGGGGATTAAACCTCTCACCCACCTCTACCCATTTACACACACTGGGCAGCCTGTTCCCTATCGGAGGGGGATTAACTCTCTCACCCACCTCTCCCCATTTACATACACCAGGCAGCCTGTTCCCTATCGGAGGGGGATTAACCCTCTCACCCACCTCTCCCCATTTACACACACCGGGCAGCCTGTTCCCTATCGGAGGGGGATTAACGCTCTCACCCACCTCTCCCCATTTACACACACCGGGCAGCCTGTTCCCTATCGGAGGGGGATTAACCCTCTCACCCACCTCTCCCCATTTACACACACCGAGCAGCCTGTTCCCTATCGGAGGGGGATTAACCCTCTCACTCACCTCTCCCCATTTACACACACCGGGCAGCCTGTTCCCTATCGGAGGGGGATTAACCCTCTCACGCACCTCTCCCCATTTACACACACCGGGCAGCCTGTTCCCTATCGGAGGGGGATTAATTCTCTCACCCACCTCTCCCCAATTACACACACCGGGCAGCCTGTTCCGTATCAGAGGGAGATTAAACATCTCACCCACCACTCCCCATTTACACACACCATGCAGCCTGTTCCCTATCGGAGGGGGATTAACCCTCTCACACACCTCTCCAAATTTACACACACCGGGCAGCCTTTTCCCTATTGGTGGGGAATTAACCCTCTCACCCACCTCTCCCCATTTACACTCAGCGGGTAGCCTGTTCCCTAAAGGAGGGGGATTAAAACTCTCACGCATCTCTCCCCATTTACACTCACCAGGCAGCCTGTTCCCTATCGGAGAGGGATTAACCCTCTCACGCTCCTCTCCCCATTTACAAACACCGGGCAGCCTGTTCCCTATCGGAGGGGGATTAACCTTTTCACACAACTCTCCCCAATAACACACACCGGGCAGCCTGTTCCCTATTGGAGGGGGATTAACACCCTCAGGCACCTCTCCCCATTTACATACACCGGGCAGCCTGTTCCCTATCGGAGGGGGATTAACCCTTTCACACACCTCTCCCAAATAACGCACACCGGGCAGCCTGTTCCCTATCGGAGAGGGATCAACCCTCACACCAACCTCTCCGCATTTACACACAGCCTGTTCCATAAAGGAGGGGGATTTACAATCTCACACACATCTCAACATTTACACACACCGGGCAGCCTCTTCCCTATTGGGAGGGGGATTAACCCTCTCACGCACCTCTCCCCATTTGCACTCACCGGGCAGCCTGTACCCTATCGGAGAGGGATTAACCCTCACACCAACCTCTCCCCATTTACACACACCGGGTAGCCTGTTCCCTATCCGAGGGGGATTAACCCTCTCAAACACCTCTCCCCATTTACACACACCGGGCAGCCTGTTCCCTATCGGAGTGGGATTAACCCTCTCACCCACCTCTCCCCATTTACACACACCGGGCAGCCTGTTCCCTATCGGAGGGGGATTAACCCTCTCACCCACCTCTCCCCATTTACACACACCGGGCAGTCTGTTCCCTATCGGAGGGGGATTAACTCTCTCACCCACCTCTCCCCTTTTACATACACCAGGCAGCCTGTTTAGTATCGGAGGAGGATTAACCCTCTCACCCACCTCTCCCCATTTACACACACCGGGCAGCCTGTTCCCTATCGGAGGGGTATTAACCCTCTCACGCACCTCTCCCCATTTACACACACCGGGCAGCCTGTTCCCTATCGGAGGGGGATTAACCCTCTCACACACCTCTCCCCATTTACACACACCGGGCAGCCTGTTCCCTATCGGAGGGGGATTAACCCTCTCACGCACCTCTCCCCATTTACACACACCGGGCAGCCTGTTCCCTATCAGAGTGGGATTAACCCTCTCACACACCTCTCCCCATTTACACACACCGGGCAGCCTGTTCCCTATCAGAGTGGGATTAACCCTCTCACACACCTCTACCCATTTACACACAACGGGCAGCCTGTTCCCTATCGGAGGGGGATTAATGCTCTCACCCACCTCTCCCCAATTACACACACCGGGCAGCCTGTTCCGTATCAGAGGGAGATTAAACATCTCACACACCTCTCCAAATTTACACACACCGGGCAGCCTGTTCCCTATTGGTGGGGAATTAACCCTCTCACCCACCTCTCCCCATTTACACTCAGCGGGTAGCCTGTTCCCTATCGGAGGGGGATTAAAACTCTCACGCATCTCTCCCCATTAACACTCACCAGGCAGCCTGTTCCCTATCGGAGAGGGATTAACCCTCTCACGCACCTCTCCCCATTTACAAACACCGGGCAGCCTGTTCCCTATCGGAGGGGGATTAACCTTTTCACACAACTCTCCCCAATAACACACACCGGGCAGCCTGTTCCCTATTGGAGGGGGATTAACACCCTCAGGCACCTCTCCCCATTTACACACACCGGGCAGCCTGTTCCCTATCGGAGGGGGATTAACCCTTTCACACACCTCTCCCAAATAACACACACCGGGCAGCCTGTTCCCTATCGGAGAGGGATCAACCCTCACACCAACCTCTCCGCATTTACACACAGCCTGTTCCCTAACGGAGGGGGATTTACAATCTCACACACATCTCAACATTTACACACACCGGGCAGCCTCTTCCCTATCTGAGGGGGATTAACCCTCACACCCACCTCTCCCCATTTACACACACCTGGCAGCCTGTTCCCTATCGGAGGGGGATTAAACCTCTCACCCACCTCTCCCCATTTACACACACCAAGCAAACTGTTCAGTATCGGAGGGGGATTAAACATCTCACCCACCTCTCGCCATTAACACACACCAGGCCGCCTGTTCCCTATCGGAGGGGGATTAACCCTCTCACTCACCTCTCCCCATTTACACACACCGGGCAGCCTGTTCCCTATCGGAGGGGGATTAACCCTCTCACCCACCTCTCCCCATTAACACACACCAGGCAGCCTGTTCCCTAACGGAGGGGGATTTACAATCTCACACACATCTCAACATTTACACACACCGGGCAGCCTCTTCCCTATTGGGAGAGGGATTAACCCTCTCACGCACCTCTCCCCATTTGCACTCACCGGGCAGCCTGTACCCTATCGGAGAGGGAGTAACACTCTCACGCACCTCTCCCCATTTACACACACCGGGCAGCCTGTTCCCTAGCGGAGTGGCATTAAAACTCTCACGCACCTCTCCCCATTTACACACACCTGGCAGCCTGTTCCCTATCGGAGGGGGATTAAACCTCTCACCGACCTTTCCCCATTTACACACACCAAGCAACCTGTTCAGTATCGGAGGGGGATTAAACCTCTCACCCACCTCTCGCCATTAACACACACCAGGCCGCCTGTTCCCTATCGGAGGGGGATTAACCCTCTCACTCACCTCTCCCCATTTACGCACACCGGGCAGCCTGTTCCCTATCGGAGGGGGATTAACCCACTCACACACCTCTCCCCATTTACACACACCGGCCTGCCTGTTCCCTATCGGAGGGGGATTAACCCTCTCACCCACCTCTCCCCATTTACACACACCGGGCAGCCTGTTGCCTATCGGAGGTGGTTTAACCCTCTCTCCCACCTCTCCCCATTTACACACACCGCTCAGCCTGTTCCCTATCGGAGGGGGATTAACCCTCTCACCTACCTCTCCCCATTTACACACACCGGGCAGCCAGTTCCCTATCGGAGGGGAATTAACCCTCTCGCACACCTCTCCCGATTTTCACACACCGGGCAGCCTGTACCCTATCGGAGGGGGATTAAAACTCTCACACACCTCTCCCCATCCTACACACACCAGGCAGCCTGTTCCCTATCGGAGGGGGATTAACCCTCTCACACACCTCTCCCCATTTACACACACCGGGCAGCCTGTTCCCTATCGCAGGGGGATTAACCCTCTCACCCACCTCTCCCCATTTACACACACCGGGCAGACTGTTCACTATCGGAGGGGGATTAACCCTCTCACCCACCTCTCCCCATTTACACACACCGGGCAGCCTGTTCCCTATCGCAGGGGGATTAACCCTCTCAGGCACCTCTCCCCATTTACACACACCGGGCAGCCTGTTCCCTATCGGAGGTGGATTAACCCTCTCAGGCACCTCTCCCCATTTACACACACCGGGCAGCCTGTTCCCTATCGGAGGGGGATTAACCGTCTCAGGCACCTCTCCCCATTTACACACACCTGGCAGAATGTTCCCTATCGGAGGGGGAATAACCCTCTCATCCACCTCTCCCCATTTACACACACCGGGCAGACTGTTCTCTATCAGAGTGGGATTAACCCTCTCACCCACCTCTCTCCTTTTACACACAGAGGGCAGCATGTTCCCTATAGGAGGGGATTAACCCTCTCACCCACCTCTCCCCATTTACTCACACTGGGCAGACTGTTCCCAATTGGAGGGGGATTAACCCTCTCACCCACCGCTCCCCATTTACACACACCGGGCAGTCTGTTCCCTATCGGAGTGGGATTAACACTCTCACCCAGCTCTCCCCATTTACACACACCATGCAGCCTGTTCCCTATCGGAGCGGGGTTAACCCTCTCACCCACCTCTCCCCATTTACACACACCAGGCAGCCTGTTCCCTATCGGAGGGGGATTAACCCTCTCACCCACCTCTCCCCTTTTACACACACCGGGCAGCCTGTTCCCTATTGGGAGGGGGATTAACCCTCTCATGCACCTCTCCCCATTTACACTCAACGGGCAGCCTGTCCCCTATCGGAGAGGGAGTAACCCTCTCACCCACCTCTCCCCATTTACACACACCTGGCAGCCTGTTCCCTATCGGAGGGGGATTAAACCTCTCACCCACCTCTACCCATTTACACACACCAAGCAACCTGTTCAGTATCGGAGCGGGATTAAACCTCTCACCCACCGCTCGCCATTAACACACACCGGGCAGCATGTTCCCTATCGGAGGGGGATTAACCCTCTCACACACCACTCCCCATTTACACACACCGGGCAGCCTGTTCCCTATCGGAGGGGGATTAACCCAATCACTCACCTCTCCCCATTTACACACACCAGGCAGCCTGTTCCTTATCGGAGACGGATTTACCCTTTCACCCACCTCTCCACATTTACACACACCAGGCAGGCTGTTCCCTAACGGAGGGGGATTAACCCTCTCACACACCTCTCCCCATTTACACTCACCGGGCAGACTGTTCCCCGTCGGAGGGGGATTAAAACTCTCACCCACCTCTCCCCATTTAAACACAACAGGCAGCCTGTTCCCTATCGGAGGGGGATTAACCGTCTCACCCACCTCTCCCCATTAACACACACCAGGCAGCCTGTTCCCTATCGGAGGGGGATTAAGACTCTCACCCACCGCTCCCCATTTACACACACCGGGCAGCCTGTTCCCTATCGGAGGGGGATTAACCCTCTCACACACCTCTCCCCATTTACACACACCGGGCAGCCTGTTACCTATCGGAGGGGGATTAACCCTCTCACCCCCCTCTCCCCATTTACACACACCGGGCAGCCTGTTCCCTATCGGAGGGGGATTAACCCTCTCACACACCTCTCCCCATTTACACACACCGGGCAGCCTGTTCCCCGTCGGAGGGGGATTGACCCACTCACACACCTCTCCCCATTTACACACACCGGCCTGCCTGTTCCCTATCGGAGGGGGATTAACCCTCTCACCCACCTCTCCCCATTTACACACACCGGGCAGCCTGTTGCCTATCGGAGGTGGTTTAACCCTCTCTCCCACCTCTCCCCATTTACACACACCAGGCAGCCTGTTCCCTATCGGAGGGGGATTAACACTGTCACACACCTCTCCCCATTTACACACACCGGGCAGCCTGTTCCCTATCGGAGGGGAATTAACCCTCTCGCACAGCTCTCCCGATTTTCACACACCGGGCAGCCGGTTCCCTATCGGAGGGGGATTAAAACTCTCACACACCTCTCCCCATCCTACACACACCAGGCAGCCTGTTCCCTATCGGAGGGGGATTAACCCTCTCACACACCTCTCCCCATTTACACACGCCAGGCAGCCTGTTCCCAATCGGAGGGGGATTAACCCTCTGACCCACCTCGCCCCATTTACACACACCGGGCAGTCTGTTCCCTAACGGAGGGGGATTAACCCTCTCACCCACCTCTCCCCATTTACACACACCGGGCAGTCTGTTCCCTATCGGAGGGGGATTAACCCTCTCAGGCACCTCTCCCCATTTACACACACCGGGTAGCCTGTTCCCTATCGGAGGGGGATTAACCCTCTCAGGCACCTCTCCCCATTTACACACACCTGGCAGACTGTTCCCTATCGGAGGGGGATTAACTCTCTCACCCACCTCTCCCCATTTTGACACACCGGGCAGACTGTTCTCTATCAGAGGGGGATTAACCCTCTCACCCACCTCTCCCCATTTACACACACCGGGCAGCCTGTTCCCTATCGGAGGGGTATTAACCCTCTCACCCACCTCTCTCCTTTTACACACAGAGGGCAGCATGTTCCCTATAGGAGGGGATTAACCCTCTCACCCACCTCTCCGAATTTACTCACACTGGGCAGACTGTTCCCTATCGGAGGGGGATTAACCCTCTCACCCACCTCTCCCCATTTACACACACCGGGCAGCCTGTTCCCTATTGGGAGGGGGATTAACCCTCTCACGCACCTCTCCCCATTTACACACACCGGGCAGCCTGTTCCCTAGCGGAGGGGCATTAAACCTCTCACCCACCTCTCCCCATTTACACACACCAAGCAACCTGTTCAGTATCGGAGGGGGATTAAACCTCTCACCCACCTCTCGCCATTAACACACACCGGGCAGCATGTTCCCTATCGGAGGGGGATTAACCCAATCACTCACCTCTCCCCATTTACACACACCGGCCAGTCTGTTCCCTATCGGAGGGGGATTTACCCTTTCACCCACCTCTCCACATTTACACACACCGGGCAGGCTGTTCCCTATCGGAGGGGGATTAACACTCTCACCCACCTCTCCCCATTTACACACACCGGGCAGCATGTTCCCTATCGGAGGGGGATTAGCCCTCTCACCCACCTCTCCCCATTTACACACACTGGGCAGCCAGTTCCCTATCGGAGGGGGATTAACCCAATCACTCACCTCTCCCCATTTACACACACCAGGCAGCCTGTTCCTTATCGGAGAGGGATTTACGCTTTCACCCACCTCTCCACATTTACACACACCGGGCAGGCTGTTCCCTATCAGAGGGGGATTAACTCTCTCACCCACCTCTCCCCATTTACACACACCAGGCAGCCTGTTCCCTATTGGAGGGGGATTTACACTCTCACCCACCTCTCTCCATTTACACACACCGGGCAGCCTGTTCCCTATCAGAGGGGGATTAACCCTCTCACCCACCTTTTCCCATTTACACTCACCAGGCAGACTGTTCTCTATCGGAGGGGGATTAAACCTTTCACCCCCCTCTCCCCATTTACACACACCAGGCAGCCTGTTCCCTATCGGAGGGGGATTAACCCTCTCACCCACCTCTCCCCATTTACACACACCGGGCAGCCTGCTCCCTATCGGAGGGGGATTAACACTCTCACCCACCTCTCCCCATTTGCACACACCGGGCAGCCTCTTCCCTATCAGAGGGGGATTTACAATCTCAAACACATCGCCACATTTACACACACCGGGCAGCCTGTTCCCTAGTCGAGGGGGATTAACCCTCTCACCCACCTCTCCCCATTTAAACACAACAGGCAGACTGTTCCCTATCGGAGGGGGATTAACCGTCTCACCCACCTCTCCCCATTTACACACACCGGACAGCCTGTTCCCTATCGGAGGGGGATTAAGCCTCTCACCCACCTCTCCCCGTTTACACACACCGGGCAGCCTGTTCCCTATCAGAGGGGGATTAACCCTCTCACACACCTCTCCCCATTCACACACACCGGGCAGCCTGTTCCCCGTCGGAGGGGGATTAACCCACTCACACACCTCTCCCCATTTACACACACCGGGCTGCCTGTTCCCTATCGGAGGGGGATTAACCCTCTCACCCACCTGTCCCCATTTACACACACCGGGCAGCCTGTTGCCTATCGGAGGTGGTTTAACCCTCTCCCCCACCTCTCCCCATTTACACACACCGGGCAGCCTGTTCCCTATCGGAGGGGGATTAACCCTCTCACCCAGTTCTCCCCATTTACACACACCGGGCAGCCTGTTCCCTATCGGAGGAGGATTAACCCTCTCACCCACCTCTCCCCATTAACACACATCGGGCAGCCTGTTCCCTATCGGAGGGGATTGACCCTCTCACCCAGCTCTCCCCCATTTACACACACCGGGCAGACTGTTCCCTATCGGAGGGAGATTAACCCTCTCACCCACCTCTCCCCTTATACACACACCGGGCAGCCTGTTCCCTATCGGAGTGGGATTAACCCTCTCACCCATCTCTCCCCATTTACACACTCCGGGCAGCCTGTTCCCTATCGGAGTGGGATTAACCCTCTCACCCATCTCTCCCCATTTACACACACCATGCAGCCTGTTCCCTATCGGAGGGGGGTTAACCCTCTCACCCACCTCTCCCCATTTACACACACCGGGCAGCCTGTTCCCTATCGGAGGGGGATTAACTCTCTCACCCACCTCTCCCCATTTACACACACCGGGCAGCATGTTCCCTAGTCGATGGGGATTAACTCTCTCACCCACCTCTCCCCATTTACACACACCGGGCAGCCTGTTCCCTATCGGAGGGGGATTAAACCTGTCACCCACCTCTCCCCATTTACACACACCGGGCAGCCTGTTCCCTATCAGAGGGTGATTAACCCTCACACCAACCTCTCCCCATTTACGCACACCAGGCAGTCAGTTCCCTATTGGAGGGGGATTTACACGCTCACCCACCTCTCCCCATTTACACACACCGGGCAGTCTGTTCCCTATCGGAGGGGGATTAACACTCTCACCCACCGCTCCCCATTGACACACACCGGGCAGCCTGTTCCCTATCGGAGGGGGATTAATACCCTCACCCTCCTCTCCCCATTTACACACACCGGGCAGCCTGTTCCCTATCGGAGGGGATTAACCCTCACACCCACCTCTCCCCATTTACACACACCGGGCAGCCTGTTCCCTATCGGAGGGGGATTAACCCTCTCAGGCACCTCTCCCCATTTACACACACCTGGCAGAATGTTCCCTATCGGAGGGGGAATAACCCTCTCACCCACCTCTCCCCATTTACACACACCGGGCAGACTGTTCTCTATCAGAGTGGGATTAACCCTCTCACCCACCTCTCTCCTTTTACACACAGAGGGCAGCATGTTCCCTATAGGAGGGGATTAACCCTCTCACCCACCTCTCCCCATTTACTCACACTGGGCAGAATGTTCCCAATTGGAGGGGGATTAACCCTCTCACCCACCGCTCCCCATTTACACACACCGGGCAGTCTGTTCCCTATCGGAGTGGGATTAACACTCTCACCCAGCTCTCCCCATTTACACACACCATGCAGCCTGTTCCCTATCGGAGCGGGGTTAACCCTCTCACCCACCTCTCCCCATTTACACACACTGTGTAGCCTGTTCCCTATCGGAGGGGGATTAACCCTCTCACCCACCTCTCCCCATTTACACACACCGGGCAGCCTGTTCCCTATTGGGAGGGGGATTAACCCTCTCATGCACCTCTCCCCATTTACACTCACCGGGCAGCCTGTCCCCTATCGGAGAGGGATTAAACCTCTCACCCACCTCTACCCATTTACACACACCAAGCAACCTGTTCAGTATCGGAGCGGGATTAAACCTGTCACCCACCGCTCGCCATTAACACACACCGGGCAGCATGTTCCCTATCGGAGGGGGATTAACCCTCTCACACACCACTCCCCATTTACACACACCGGGCAGCCTGTTCCCTATCGGAGGGGGATTAACCCAATCACTCACCTCTCCCCATTTACACACACCAGGCAGCCTGTTCCTTATCGGAGACGGATTTACCCTTTCACCCACCTCTCCACATTTACACACACCAGGCAGGCTGTTCCCTAACGGAGGGGGATTAACCCTCTCACACACCTCTCCCCATTTACACTCACCGGGCAGACTGTTCCCCGTCGGAGGGGGATTAAAACTCTCACCCACCTCTCCCCATTTAAACACAACAGGCAGCCTGTTCCCTATCGGAGGGGGATTAACCGTCTCACCCACCTCTCCCCATTAACACACACCAGGCAGCCTGTTCCCTATCGGAGGGGGATTAAGCCTCTCACCCACCTCTCCCCATTTACACACACCGGGCAGCCTGTTCCCTATCGGAGGGGGATTAACCCTCTCACACACCTCTCCCCATTTACACACACCGGGCAGCCTGTTACCTATCGGAGGGGGATTAACCCTCTCACCCCCCCTCCCCATTTACACACACCGGGCAGCCTGTTCCCTATCGGAGGGGGATTAACCCTCTCACACACCTCTCCCCATTTACACACACCGGGCAGCCTGTTCCCCGTCGGAGGGGGATTGACCCACTCACACACCTCTCCCCATTTACACACACCGGCCTGCCTGTTCCCTATCGGAGGGGGATTAACCCTCTCACCCACCTCTCCCCATTTACACACACCGGGCAGCCTGTTGCCTATCGGAGGTGGTTTAACCCTCTCTCCCACCTCTCCCCATTTACACACACCAGGCAGCCTGTTCCCTATCGGAGGGGGATTAACACTGTCACACACCTCTCCCCATTTACACACACCGGGCAGCCTGTTCCCTATCGGAGGGGAATTAACCCTCTCGCACATCTCTCCCGATTTTCACACACCGGGCAGCCTGTTCCCTATCGGAGGGGGATTAAAACTCTCACACACCTCTCCCCATCCTACACACACCAGGCAGCCTGTTCCCTATCGGAGGGGGATTAACCCTCTCACACACCTCTCCCCATTTACACACGCCAGGCAGCCTGCTCCCAATCGGAGGGGGATTAACCCTCTGACCCACCTCGCCCCATTTACACACACCGGGCAGTCTGTTCCCTATCGGAGGGGGATTAACCCTCTCACCCACCTCTCCCCATTTACACACACCGGGCAGCCTGTTCCCTATCGGAGGGGGATTAACCCTCTCAGGCACCTCTCCCCATTTACACACACCGGGCAGTCTGTTCCCTATCGGAGGGGGATTAACCCTCTCAGGCACCTCTCCCCATTTACACACACCAGGCAGCCTGTTCCCTATCGGAGGGGTATTAACCCTCTCACCCACCTCTCTCCTTTTACACACAGAGGGCAGCATGTTCCCTATAGGAGGGGATTAACCCTCTCACCCACCTCTCCGAATTTACTCACACTGGGCAGACTGTTCCCTATCGGAGGGGGATTAACCCTCTCACCCACCTCTCCCCATTTACACACACCGGGCAGCCTGTTCCCTATTGGGAGGGGGATTAACCCTCTCACGCACCTCTCCCCATTTACACTCACCGGGCAGCCTGTTCCCTATCGGAGAGGGAGTAACCCTCTCACGCACCTCTCCCCATTTACACACACCGGGCAGCCTGTTCCCTAGCGGAGGGGCATTAAACCTCTCACCCACCTCTCCCCATTTACACACACCAAGCAACCTGTTCAGTATCGGAGGGGGATTAAACCTCTCACCCACCTCTCGCCATTAACACACACCGGGCAGCATGTTCCCTATCGGAGGGGGATTAACCCTCTCACACACCACTCCCCATTTACACACACCGGGCAGCCTGTTCCCTATCGGAGGGGGATTAACCCAATCACTCACCTCTCCCCATTTACACACACCGGCCAGTCTGTTCCCTATCGGAGGGGGATTTACCCTTTCACCCACCTCTCCACATTTACACACACCGGGCAGGCTGTTCCCTATCGGAGGGGGATTAACACTCTCACCCACCTCTCCCCATTTACACACACTGGGCAGCCAGTTCCCTATCGGAGGGGGATTAACCCAATCACTCACCTCTCCCCATTTACACACACCAGGCAGCCTGTTCCCTATTGGAGGGGGATTTACACTCTCACCCACCTCTCTCCATTTACACACACCGGGCAGCCTGTTCCCTATCAGAGGGGGATTAACCCTCTCACCCACCTTTTCCCATTTACACTCACCAGGCAGACTGTTCTCTATCGGAGGGGGATTAAACCTTTCACCCCTCTCTCCCCATTTACACACAGCAGGCAGCCTGTTCCCTATCGGAGGGGGATTAACCCTCTCACCCACCTCTCCCCATTTACACACACCGGGCGGCCTGCTCCCTATCGGAGGGGGATTAACACTCTCACCCACCTCTCCCCATTTGCACACACCGGGCAGCCTCTTCCCTATCAGAGGGGGATTTACAATCTCAAACACATCGCCACATTTACACACACCGGGCAGCCTGTTCCCTAGTCGAGGGGGATTAACCCTCTCACCCACCTCTCCCCATTTAAACACAACAGGCAGCCTGTTCCCTATCGGAGGGGGATTAACCGTCTCACCCACCTCTCCCCATTTACACACACCGGACAGCCTGTTCCCTATCGGAGGGGGATTAAGCCTCTCACCCACCTCTCCCCGTTTACACACACCGGGCAGCCTGTTCCCTATCAGAGGGGGATTAACCCACTCACACACCTCTCCCCATTCACACACACCGGGCAGCCTGTTCCCCGTCGGAGGGGGATTAACCCACTCACACACCTCTCCCCATTTACACACACCGGGCTGCCTGTTCCCTATCGGAGGGGGATTAACCCTCTCACCCACCTGTCCCCATTTACACACACCGGGCAGCCTGTTGCCTATCGGAGGTGGTTTAACCCTCTCCCCCACCTCTCCCCATTTACACACACCGGGCAGCCTGTTCCCTATCGGAGGGGGATTAACCCTCTCACCCAGTTCTCCCCATTTACACACACCGGGCAGCCTGTTCCCTATCGGAGGAGGATTAACCCTCTCACCCACCTCTCCCCATTTACACACACCGGGCAGACTGTTCCCTATCGGAGGGAGATTAACCCTCTCACCCACCTCTCCCCTTATACACACACCGGGCAGCCTGTTCCCTATCGGACGGGTATTAACCCTCTCACCCACCTCTCTCCTTTTACACACACCATGCAGCCTGTTCCCTATCGGAGGGGGGTTAACCCTCTCACCCACCTCTCCCCATTTACACACACCGGGCAGCCTGTTCCCTATCGGAGGGGGATTAACTCTCTCACCCACCTCTCCCCATTTACACACACCGGGCAGCATGTTCCCTAGTCGATGGGGATTAACTCTCTCACCCACCTCTCCCCATTTACACACACCGGGCAGCCTGTTCCCTATCGGAGGGGGATTAAACCTGTCACCCACCTCTCCCCATTTACACACACCGGGCAGCCTGTTCCCTATCAGAGGGTGATTAACCCTCACACCAACCTCTCCCCATTTACGCACACCATGCAGTCAGTTCCCTATTGGAGGGGGATTTACACGCTCACCCACCTCTCCCCATTTACACACACCGGGCAGTCTGTTCCCTATCGGAGGGGGATTAACACTCTCACCCACCGCTCCCCATTGACACACACCGGGCAGCCTGTTCCCTATCGGAGGGGGATTAATACCCTCACCCTCCTCTCCCCATTTACACACACCGGGCAGCCTGTTCCCTATCGGAGGGGATTAACCCTCTCACCCACCTCTCCCCATTTACACACACTGGGCAGCCTGTTCCCTGTCGGAGGAGGATTAACCCTCTCACCCACCTCTCCCCATTTACACACACCGGGCAGCCTGTTCCCTATCGGAGGAGGATTAACCCTCTCACCCACCTCTCCCCATTTACACACACCGGGCAGCCTGTTCCCTATCGGAGGGGGATTAACCCTCTCACCCACCTCTCCCCATTAACACACACCGGGCAGCCTGTTCCCTATCGGAGGGGGATTAACCCTCTCAGGCACCTCTCCCCATTTACACACACCGGGCAGCCTGTTCCCTATCGGAGGAGGATTAACCCTCTCACCCGCCTCTCCCCATTTACACACACCGGGCTGCCTGTTCCCTATCTGAGGAGGATTAACCGTCTCACCAACCTCTCCCCATTTACACACACCGGGCAGCCTGTTCCCTATCGGAGGGGGATTAACCCACTCACCCACCACTCTACATTTACACACACCAGGCAGACTGTTCTCTATCAGAGTGGGATTAACCCTGTCACACACCTCTCCCCATTTACACACACCGGGCAGCCTGTTCCCTATCGGAGGGGAATTAACCCTCTCGCACACCTCTCCCCATTTTCACACACCAGGCAGCCTGTACCCTATCAGAGGGGGATTAAAACTCTCACACACCTCTCCCCATCCTACACCTACCGGGCAGCCTGCTCCCTATCGGAAGGGGATTAAGCCTCTCACCCACCTCTCCCCATTAACACACATCGGGCACCCTGTTTCCTTATCAGAGGGGGATTAACTCTCTCACCCACCTCTCGCCATTTACACACACCAGGCAGCCTGTTCCATATCGGAGGGGGATTAAAGTCCACTCCCATGTATCCCCATTTACACACACCGTGCAGCCTGTTCCCTATCGGAGGGGGATTATCCCTCTCACCCACCTCTCCCCATTTACACACACCGGGCAGCCAGTTCCCAATCGGAGGGGGATTAACCCTCTCAGGCACCTCTCCCCATTTACACACACCGGGCAGCCTGTTCCCAATCGGAGGGGGATTAACCGTCTCACACACATCTCCACATTTACACACACCGGGCAGCCTGTTCCCTAGTCGAGGGGGATTAACCCTCTCACCCACCTCTCCCCATTTAAACACAACAGGCAGCCTGTTCCCTATCGGAGGGGGATTAACCGTCTCACCCACCTCTCCCCATTAACACACACCAGGCAGCCTGTTCCCTATCGGAGGGGGATTAAGCCTCTCACCCACCTCTCCCCGTTTACACACACCGGGCAGCCTGTTCCCTATCAGAGGGGGATTAACCCTCTCACACACCTCTCCCCATTCACACACACCGGGCAGCCTGTTCCCCGTCGGAGGGGGATTAACCCACTCACTCACCTCTCCCCATTTACACACACCGGGCTGCCTGTTCCCTATCGGAGGGGGATTAACCCTCTCACCCACCTCTCCCCATTTACACACACCGGGCAGCCTGTTGCCTATCGGAGGTGGTTTAACCCTCTCTCCCACTTCTCCCCATTTACACACACCGGGCAGCCTGTTCCCTATCGGAGGGGTATTTACCCTCACACCCACCTCTCCCCATTTACACACAGCGGGCAGCCTGTTCCCTATCGGAGGGGGATTAACCCTCTCACTCACCTCTCCCCATTTACACACACTGGGCAGCCTGTTCCCTATCGGAGGGGGATTAACCCTCTCACCCACCTCTCCCAATTTACACACACCGGGCAGACTGTTCCCTATCGGAGGGGAATTAACCCTCTCGCACACATCTCCACATTTACACACACCGTGCAGCCTGTACCCTATCGGAGGTGGATTAACCCTCTCACCCACCTCTCCCCATCCTACACCTACCGGGCAGTCTGTTCCCTATCGGAAGGGGATTAAGCCTCTCACCCAGTTCTCCCCATTTACACACACCGGGCAGCCTGTTCCCTATCGGAGGAGGATTAACCGTCTCACCCACCTTTCCCCATTAACACACATCGGGCAGCCTGTTCCCTATCGGAGGGGTATTAAAGTCCACTCCCATGTATCCCCATTTACATGCACCGGGCAGCCTGTTCCCTATCGGAGGGGGATTAACCCCCTCACCCACCTCTCCCCTTATACACTCACCGGGCAGACTGTTCCCAATTGGAGGTGGATTAAACCTCCCACCCACCGCTCCCCATTTACACACTCCGGGCAGCCTGTTCCCTATCGGAGTGGGATTAACCCTCTCACCCAGCACTCCCCATTTACACACACCGGAGAAACTGTTCCCTATCGGAGGGGGATTAACCCTCTCACCCACCTCTCCCCATTTGCACACACCATGCAGCCTGTTCCCTATCGGAGGGGGTTAACCCTCTCACCCACCTCTCCCCATTAACACACACCAGGCAGCCTGTTCCCTATCGGAGGGAGATTAACCCTCTCACCCACCTCTCCCCATTTACACACACCGGCAGCCTGTTCCCTTTCGGAGGGGGATTAACTCTCTCACCCTCCTCTCCCCATTTACACACACCGGCAGCTTGTTTCCTATCGGAGGGGGTTTAAACCTGTCACCTATCTCTCCCCATTTACACACACCGGGCAGCCTGTTCCCGATCAGAGGGTGATTAACCCTCACACCAACCTCTCCCCATTTACGCACACCAGGCAGTCAGTTCCCTATTGGAGGGGGATTTACACGCTCACCCACCTCTCCCCATTTACACACACCGGGCAGCCTGTTCCTTATCGGAGGGGGATTAACACTCACACCCACCTCTCCCCATTTACACACACCGGGCAGCCTGTTCCCTATCGGAGGGGGATTAACCCTCTCACCCACCTCTCCCCATTTACACATACCGGGCAGCCTGTTCCCAATCGGAGGGGGATTAACCCTCTCAGTCACCTCTCCCCATTTACACACACCGGGCAGCCTGTTCCCAATCGGAGGGGGATTAACCCTCTCACACACATCTCCACATTTACACACACCGGGCAGCCTGTCCCCTAGTCGAGGGGGATTAACACTCTCACCCACCTCTCCCCATTTAAACACAACAGGCAGCCTGTTCCCTATCGGAGGGGGATTAACCCTCTCACCCACCACTCCCCATTTACACACACCATGCAGCATGGTCCCTATAAGAGGGGATTAACCCTCTCACCCACCTCTCCCCTTTCACACACACCATGCAGCATGGTCCCTATAAGAGGGGATTAACCCTCTCACACACCTCTCCCCATTTACACACACCGGGAAGCCTGTTCCCTATCGGAGGGGGATTAACCCTCTCACCCACCTCTCCCCATTTACACACACCGGGCAGCCTGTTCCCTATCGGAGGGGGATTAACCCTCTCACTCACCTCTCCCCATTCACACACACCGGGCAGCCTGTTCCCTAGTCGATTGGGATTAACCCTCTCACACACCTCACTCCATTGACAGACACCGGGCAACCTGTTCCCTATCGGAGTGGGATTAACCCTCAAACGCACCTCTACCCATTGACACACATCGGGCAGCCTGTTCCCTATCGGAGAGGGATTTACCCTCACACCAACCTCTCCCCATTAACACACACCGGGCAGCCTGTTCCATATCGGAGGGGGATTAACCCTCTCACCCACCTCACCCCATTTACACACACCAGGCAGCCTGTTCCCTATTGGAGGGGGATGTACAATCGCACACACCTCTCCCCATTTACACACACCCAGCAGCCTGTTCCCCAGTCGATGGGGATTAACTCTCTCACCCACCTCTCCCCAGTAACTCACAGCGGGCAGCCTGTTCCCTATCGGAGGGGGATTAACCCTCTCACCCACCTCTCCCCATTTACACACACCGGGCAGCCTGTTCCCTATCGGAGGAGGATTAACCCTCTCACCCGCCTCTCCCCATTTACACACAACGGGCAGACTGTTCTCTATCAGAGTGGGATTAACCCTCTCACCCACCTCTCCCCATTTACACACACCGGGCAGCCTGTTCCCTATCGGAGGGGGATTAACCCTCTCACACACCTCTCCCCATTTACACACACCGGGCAGCCTGTTCCCTATCGGAGGAGGATTAACCCTCTCCCCCACATCTCCCCATTTACACACACCGGTCAGCCTGTTGCCTATCGGAGGTGGTTTAACCCTCTCTCCCACCTCTCCCCATTTACACACACCAGGCAGACTGTTCCCTATCGGAGGGGGATTAACACTGTCACCCACCTCTCCCCATTTACACACACCGGGCAGCCTGTTCTCTATCAGAGGGGATTAACCCTCTCACCCACCTCTCCCCCATTTACACACACCGGGCAGACTGTTCCCTATCGGAGGGGCATTAACCCACTCACCCACCACTCCCCATTTACACACACCGGGCAGACTGTTCCCTATCGGAGGGGGATTAACCCTATCACCCACCTCTCCCCATTCACACACACCATGCAGCATGGTCCCTATAGGAGGGGATTAACCCTCTCACACACCTCTCCCCATTTACACACACCGGGAAGCCTGTTCCCTATCGGAGGGGGATTAACCCTCTCACCCACCGCTCCCCATTTACACACACCGGGCAGCCTGTTCCCTATCGGAGGGGGATTAACCCTCTCACACACCTCACTCCATATACACACACCGGGCAACCTGTTCCCTATCGGAGGGGGATTAACCCTCACACGCACCTCTACCCATTGACACACATCGGGCAGCCTGTTCCCTATCGGAGAGAGATTAACCCTCACACCGACCTCTACCCTTTTACACTCACCGGGCAGCCTTTTCCCTATCGGAGAGGGATTAACCCTCTCACCCACCTCACGCCATTTACACACACCAGGCAGCCTGTTCCCTATTGGAGGGGGATGTACAATCGCACACGTCTCTCCCCATTTACACACACCCAGCAGCCTGTTCCCCAGTCGATGGGGATTAACTCTCTCACCCACCTCTCCCCATTTACACACACCGGGCAGCCTGTTCCCTCTCGGAGGGGGATTAACCCTCTCACCCACCTCTCCCCATTTACACACACCGGGCAGCCTGTTCCCTATCGGAGGGGGATTAACCCTCTCACCCACCTCTCCCAATTTACACACACCGGGCAGCCTGTTCCCTAGTCGATGGGGATTAACCCTTTCACACACACCTCACTCCATTTACACACAGCGGGCAGCCTGTTCCCTATCGGAGGGGAATTAACCCTCTCACCCACCTCTTCCCATTTACACACACCGGGCAGCCTGTTCCCTATCGGAGGGAGATTGACCCTCTCACCCACCTCTCCCCTTTTACACACACCGGGCAGCCTGTTCCCTATCGGAGGGGGATTAACCCTCTCACCCACCTCTTCCCATTTACACACTGCCTGTTCCCTATCGGAGGGGGATTAACCCTCTCACACACATCTCCCCATTTACACACAACGGGCAGCCTGTTCCCTATCGGAGGGGGATTAACCCTATCACCCACCTCTCCCCATTTACACACACCGGGCAGCCTGTTCCCTAGTCGATGGGGATTAAACCTCTCACTCACCTCTCCCCATTTACACACACCGGGCAGCCTGTTCCCTATCGGAGGGGGATTAACTCTCTCCCCCACGTCTAAACATTTACACGCACCAGGCAGCCTGTTCCCTATCGGAGGGGGATTAACCCTCTCACCCACCTCTCCCCATTTTCACACACCAGGCAGCCTGTTCCCTATCAGAGGGGGATTAAACTTCTCATCCACCTCTCCCCATTTACACACACCGGGCAGCCTGTTCCCTATCGGAGGGGGATTTACCCTCTCACTCACCTCTCACCATTTACACACACCGGGCAGCCTGTTCCCCATCGGAGGGTGATTAACCCTCTCACCCACCTCTCCCCATTTACACACACCGTGCAGTCTGTTCCCTATCCGAGGGGGATTAACCCTCTCACCCACCTCTCCCCATTTTCACACACTGTGCAGCCTGTTCCCTATCGGAGGGGGATTAACCCTCACACGCACCTCTACCCATTTACACACATCGGGCAGCCTGTTCCCTATAGGCGAGAGATTAACCCCAACACCGACCTCTACCCATTTACACTCACCGGGCAGCCTTTTCCCTATCGGAGAGGGATTTACCCTCACACCAACCTCTCCCAATTTACACACACCGGGCAGCCTGTTCCCTATCGGAGCGGGATAAACCCTATCACCCACCTCTCCCCATTTACACACACGGGGCAGCCTGTTCCATATCAGAGGGGGATTAACCCTCTCACCCACTTCACCCCATTTACACACACCAGGCAGCCTGTTCCCTATTGGAGGGGGATGTACAATCGCACACACCTCTCCCCATTTAGACACACCGGGCAGCCTGTTCCCTATCGGAGGGGGATTAAGCCTCTCACCCACCTCTCCACACTTACACACACCGGGCAGCCTGTTCCCTATCGGAGGGGGATTATCCCTATCAGCCACCTCTCCCCATTTACACTCACCGGGCAGCCTGTTCCCTATCGGAGGGGGATTAACCCTCTCACCCACCTCTCCCCATTTACACACACCGGGCTGCCTGTTCCCTATCGAAGGGGGCTTAACCCTCTCACCCACCTCTCCCCAATTACGCACACCGGGCAGCCTGTTCCCTATCGAAGGGGGATTAACCCTCTCTCCCACCTTTCCCCATTTACACACACCGGGCAGCCTGTTCCCTATCGGAGGGGGATGAACGCTCTCACCCACCTCTCCCCATTTACACACACCGGGCAAACTGTTCTCTATCGGAGGGGATTAACCCTCTCACCCACCTCTCCCCATTTACACACACCGGGCAGCCTGTTCCATATTGGAAGGGGATTAACCCTCTCACCCACCTCTCCCCATTTACACACACCGGGCAGCCTGTTCCCTATCGGAGGGGGATTAACCCTCTCACCCACCTCTCCCCATTTACACACAGCGGGCAGCCTGTTCCCTATCGGACGGGGTTTAACTCTCTCACCCACCTCTCCCCATTTACACACATCGGGCAGCCTGTTCCCTATCAGAGAGGAATTAACCCTCTCACTCACCTCTCCCCATTTACACAAACCGTGCAGCCTGTTCCCTATCGGATGGGGATTAACCCCCTCACCCACCTCTCCCCATTTACACACACCGGGCAGCCTGTTCCCTATCGGAGGGGGATTAACCCTCTCACGCACCTGTCCCCATTTACACACACCGGGCAGCCTGTTCCCTATTGGAGGGTGATTAACCCTCTCACCCACCTCTCCCCATTTACACACAATGGGCAGCCTGTTCCCTATCGGAGGGGGATTAACCCCCTCACCCACCTCTCCCCATTTACACACACCGGGCAGCCTGTTCCCTATCGGAGGGGGATTAACCCTCTCACCCACCTCTCCCCATTTACACACACCGGGCAGTCTGTTCTCTATCGGAGGGGGATTAACCCTCTCACAAACATCTCCCCATTTACACACACCGGGCAGCCTGTTCCCTATCGGAGGGGGATTAACACTCTCACTCACATCTCCACATTTACACACACCGGGCAGCCTGTTCCCTATCGGAGGGGGATTAACCCTCTCACTCAACTCTCCCCATTTACGCATACCGTGCAGCCTGTTCCCTATCGGAGGGGGATTAACCCTCTCACCTACCTCGCCCCATTTACACACACCGGGCAGCCTGTTCCCAATCGGAGGGGGATTAAACCTCTCACTCACCTCTCCCCATTTACACACACCGGGCAGCCTGTTCCCTATTGGAGGGGGATTAACCCTCTCACCCATCTCTTCCCATTTACACACACCGGTCAGGCTGTTCCCTATCGGAGGTGGATTAACCCTCTCACACACATCTCATTTACACACACCGGGCAGCCTGTTCCCTATCGGGGGGTTATTAACCCTCTCACCCACCTCTTCCCATTTACGCACACCGGGCAGCCTGTTCCTTATCGGGGGGGGATGAACCCTCTCACCCACCTCTCCCCATTTACACACATAGGGCACCCTGTTCCCTGTCGGAGAGGGATTTAGCCTCTCACCCACCTCTCCCCATCTACACTGACCGGGCAGCCTGTTCCCATTCGGAGGGGGATTAACCCTCTCACTCACCTCTCACCATTTACACACACCGGGCAGCCTGTTCCCTATCGGAGGGGGATTAACCCTCTCACACACATTTCCACATTTACACGCACCGGGCAGCCTGTTCCCTATCGGAGGGGGATTAACCCTCTCACTCACCTCTCCCCATTTACACACACCGGGCAGCCTGTTCCCTAGTCGATGGGGATTAACCCTCTCACCCACCTCTCCCCTTTTTACACACACCGGGCAGCCTGTTCCCTATCGGACGGGGTTTAACTCTCTCACCCACCTCTCCCCATTTACACACACCGGGCAGCCTGTTCCCTATTGGAGGGGGATTAACCCTCTCACCCACCTCTCCCCATTTACACACACCGGGCAGCCTGTTCCCTATCGGAGGGGGATTAAACCTCTCACCCACCTCTCCCCATTTACACACATCGGGCAGCCTGTTCCCTATCAGAGAGGGATTAACCCTCTCAATCACCTCTCCCCATTTACACACACCGTGCAGCCTGTTCCCTATCAGAGAGGGATTAACCCTCTCAATCACCTCTCCCCATTTACACACACCAGGCAGCCTGTTCCCTATTGGAGGGGGATTAACCCTCTCACCCATCTCTTCCCATTTACACACACCGGTCAGGCTGTTCCCTATCGGAGGTGGATTAACCCTCTCACACACATCTCATTTACACACACCGGGCAGCCTGTTCCCTATCGGGGGGTTATTAACCCTCTCACCCACCTCTTCCCATTTACGCACACCGGGCAGCCTGTTCCTTATCGGGGGGGGATTAACCCTCTCACCCACCTCTCCCCATTTACACACATAGGGCACCCTGTTCCCTGTCGGAGAGGGATTTAGCCTCTCACCCACCTCTCCCCATCTACACTGACCGGGCAGCCTGTTCCCATTCGGAGGGGGATTAACCCTCTCACTCACCTCTCACCATTTACACACACCGGGCAGCCTGTTCCCTATCGGAGGGGGATTAACCCTCTCACACACATTTCCACATTTACACGCACCGGGCAGCCTGTTCCCTATCGGAGGGGGATTAACCCTCTCACTCACCTCTCCCCATTTACACACACCGGGCAGCCTGTTCCCTAGTCGATGGGGATTAACCCTCTCACCCACCTCTCCCCTTTTTACACACACCGGGCAGCCTGTTCCCTATCGGACGGGGTTTAACTCTCTCACCCACCTCTCCCCATTTACACACACCGGGCAGCCTGTTCCCTATTGGAGGGGGATTAACCCTCTCACCCACCTCTCCCCATTTACACACACCGGGCAGCCTGTTCCCTATCGGAGGGGGATTAAACCTCTCACCCACCTCTCCCCATTTACACACATCGGGCAGCCTGTTCCCTATCAGAGAGGGATTAACCCTCTCAATCACCTCTCCCCATTTACACACACCGTGCAGCCTGTTCCCTATCAGAGAGGGATTAACCCTCTCAATCAGCTCTCCCCATTTACACACACCAGGCAGCCTGTTCCCTATCGGAGGGGGATTAACCCTCTCACCCACCACTTCCCATTTACGCACACCGGGCAGCCTGTTCCCTATCGGTGGGGGATTAACCCCCATATCCACCTCTCCCCATTTACACACACCAGGCAGCCTGTTCACTATCGGAGGGGGATTAACCCTCACACCCACCTCTACCCATTTACACACCTAGGGCAGCCTGTTCTCTATCGGAGGGGGATTAACCCTCTCACCCACCTCTCCCCATTTACACACACCAGGCAGCCTGTTCCCTATCGGAGGGGGTTTAACCCTCTCACCCACGTCTCCCATTCTACACACACCGGGCAGCATGTTCCCTAGTCGAGGGGGATTAACCCTCTCACCCACCTCTCCCCATTTACACACACCGGGCAGCCTGTTCCCTATTGGAGGGGGATTAACCCTCTCACCGACCTCTTCCCATTTACACACACCGGGCAGCCTGTTCCCTATTGGAGGGGGATTAACCCTCTCACCCACCTCTCCCCATTTACACACACTGGGCAGAATGTTCCCTTTCGGAGGGGGATTAACACTCTCACACACATCTCCACATTTACACACACCGGGCAGCCTGTTCCCAAGTCGATGGGGATTAACCCTCTCACTCACCACTCCCCATTTACACACAGCGGGCAGCCTGTTCCCTATCGGAGGGGGATTAACCCTCTCACTCACCTCTCCCCATTTACACACATCGGGCAGCCTGTTGCCTGTCGTAGGGGGATTAACCCTCTCACCCACCTCTCCCCATTTACACACACCGGGCAACCTTTTCCCTATCGGAGGGGGATTAATCCTCTCACCCACCACTCACCATTCACACACACCGGGCAGCCTGTTCCCTATCGGAGGGGGATTAACCCTCTCACCCACCTCTCCCCATTTACACACATAGGGCACCCTGTTCCCTTTCGGAGAGGGATTTACACTCTCACCCACCTCTCCCCATCTACACAGACCGGGCAGCCTGTTCCCTATCGGAGCGGGATTAACCCTCTCACCCACCTCTCCCCATTTACACACATAGGGCACCCTGTTCCCTCTCGGAGAGGGATTTACCCTCTCACCCACCTCTCCCCATCTACAAAGACCGGGCAGCCTGTTCCCTATCAGAGGGGGATTAACCCTCTCACAAACATCTCCCCATTTACACACACCGGGCAGCCTGTTCCCTATCGGAGGGGGATTAACACTCTCACACACATCTCCACATTTACACACACCGGGCAGCATGTTCCCTATCGGAGCGGGATTAACCCTCTCACTCACCTCTCCCCATTTACGCACACCGGGCAGCCTGTTCCCTATCGGAGGGGTACTAACTCCCTCACCTACCTCTCCCCATTTACACACACCGGGCAGCCTGTTCCCTAGTCGATGGGGATTAACCCTCTCACCCACCTCTCCCGTTTTTACACACACCGGGCAGTCTGTTCCCTATCGGAGGGGGATTAATACTCTCACTCACATCTCCACATTTACACACACCGGGCAGCCTGTTCCCTATCGGAGGCGGATTAACCCTCTCACTCAACTCTCCCCATTTACGCATACCGTGCAGCCTGTTCCCTATCGGAGGGGGATTAACCCTCTCACCTACCTCGCCCCATTTACACACACCGGGCAGCCTGTTCCCTATCGGAGGGGGATTAAACCTCTCACTCACCACTCCCCATTTACACACACCGGGCAGCCTGTTCCCTATTGGAGGGGGATTAACCCTCTCACCCATCTCTTCCCATTTACACACACCGGTCAGGCTGTTCCCTATCGGAGGTGGATTAACCCTCTCACACACATCTCATTTACACACACCGGGCAGCCTGTTCCCTATCGGGGGGTTATTAACCCTCTCACCCACCTCTTCCCATTTACGCACACCGGGCAGCCTGTTCCTTATCGGGGGGGGATTAACCCTCTCACCCACCTCTCCCCATTTACACACATAGGGCACCCTGTTCCCTGTCGGAGAGGGATTTAGCCTCTCACCCACCTCTCCCCATCTACACTGACCGGGCAGCCTGTTCCCATTCGGAGGGGGATTAACCCTCTCACTCACCTCTCACCATTTACACACACCGGGCAGCCTGTTCCCTATCGGAGGGGGATTAACCCTCTCACACACATTTCCACATTTACACGCACCGGGCAGCCTGTTCCCTATCGGAGGGGGATTAACCCTCTCACTCACCTCTCCCCATTTACACACACCAGGCAGCCTGTTCCCTAGTCGATGGGGATTAACCCTCTCACCCACCTCTCCCCTTTTTACACACACCGGGCAGCCTGTTCCCTATCGGACGGGGTTTAACTCTCTCACCCACCTCTCCCCATTTACACACACCGGGCAGCCTGTTCCCTATTGGAGGGGGATTAACCCTCTCACCCACCTCTCCCCATTTACACACACCGGGCAGCCTGTTCCCTATCGGAGGGGGATTAAACCTCTCACCCACCTCTCCCCATTTACACACATCGGGCAGCCTGTTCCCTATCAGAGAGGGATTAACCCTCTCAATCACCTCTCCCCATTTACACACACCGTGCAGCCTGTTCCCTATCAGAGAGGGATTAACCCTCTCAATCACCTCTCCCCATTTACACACACCGTGCAGCCTGTTCCCTATCGGAGGGGGATTAACCCTCTCACCCACCACTTCCCATTTACACACACCGGGCAGCCTGTTCCCTATCGGAGGGGGATTAACCCTCTCACCCACCTCTCCCCATTTACACACACCGGGCAGCCTGTTCCCTATCGGAGGGGGATTAACCCTCTCACCCAGCTCTCCCCATTTACACACACCGGGCAGACTGTTCTCTATCAGAGGGGGATTAACCCTCTCTTCCACCTCTTCCCATTTACGCACACCGGGCAGCCTGTTCCCTATCGGTGGGGGATTAACCCCCATATCCACCTCTCCCCATTTACACACACCAGGCAGCCTGTTCACTATCGGAGGGGGATTAACCCTCACACCCACCTCTACCCATTTACACACCTAGGGCAGCCTGTTCTCTATCGGAGGGGGATTAACCCTCTCACCCACCTCTCCCCATTTACACACACCAGGCAGCCTGTTCCCTATCGGAGGGGGTTTAACCCTCTCACCCACGTCTCCCAATCTACACACACCGGGCAGCATGTTCCCTAGTCGATGGGGATTAACCCTCTCACCCACCTCTCCCCATTTACACACACCGGGCAGCCTGTTCCCTATTGGAGGGGGATTAACCCTCTCACCGACCTCTTCCCATTTACACACACCGGGCAGCCTGTTCCCTATTGGAGGGGGATTAACCCTCTCACCCACCTCTCCCCATTTACACACACTGGGCAGAATGTTCCCTTTCGGAGGGGGATTAACACTCTCACACACATCTCCACATTTACACACACCGGGCAGCCTGTTCCCAAGTCGATGGGGATTAACCCTCTCACCCACCTCTCCCCATTTACACACATCGGGCAGCCTGTTGCCTGTCGTAGGGGGATTAACCCTCTCACCCACCTCTCCCCATTTACACACACCGGGCAACCTTTTCCCTATCGGAGGGGGATTAATCCTCTCACCCACCACTCACCATTCACACACACCGGGCAGCCTGTTCCCTATCGGAGGGGGATTAACCCTCTCACCCACCTCTCCCCATTTACACACATAGGGCACCCTGTTCCCTTTCGGAGAGGGATTTACACTCTCACCCACCTCTCCCCATCTACACAGACCGGGCAGCCTGTTCCCTATCGGAGCGGGATTAACCCTCTCACCCACCTCTCCCCATTTACACACATAGGGCACCCTGTTCCCTCTCGGAGAGGGATTTACCCTCTCACCCACCTCTCCCCATCTACACAGACCGGGCAGCCTGTTCCCTATCAGAGGGGGATTAACCCTCTCACAAACATCTCCCCATTTACACACACCGGGCAGCCTGTTCCCTATCGGAGGGGGATTAACACTCTCACACACATCTCCACATTTACACACACCGGGCAGCATGTTCCCTATCGGAGCGGGATTAACCCTCTCACTCACCTCTCCCCATTTACGCACACTGGGCAGCCTGTTCCCTATCGGAGGGGTACTAACTCTCTCACCTACCTCTCCCCATTTACACACACCGGGCAGCCTGTTCCCTAGTCGATGGGGATTAACCCTCTCACCCACCTCTCCCGTTTTTACACACACCGGGCAGCCTGTTCCCTATCGGAGGGGGATTAACCTCTCACCCACCTCTTCCCATTTACACACACCGGTCAGCCTGTTCCCTATCGGAGGGGGATTTACCCTCTCACCCAACTCTCCCCACTGACACACACAGGGCAGCCTGTTCCCTATCGGAGGTGGATTAACCCTCTCACCCACCTCTCCCCATTTACACACACCGGGCAGCCTGTTCCCTATCGGAGGGGAATTAACCCTCTCACCCACCTCTCCCCATTTACACACAAAAGGCAGCCTGTTCCCTATCGGAGGGGAATTAACCCCCTCACCCACCTCTGCCCATTTACACACACCGGGCAGCCTGTTCCCTATCGGAGGGGGATTAACCCTCTCACACACCTCTCCCCTTTTACACACACCGGGCAGCCTGTTCCCTATCGGAGGGGGATTAAGCCTCTCACCCACCTCTTCCCATTTACACACACCGGGCAGCCTGTTCCCTATCGGAGGGGGATTAACCCTCTCACCCACCTCTCCCCATTTACACACACCGGGCAGAATGTTCCCTAACGGAGGGGGATTAACCCGCTCACACACATCTCCACATTTACACCCACCGGGCAGCCTGTTCCCTATCGGAGGGGGATTTACCCTCACACCAACCTCTCCCCATTTACATACACCGGGCAGCCTGTTCCCTATCGGAGGGGGATTAACCCTCTCACTCACCTCTCCCCATTTACACACACCGGGCAGCCTGTTCCCTATCGGAGGGGGATTTACCCTCACACCCACCTCTCCCCATTTACACACAACGGGCAGCCTGTTCCCTATCGGAGGGGGATTAACTCTCTCAGCCACGTCTCCCCATTTACGCACACCGGGCAGCCTGTTCCCTATCGGAGGGGGATTAACACTCTCACCCAACTCTACCCATTTACACACACCGGGCAGCCTGTTCCCTATCGGAGGGGGATTTACCCTCTCACCCACCTCTCCCCATCTACACACATCGGGCAGCCTGTTCCCTATCAGAGAGGGATTAACCCCCATATCCACCTCTCCCCATTCACACACACCGGGCAGCCTGTTCACTATCGCAGGGGGATTAACCCTCACACCCACCTCTACCCATTTACACACCTAGGGCAGCCTGTTCCCTATCGGAGGGGGATTAACCCTCACACCGACCTCGACCCATTTACACACACCGGGCAGCCTGTTCCCTATCGGAGGGGGATTAACCCTCTCACCCACCTCTCCCCATCTACACACACCGGGCAGCATGTTCCCTAGTCGATGGGGATTAACCCTCTCACTCACCTCTCCCCATTTACACACACCGGGCAGCCTGTTCCCTATTGGAGGGGGATTAACCCTCTCACCCACCTCTCCCCATTTACACACACCGGGCAGCCTCTTCCCTATCGGAGGGGGTTTAACCCTCTCACTCACCTCTCCCCAGTTACAGACACCGGGCAGCCTGTTCCCTATCGGAGGTGGATTAACCCTCTCACCCACCTCTTCCCATTTACACACACCGGGCAGCCTGTTCCCTATCGGAGGGGGATTAACCCTCTCACCCACCTCTCCCCATTTACACACACTGGGCAGAATGTTCCCTTTCGGAGGGGGATTAACCCTCTCACACACATCTCCACATTTACACACACCGGGCAGCCTGTTCCCTAGTCGATGGGGATTAACCCTCTCACTCACCTCTCCCCATTTACACACACCGGGCAGTCTGTTCCCTATCGGAGGGGGATTAACACTCTCACTCACCTCTCCCCATTTGCACACATCGGGCAGCCTGTTGCATGTCGTAGGGGGATTTACCCTCACACCAACCTCTCCCCATTTACACACACCGGGCAGCCTGTTCCCTATCGGATGGGGATTAACACTCTCACCCACCTCTACCCATTTACACACACCGGGCAGCCTGTTCCCTAGCGGAGTGGGTTTTACCCTCATACCAAACTCTCCCCATTTATACACACCAGGCAACCTGTTCCCAATCGGAGGGGGATTATCCCTCTCACCCACCTCTCCCCATTTACACACACCGGGCATCCTGTTCCCTATCGGAGGGGGATTAACCCTCTCACCCACCTCTCCCCATTTACACACATCGGGCAGCCTGTTCCCTATCAGAGAGGGATTAACCCTCTCACCCACCTCTCCCCATTTACACCCACCGGGCAGCCTGTTCCCTATCGGAGGGGGATTTACCCTCACACCAACCTCTCCCCATTTACATACACCGGGAAGCCTGTTCCCTATCGGAGGGGGATTAACCCTCTCACTCACCACTCCCCAATTACACACACCGGGCAGCCTGTTCCCTATCGGAGGGGGATTAACACTCTCACCCACCTCTACCCATTTACACACACCGGGCAGCCTGTTCCCTAGCGGAGTGGTATTTACCCTCATACCAAACTCTCCCCATTTATACACACCAGGCAACCTGTTCCCAATCGGAGGGGGATTAACCCTCTCACCCACCTCTCCCCATTTACACACACCGGGCATCCTGTTCCCTATCGGAGGGGGATTAACCCTCTCACCCACCTCTCCCCATTTACACACATCGGGCAGCCTGTTCCCTATCAGAGAGGGATTAACCCTCTCACTCACCTCTCCCCATTTACACACACCGTGCAGCCTGTTCCCTATCGGAGGGGGATTAACCCTCTCACCCACCTCTCCCCAGTTACACACAATGGACAGCCTGTTCCCTATCGGAGGGGGATTAACCCTCTCACCCACCTCTCCCCAATTACACACAATGGACAGCCTGTTCCCTATCGGAGGGGGATTAACCCTCTCACCCACCTCTCCCCATTTACACACACCGGGCAGCCTGTTCCCTATCGGAGGGGGATTAACCCTCTCACCCACCTCTCCCCATTTACACACACCGGGCAGACTGTTCTCTATCAGAGGGGGATTAACCCTCTCACCCACCTCTCCACATTTACGCACACCGGGCAGCCTGTTCCCTATCGGTGGGGGATTAACCCCCATATCCACCTCTCCCCATTTACACACACCAGGCAGCCTGTTCACTATCGGAGGGGGATTAACCCTCTCACTCACCTCTCCCCATTTGCACACATCGGGCAGCCTGTTGCCTGTCGTAGGGGGATTAACCCTCTCACCCACCTCTCCCCATTTACACACACCGGGCAACCTTTTCCCTATCGGAGGGGGATTAATCCTCTCACCCACCACTCCCCATTCACACACACCGGGCAGCCTGTTCCCTATCGGAGGGGGATTAACCCTCTCACCCACCTCTCCCCATTTACACACATAGGGCACCCTGTTCCCTATCGGAGAGGGATTTACACTCTCACCCACCTCTCCCCATCAACACACACCGGGCAGCCTGTTCCCTATCGGAGGGGGATTAACCCTCTCTCCCACCTCTCCCCATTTACACACACCGGGCAGACTGTTCCCTAACGGCGGGGGATTAACACGCTCACACACATCTCCACATTTACACACACTGGGCAGCCTGTTCCCTAGTCGATGGGGATTAACCCTCTCACCCACCTCTCCCCATTTACACACACCGGGCAGCCTGTTCCCTATCGGAGGGGGATTTACCCTCACACCAACCTCTCCCCATTTACACACACCGGGCAGCCTGTTCCCTATCGGATGGGGATTAACACTCTCACCCACCTCTACCCATTTACACACACCGGGCAGCCTGTTCCCTAGCGGAGTGGTATTTACCCTCATACCAAACTCTCCCCATTTATACACACCAGGCAACCTGTTCCCAATCGGAGGGGGATTAACCCTCTCACCCACCTCTCCCCATTTACACACACCGGGCAGCCTGTTCCCTATCGGAGGGGGATTAACCCTCTCACCCACCTCTCCCCATTTACACACATCGGGCAGCCTGTTCCCTATCAGAGAGGGATTAACCCTCTCACTCACCTCTCCCCATTTACACACACCGTGCAGCCTGTTCCCTATCGGAGGGGGATTAACCCTCTCACCCACCTCTCCCCAGTTACACACAATGGACAGCCTGTTCCCTATCGGAGGGGGATTAACCCTCTCACCCACCTCTCCCCAATTACACACAATGGACAGCCTGTTCCCTATCGGAGGGGGATTAACCCTCTCACCCACCTCTCCCCATTTACACACACCGGGCAGCCTGTTCCCTATCGGAGGGGGATTAACCCTCTCACCCACCTCTCCCCATTTACACACACCGGGCAGACTGTTCTCTATCAGAGGGGGATTAACCCTCTCACCCACCTCTCCACATTTACGCACACCGGGCAGCCTGTTCCCTATCGGTGGGGGTTTAACCCCCATATCCACCTCTCCCCATTTACACACACCAGGCAGCCTGTTCACTATCGGAGGGGGATTAACCCTCTCACTCACCTCTCCCCATTTGCACACATCGGGCAGCCTGTTGCCTGTCGTAGGGGGATTAACCCTCTCACCCACCTCTCCCCATTTACACACACCGGGCAACCTTTTCCCTATCGGAGGGGGATTAATCCTCTCACCCACCACTCCCCATTCACACACACCGGGCAGCCTGTTCCCTATCGGAGGGGGATTAACCCTCTCACCCACCTCTCCCCATTTACACACATAGGGCACCCTGTTCCCTATCGGAGAGGGATTTACACTCTCACCCACCTCTCCCCATCAACACACACCGGGCAGCCTGTTCCCTATCGGAGGGGGATTAACCCTCTCTCCCACCTCTCCCCATTTACACACACCGGGCAGACTGTTCCCTAACGGCGGGGGATTAACACGCTCACACGCATCTCCACATTTACACACACTGGGCAGCCTGTTCCCTAGTCGATGGGGATTAACCCTCTCACCCACCTCTCCCCATTTACACCCACCGGGCAGCCTGTTCCCTATCGGAGGGGGATTTACCCTCACACCAACCTCTCCCCATTTACATACACCGGGAAGCCTGTTCCCTATCGGAGGGGGATTAACCCTCTCACTCACCACTCCCCATTTACACACACCGGGCAGCCTGTTCCCTATCGGAGGGGGATTTACCCTCACACCAACCTCTCCCCATTTACACACACCGGGCAGCCTGTTCCCTATCGGATGGGGATTAACACTCTCACCCACCTCTACCCATTTACACACACCGGGCATCCTGTTCCCTAGCGGAGTGGGATTTACCCTCATACCAAACTCTCCCCATTTATACACACCAGGCAACCTGTTCCCAATCGGAGGGGGATTAACCCTCTCACCCACCTCTCCCCATTTACACACACCGGGCATCCTGTTCCCTATCGGAGGGGGATTAACCCTCTCACCCACCTCTCCCCATTTACACACATCGGGCAGCCTGTTCCCTATCAGAGAGGGATTAACCCTCTCACTCACCTCTCCCCATTTACACACACCGTGCAGCCTGTTCCCTATCGGAGGGGGATTAACCCTCTCACCCACCTCTCCCCAATTACACACAATGGACAGCCTGTTCCCTATCGGAGGGGGATTAACCCTCTCACCCACCTCTCCCCAATTACACACAATGGACAGCCTGTTCCCTATCGGAGGGGGATTAACCCTCTCACCCACCTCTCCCCATTTACACACACCGGGCAGCCTGTTCCCTATCGGAGGGGATTAACCCTCTCACCCACCTCTCCCCATTTACCCACACTGGGCAGAATGTTCCCTTTCGGAGGATGATTAACCCTCTCACACACATCTCCACATTTACACACACCGGGCAGCCTGTTCCCTAGTCGATGGGGATTAACCCTCTCACTCACCTCTCCCCATTTACACACACCGGGCAGTCTGTTCCGTATCGGAGGGGGATTAACCCTCTCACTCACCTCTCCCCATTTGCACACATCGGGCAGCCTGTTGCCTGTCGTAGGGGGATTAACCCTCTCACCCACCTCTCCCCATTTACACACACCGGGCAACCTTTTCCCTATCGGAGGGTGATTAATCCTCTCACCCACCACTCCCCATTCACACACACCGGGCAGCCTGTTCCCTATCGGAGGGGGATTAACCCTCTCACCCACCTCTCCCCATTTACACACACCGGGCAGCCTGTTCCCTATCGGAGGGGGATTAAACCTCTCACCCACCTCTCCCCATTTACACACACCGGGCAGACTGTTCTCTATCAGAGGGCGATTAACCCTCTCACCCACCTCTTCCCATTTACGCACACCGGGCAGCCTGTTCCCTATCGGTGGGGGATTAACCCCCATATCCACCTCTCCCCATTTACACACACCAGGCAGCCTGTTCACTATCGGAGGGGGATTAACCCTCACACCCACCTCTACCCATTTACACACCTAGGGCAGCCTGTTCCCTATCGGAGGGGGATTAACCCTCACACCGACCTCGACCCATTTACACACACCGGGCAGCCTGTTCCCTATCGGAGGGGGATTTACCCTCACACCAACCTCTCCCCATTTACATACACCGGGCAGCCTGTTCCCTATCGGAGGGGGATTAACCCTCACACCGACCTCGACCCATTTACACACACCGGGCAGCCTGTTCCCTATTGGAGGGGGATTAACCCTCTCACCCACCTCTCCCCATTTACACACACCGGGCAGCCTGTTCCCTATCGGAGGGGGTTTAACCCTCTCACTCACCTCTCCCCAGTTACAGACACCGGGCAGCCTGTTCCCTATCGGAGGGGGATTAACCCTCTCACCCACCTCTTCCCATTTACACACACCGGGCAGCCTGTTCCCTATCGGAGGGGGATTAACCCTCACACCCACCTCTCCCCATTTACACACACTGGGCAGAATGTTCCCTTTCGGAGGGGGATTAACCCTCTCACACACATCTCCACATTTACACACACCGGGCAGCCTGTTCCCTAGTCGATGGGGATTAACCCTCTCACTCACCTCTCCCCATTTACACACACCGGGCAGTCTGTTCCCTATCGGAGGGGGATTAACCCTCTCACTCACCTCTCCCCATTTGCACACATCGGGCAGCCTGTTGCCTGTCGTAGGGGGATTAACCCTCTCACCCACCTCTCCCCATTTACACACACCGGGCAACCTTTTCCATATCGGAGGGGGATTAATCCTCTCACCCACCACTCCCCATTCACACACACCGGGCAGCCTGTTCCCTATCGGAGGGGGATTAACCCTCTCACCCACCTCTCCCCATTTACACACATAGGGCACCCTGTTCCCTATCGGAGAGGGATTTACACTCTCACCCACCTCTCCCCATCAACACACACCGGGCAGCCTGTTCCCTATCGGAGGGGGATTAACCCTCTCTCCCACCTCTCCCCATTTACACACACCGGGCAGACTGTTCCCTAACGGAGGGGGATTAACACGCTCACACACATCTCCATATTTACACACACTGGGCAGCCTGTTCCCTAGTCGATGGGGATTAACCCTCTCACCCACCTCTCCCCATTTACACCCACCGGGCAGCCTGTTCCATATCGGAGGGGGATTTACCCTCACACCAACCTCTCCCCATTTACATACACCGGGAAGCCTGTTCCCTATCGGAGGGGGATTAACCCTCTCACTCACCACTCCCCATTTACACACACCGGGCAGCCTGTTCCCTATCGGAGGGGGATTTACCCTCACACCAACCTCTCCCCATTTACACACACCGGGCAGCCTGTTCCCTATCGGATGGGGGATTAACACTCTCACCCACCTCTACCCATTTACACACACCGGGCAGCCTGTTCCCTAGCGGAGGGGGATTAACCCTCTCACTCACCTCTCCCCCTTTACACACATCGGGCAGCCTGTTGCCTGTCGTAGGGGGATTAACCCACTCACCCACCTCTCCCCATTTACACACACCGGGCAACCTTTTCCCTATCGGAGGGGGATTAATCCTCTCACCCACCACTCCCCATTCACACACACCGGGCAGCCTGTTCCCTATCGGAGGGGGATTAACCCTCTCACCCACCTCTCCCCATTTACACACATAGGGCACCCTGTTCCCTATCGTAGAGGGATTTACACTCTCACCCACCTCTCCCCATCTACACAGACCGGGCAGCCTGTTCCCTATCGGAGGGGGATTAACCCTCTCACCCACCTCTCCCCATTTACACACATAGGGCACCCTGTTCCCTATCGGAGAGGGATTTACCCTCTCACCCACCTCTCCCCATCTACACAGACCGGGCAGCCTGTTTCCTATCGGAGGGGGATTAACCCTCTCACAAACATCTCCCCATTTACACACACCGGGCAGCCTGTTCCCAATCGGAGGGGGATTAACACTCTCACACACATTTCCACATTTAAACACACCGGGCAACCTGTTCCCTATCGGAGGGGGATTAACACTCTCACACACATCTCCACATTTACACACACCGGGCAGCATGTTCCCTATCGGAGGGGGATTAACCCTCTCACTCACCTCTCCCCATTTACGCACACCGGGCAGCCTGTTCCCTATCGGAGGGGTACTAACCCTCTCACCTACCTCTCCCCATTTACACACACCGGGCAGCCTGTTCCCTTGTCGATGGGGATTAACCCTCCCACCCACCTCTCCCGTTTTTACACACACCGGGCAGCCTGTTCCCTATCGGAGGGGGATTAAGCCTCTCACCCACCTCTTCCCATTTACACACACCGGTCAGCCTGTTCCCTATCGGAGGGGGATTAACCCTCTCACACACATCTCATTTCCACACACCGGGCAGCCTGTTCCCTATCGTAGGGGGATTAACCCTCTCATCCATTTTACCCCCATTTACACACACCGGGCAGCCTGTTCCCGAGTCGCTGGGGATCAACCCTCTCACTCACCTCTCACCATTTACACACACCGGGCAGCCTGTTCCCGAGTCCATGGGGATTAACCCTCTCTCTCACCTCTCACCATTTACACACATCGGGCAGCCTGTTCCCTATTGGAGGGGGATTAACCCTCTCACCCACCTCTCCCCATTTACACACACCGGGCAGCCTGTTCCCTATCGGAGAGAGATTAACCCTCACACCGACCTCTACCCATTTACACTCACCGGGCAGCCTGTTCCCTATCGGAGGGGAATTAACCCTCTCACCCACCTCTCCCCATTTACACACACCGGGCAGCCTGTTCCCTATCGGAGGGGGATTAATCCTCTCACCCACCACTCCCCATTCACACACATAGGGCACCCTGTTCGCTATCGGAGAGGGATTTACACTCTCACCCACCTCTCCCCATCAACACACACCGGGCAGCCTGTTCCCTATCGGAGGGGGATTAACCCTCTCTCCCACCTCTCCCCATTTACACACACCGGGCAGACTGTTCCCTAACGGAGGGGGATTAACCCTCTCACCCACCTCTCCCCATTTACACCCACCGGGCAGCCTGTTCCCTATCGGAGGGGGATTTACCCTCACACCAACCTCTCCCCATTTACATACACCGGGAAGCCTGTTCCCTATCGGAGGGGGATTAACCCTCTCACTCACCACTCCCCAATTACACACACCGGGCAGCCTGTTCCCTATCGGAGGGGGATTTACCCTCACACCAACCTCTCCCCATTTACACACACCGGGCAGCCTGTTCCCTATCAGATGGGGATTAACACTCTCACCCACCTCTACCCATTTACACACACCGGGCAGCCTGTTCCCTAGCGGAGTGGTATTTACCCTCATACCAAACTCTCCCCATTTATACACACCAGGCAACCTGTTCCCAATCGGAGGGGGATTAACCCTCTCACCCACCTCTCCCCATTTACACACACCGGGCATCCTGTTCCCTATCGGAGGGGGATTAACCCTCTCACCCACCTCTCCCCATTTACACACATCGGGCAGCCTGTTCCCTATCAGAGAGGGATTAACCCTCTCACTCACCTCTCCCCATTTACACACACCGTGCAGCCTGTTCCCTATCGGAGGGGGATTAACCCTCTCACCCACCTCTCCCCAGTTACACACAATGGACAGCCTGTTCCCTATCGGAGGGGGATTAACCCTCTCACCCACCTCTCCCCAATTACACACAATGGACAGCCTGTTCCCTATCGGAGGGGGATTAACCCTCTCACCCACCTCTCCCCATTTACACACACCGGGCAGCCTGTTCCCTATCGGAGGGGGATTAACCCTCTCACCCACCTCTCCCCATTTACACACACCGGGCAGACTGTTCTCCATCAGAGGGGGATTAACCCTCTCACCCACCTCTTCCCATTTACGCACACCGGGCAGCCTGTTCCCTATCGGTGGGGGATTAACCCCCATATCCACCTCTCCCCATTTACACACACCAGGCAGCCTGTTCACTATCGGAGGGGGATTAACCCTCACACCCACCTCTACCCATTTACACACCTAGGGCAGCCTGTTCCCTATCGGAGGGGGATTAACCCTCACACCGACCTCGACCCATTTACACACACCGGGCAGCCTGTTCCCTATCGGAGGGGGATTTACCCTCACACCAACCTCTCCCCATTTACACACACCGGGCAGCCTGTTCCCTTGTCGATGGGGATTAACCCTCCCACCCACCTCTCCCGTTTTTACACACACCGGGCAGCCTGTTCCCTATCGGAGGGGGATTAAGCCTCTCACCCACCTCTTCCCATTTACACACACCGGTCAGCCTGTTCCCTATCGGAGGGGGATTAACCCTCTCACACACATCTCATTTCCACACACCGGGCAGCCTGTTCCCTATCGTAGGGGGATTAACCCTCTCATCCATTTTACCCCCATTTACACACACCGGGCAGCCTGTTCCCGAGTCGCTGGGGATCAACCCTCTCACTCACCTCTCACCATTTACACACACCGGGCAGCCTGTTCCCGAGTCCATGGGGATTAACCCTCTCTCTCACCTCTCACCATTTACACACATCGGGCAGCCTGTTCCCTATTGGAGGGGGATTAACCCTCTCACCCACCTCTCCCCATTTACACACACCGGGCAGCCTGTTCCCTATCGGAGAGAGATTAACCCTCACACCGACCTCTACCCATTTACACTCACCGGGCAGCCTGTTCCCTATCGGAGGGGAATTAACCCTCTCACCCACCTCTCCCCATTTACACACACCGGGCAGCCTGTTCCCTATCGGAGGGGGATTAATCCTCTCACCCACCACTCCCCATTCACACACATAGGGCACCCTGTTCGCTATCGGAGAGGGATTTACACTCTCACCCACCTCTCCCCATCAACACACACCGGGCAGCCTGTTCCCTATCGGAGGGGGATTAACCCTCTCTCCCACCTCTCCCCATTTACACACACCGGGCAGACTGTTCCCTAACGGAGGGGGATTAACCCTCTCACCCACCTCTCCCCATTTACACCCACCGGGCAGCCTGTTCCCTATCGGAGGGGGATTTACCCTCACACCAACCTCTCCCCATTTACATACACCGGGAAGCCTGTTCCCTATCGGAGGGGGATTAACCCTCTCACTCACCACTCCCCAATTACACACACCGGGCAGCCTGTTCCCTATCGGAGGGGGATTTACCCTCACACCAACCTCTCCCCATTTACACACACCGGGCAGCCTGTTCCCTATCAGATGGGGATTAACACTCTCACCCACCTCTACCCATTTACACACACCGGGCAGCCTGTTCCCTAGCGGAGTGGTATTTACCCTCATACCAAACTCTCCCCATTTATACACACCAGGCAACCTGTTCCCAATCGGAGGGGGATTAACCCTCTCACCCACCTCTCCCCATTTACACACACCGGGCATCCTGTTCCCTATCGGAGGGGGATTAACCCTCTCACCCACCTCTCCCCATTTACACACATCGGGCAGCCTGTTCCCTATCAGAGAGGGATTAACCCTCTCACTCACCTCTCCCCATTTACACACACCGTGCAGCCTGTTCCCTATCGGAGGGGGATTAACCCTCTCACCCACCTCTCCCCAGTTACACACAATGGACAGCCTGTTCCCTATCGGAGGGGGATTAACCCTCTCACCCACCTCTCCCCAATTACACACAATGGACAGCCTGTTCCCTATCGGAGGGGGATTAACCCTCTCACCCACCTCTCCCCATTTACACACACCGGGCAGCCTGTTCCCTATCGGAGGGGGATTAACCCTCTCACCCACCTCTCCCCATTTACACACACCGGGCAGACTGTTCTCCATCAGAGGGGGATTAACCCTCTCACCCACCTCTTCCCATTTACGCACACCGGGCAGCCTGTTCCCTATCGGTGGGGGATTAACCCCCATATCCACCTCTCCCCATTTACACACACCAGGCAGCCTGTTCACTATCGGAGGGGGATTAACCCTCACACCCACCTCTACCCATTTACACACCTAGGGCAGCCTGTTCCCTATCGGAGGGGGATTAACCCTCACACCGACCTCGACCCATTTACACACACCGGGCAGCCTGTTCCCTATCGGAGGGGGATTTACCCTCACACCAACCTCTCCCCATTTACATACACCGGGCAGCCTGTTCCCTATCGGAGGGGGATTAACCCTCACACCGACCTCGACCCATTTACACACACCGGGCAGCCTGTTCCCTATTGGAGGGGGATTAACCCTCTCACCCACCTCTCCCCATCTACACACACCGGGCAGCATGTTCCCTAGTCGATGGGGATTAACCCTCTCACTCACCTCTCCCCATTTACACACACCGGGCAGCCTGTTCCCTATTGGAGGGGGATTAACCCTCTCACCCACCTCTCCCCATTTACACACACCGGGCAGCCTGTTCCCTATCGGAGGGGGTTTAACCCTCTCACTCACCTCTCCCCAGTTACAGACACCGGGCAGCCTGTTCCCTATCGGAGGGGGATTAACCCTCTCACCCACCTCTTCCCATTTACACACACCGGGCAGCCTGTTCCCTATCGAAGGGGGATTAACCCTCTCACCCACCTCTCCCCATTTACACACACTGGGCAGAATGTTCCCTTTCGGAGGGGGATTAACCCTCTCACACACATCTCCACATTTACACACACCGGGCAGCCTGTTCCCTAGTCGATGGGGATTAACCCTCTCACTCACCTCTCCCCATTTACACACACCGGGCAGTCTGTTGCCTGTCGTAGGGGGATTAACCCTCTCACCCACCTCTCCCCATTTACACACACCGGGCAACCTTTTCCCTATCGGAGGGGGATTAATCCTCTCACCCACCACTCCCCATTCACACACACCGGGCAGCCTGTTCCCTATCGGAGGGGGATTAACCCTCTCACCCACCTCTCCCCATTTACACACATAGGGCACCCTGTTCCCTATCGGAGAGGGATTTACACTCTCACCCACCTCTCCCCATCAACACACACCGGGCAGCCTGTTCCCTATCGGAGGGGGATTAACCCTCTCTCCCACCTCTCCCCATTTACACACACCGGGCAGACTGTTCCCTAACGGCGGGGGATTAACACGCTCACACACATCTCCACATTTACACACACTGGGCAGCCTGTTCCCTAGTCGATGGGGATTAACCCTCTCACCCACCTCTCCCCATTTACACCCACCGGGCAGCCTGTTCCCTATCGGAGGGGGATTTACCCTCACACCAACCTCTCCCCATTTACATACACCGGGAAGCCTGTTCCCTATCGGAGGGGGATTAACCCTCTCACTCACCACTCCCCATTTACACACACCGGGCAGCCTGTTCCCTATCGGAGGGGGATTTACCCTCACACCAACCTCTCCCCATTTACACACACCGGGCAGCCTGTTCCCTATCGGATGGGGATTAACACTCTCACCCACCTCTACCCATTTACACACACCGGGCAGCCTGTTCCCTAGCGGAGTGGGATTTACCCTCATACCAAACTCTCCCCATTTATACACACCTGGCAACCTGTTCCCAATCGGAGGGGGATTAACCCTCTCACCCACCTCTCCCCATTTACACACACCGGGCATCCTGTTCCCTATCGGAGGGGGATTAACCCTCTCACCCACCTCTCCCCAGTTACACACATCGGGCAGCCTGTTCCCTATCAGAGAGGGATTAACCCTCTCACTCACCTCTCCCCATTTACACACACCGTGCAGCCTGTTCCCTATCGGAGGGGGATTAACCCTCTCACCCACCTCTCCCCAATTACACACAATGGACAGCCTGTTCCCTATCGGAGGGGGATTAACCCTCTCACCCACCTCTCCCCAATTACACACAATGGACAGCCTGTTCCCTATCGGAGGGGGATTAACCCTCTCACCCACCTCTCCCCATTTACACACACCGGGCAGCCTGTTCCCTATCGGAGGGGATTAACCCTCTCACCCACCTCTCCCCATTTACCCACACTGGGCAGAATGTTCCCTTTCGGAGGATGATTAACCCTCTCACACACATCTCCACATTTACACACACCGGGCAGCCTGTTCCCTAGTCGATGGGGATTAACCCTCTCACTCACCTCTCCCCATTTACACACACCGGGCAGTCTGTTCCGTATCGGAGGGGGATTAACCCTCTCACTCACCTCTCCCCATTTGCACACATCGGGCAGCCTGTTGCCTGTCGTAGGGGGATTAACCCTCTCACCCACCTCTCCCCATTTACACACACCGGGCAACCTTTTCCCTATCGGAGGGGGATTAATCCTCTCACCCACCACTCCCCATTCACACACACCGGGCAGCCTGTTCCCTATCGGAGGGGGATTAACCCTCTCACCCACCTCTCCCCATTTACACACACCGGGCAGCCTGTTCCCTATCGGAGGGGGATTAACCCTCTCACCCACCTCTACCCATTTACACACCTAGGGCAGCCTGTTCCCTATCGGAGGGGGATTAACCCTCACACCGACCTCGACCCATTTACACACACCGGGCAGCCTGTTCCCTATCGGAGGGGGATTTACCCTCACACCAACCTCTCCCCATTTACATACACCGGGCAGCCTGTTCCCTATCGGAGGGGGATTAACCCTCACACCGACCTCGACCCATTTATACACACCGGGCAGCCTGTTCCCTATCGGAGGGGGATTAACCCTCTCACCCACCTCTCCCCATCTACACACACCGGGCAGCATGTTCCCTAGTCGATGGGGATTAACCCTCTCACTCACCTCTCCCCATTTACACACACCGGGCAGCCTGTTCCCTATTGGAGGGGGATTAACCCTCTCACCCACCTCTCCCCATTTACACACACCGGGCAGCCTGTTCCCTATCGGAGGGGGTTTAACCCTCTCACTCACCTCTCCCCAGTTACAGACACCGGGCAGCCTGTTCCCTATCGGAGGGGGATTAACCCTCTCACCCACCTCTTCCCATTTACACACACCGGGCAGCCTGTTCCCTATCGGAGGGGGATTAACCCTCTCACCCACCTCTCCCCATTTACACACACTGGGCAGAATGTTCCCTTTCGGAGGGGGATTAACCCTCTCACACACATCTCCACATTTACACACACCGGGCAGCCTGTTCCCTAGTCGATGGGGATTAACCCTCTCACTCACCTCTCCCCATTTACACACACCGGGCAGTCTGTTCCCTATCGGAGGGGGATTAACCCTCTCACTCACCTCTCCCCATTTGCACACATCGGGCAGCCTGTTGCCTGTCGTAGGGGGATTAACCCTCTCACCCACCTCTCCCCATTTACACACACCGGGCAACCTTTTCCATATCGGAGGGGGATTAATCCTCTCACCCACCACTCCCCATTCACACACACCGGGCAGCCTGTTCCCTATCGGAGGGGGATTAACCCTCTCACCCACCTCTCCCCATTTACACACATAGGGCACCCTGTTCCCTATCGGAGAGGGATTTACACTCTCACCCACCTCTCCCCATCAACACACACCGGGCAGCCTGTTCCCTATCGGAGGGGGATTAACCCTCTCTCCCACCTCTCCCCATTTACACACACCGGGCAGACTGTTCCCTAACGGAGGGGGATTAACACGCTCACACACATCTCCATATTTACACACACTGGGCAGCCTGTTCCCTAGTCGATGGGGATTAACCCTCTCACCCACCTCTCCCCATATACACCCACCGGGCAGCCTGTTCCCTGTCGGAGGGGGATTTACCCTCACACCAACCTCTCCCCATTTACATACACCGGGAAGCCTGTTCCCTATCGGAGGGGGATTAACCCTCTCACTCACCACTCCCCATTTACACACACCGGGCAGCCTGTTCCCTATCGGAGGGGGATTTACCCTCACACCAACCTCTCCCCATTTACACACACCGGGCAGCCTGTTCCCTATCGGATGGGGATTAACACTCTCACCCACCTCTACCCATTTACACACACCGGGCAGCCTGTTCCCTAGCGGAGTGGGATTTACCCTCATACCAAACTGTCCCCCTTTATACACACCAGGCAACCTGTTCCCAATCGGAGGGGGATTAACCCTCTCAACCACCTCTCCCCATTTACACACACCGGGCATCCTGTTCCCTATCGGAGGGGGATTAACCCTCTCACCCACCTCTCCCCATTTACACACATCGGGCAGCCTGTTCCCTATCAGAGAGGGATTAACCCTCTCACTCACCTCTCCCCATTTACACACACCGTGCAGCCTGTTCCCTATCGGAGGGGGATTAACCCTCTCACCCACCTCTCCCCAATTACACACAATGGACAGCCTGTTCCCTATCGGAGGGGGATTAACCCTCTCACCCACCTCTCCCCAATTACACACAATGGACAGCCTGTTCCCTATCGGAGGGGGATTAACCCTCTCACCCACCTCTCCCCATTTACACACACCGGGCAGCCTGTTCCCTATCGGAGGGGGATTAACCCTCTCACCCACCTCTCCCCATTTACACACACCGGGCAGACTGTTCTCTATCAGAGGGGGATTAACCCTCTCACCCACCTCTCCCCATTAACACACACCGGGCAGCCTGTTCCCTATCGGTGGGGGATTAACCCCCATATCCACCTCTCCCCATTTACACACACCAGGCAGCCTGTTCACTATCAGAGGGGGATTAACCCTCACACCCACCTCTACCCATTTACACACCTAGGGCAGCCTGTTCCCTATCGGAGGGGGATTAACCCTCACACCGACCTCGACCCATTTACACACACCGGGCAGCCTGTTCCCTATCGGAGGGGGATTAACCCTCTCACCCACCTCTCCCCATCTACACACACCGGGCAGCATGTTCCCTAGTCGATGGGGATTAAGCCTCTCACTCACCTCTCCCCATTTACACACACCGGGCAGCCTGTTCCCTATTGGAGGGGGATTAACCCTCTCACCCACCTCTTCCCATTTACTCACACCGGGCAGCCTCTTCCCTATCGGACGGGGATTAACCCTCTCACCCACCTCTCCCCATTTACACACACTGGGCAGAATGTTCCCTTTCGGAGGGGGATTAACCCTCTCACACACATCTCCACATTTACACACACGGGGCAGCCTGTTCCCTAGTCGATGGGGATTAACCCTCTCACTCACCTCTCCCCATTTACACACACCGGGCAGTCTGTTCCCTATCGGAGGGGGATTAACACTCTCACTCACCTCTCCTCCTTTACACACATCGGGCAGCCTGTTGCCTGTCGTAGGGGGATTAACCCACTCACCCACCTCTCCCCATTTACACACACCGGGCAACCTTTTCCCTATCGGAGGGGGATTAATCCTCTCACCCACCACTCCCCATTCACACACACCGGGCAGCCTGTTCCCTATCGGAGGGGGATTAACCCTCTCACCCACCTCTCCCCATTTACACACATTGGGCACCCTGTTCCCTATCGTAGAGGGATTTACACTCTCACCCACCTCTCCCCATCTACACAGACCGGGCAGCCTGTTCCCTATCGGAGGGGGATTAACCCTCTCACCCACCTCTCCCCATTCACACACATAGGGCACCCTGTTCCCTATCGGAGAGGGATTTACCCTCTCACCCACCTCTCCCCATCTACACAGACCGGGCAGCCTGTTTCCTATCGGAGGGGGATTAACCCTCTCACAAACATCTCCCCATTTACACACACCGGGCAGCCTGTTCCCTATCGGAGGGGGATTAACACTCTCACACACATTTCCACATTTAAACACACCGGGCAACCTGTTCCCTATCGGAGGGGGATTAACACTCTCACACACATCTCCACATTTACACACACCGGGCAGCATGTTCCCTATCGGAGGGGGATTAACCCTCTCACTCACCTCTCCCCATTTACGCACACCGGGCAGCCTGTTCCCTATCGGAGGGGTACTAACCCTCTCACCTACCTCTCCCCATTTACACACACCGGGCAGCCTGTTCCCTTGTCGATGGGGATTAACCCTCTCACCCACCTCTCCCGTTTTTACACACACCGGGCAGCCTGTTCCCTATCGGAGGGGGATTAAGCCTCTCACCCACCTATTCCCATTTACACACACCGGTCAGCCTGTTCCCTATCGGAGGGGGATTAACCCTCTCACACACATCTCATTTCCACACACCGGGCAGCCTGTTCCCTATCGTAGGGGGATTAACCCTCTCATCCATTTTACCCCCATTTACACACACCGGGCAGCCTGTTCCCGAGTCGCTGGGGATCAACCCTCTCACTCACCTCTCACCATTTACACACACCGGGCAGCCTGTTCCCGAGTCGATGGGGATTAACCCTCTCTCTCACCTCTCACCATTTACACACATCGGGCAGCCTGTTCCCTATCGGAGGGGGATTAACCCTCTCACCCACCTCTCCCCATTTACACACACCGGGCAGCCTGTTCCCTATCAGAGAGAGATTAACCCTCACACCGACCTCTACCCATTTACACTCACCGGGCAGCCTGTTCCATATCGGAGGGGAATTAACCCTCTCACCCACCTCTCCCCATTTACACACACCGGGCAGCCTGTTCCCTATCGGAGGGGGATTAACCTTCTCACACACCTCTCCCCATTTACACACACCGGGCAGCCTGTTCCCTATCGAAGGGGGATTAACCCTCTCACCCACCTCTTCCCATTTACACACACCGGGCAGCCTGTTCCCTATCGGAGGGGGATTAACCCTCTCACCCACCTCTCCCCATTTACGCACACCGGGCAGACTGTTCCCTAACGGAGGGGCATTAACCCGGTCACACACATCTCCACATTTACACACACTGGGCAGCCTGTTCCCTAGTCGATGGGGATTAACCCTCTCACCCACCTCTCCCCATTTACACCCACCGGGCCGCCTGTTCCCTATTGGAAGGGGATTTACCCTCACACCAACCTCTCCCCATTTACATACACCGGGCAGCCTGTTGCCTGTCGTAGGGGGATTAACCCTCTCACCCACCTCTCCCCATTTACACACACCGGGCAACCTTTTCCCTATCGGAGGGGGATTAATCCTCTCACCCACCACTCCCCATTCACACACATCGGGCAGCCTGTTCCCTATCGGAGGGGGATTAACACTCTCACCCACCTCTCCCCATTTACACACATAGGGCACCCTGTTCCCTATCGGAGAGGGATTTACACTCTCACCCATCTCTCCCCATCAACACACACCGGGCAGCCTGTTCCCTATCGGAGGGGGATTAACCCTCTCTCCCACCTCTCCCCATTTACACACACCGGGCAGACTGTTCCCTAACGGAGGGGGATTAACACGCTCACACACATCTCCATATTTACACACACTGGGCAGCCTGTTCCCTAGTCGATGGGGATTAACCCTCTCACCCACCTCTCCCCATTTACACCCACCGGGAAGCCTGTTCCCTATCGGAGGGGGATTTACCCTCACACCAACCTCTCCCCATTTACATACACCGGGAAGCCTGTTCCCTATCGGAGGGGGATTAACCCTCTCACTCACCACTCCCCATTTACACACACCGGGCAGCCTGTTCCCTATCGGAGGGGGATTTACCCTCACACCAACCTCTCCCCATTTACACACACCGGGCAGCCTGTTCCCTATCGGATGGGGATTAACACTCTCACCCACCTCTACCCATTTACACACACAGGGCAGCCTGTTCCCTAGCGGAGTGGGATTTACCCTCATACCAAACTCTCCCCATTTATACACACCAGGCAACCTGTTCCCAATCGGAGGGCGATTAACCCTCTCTCCCACCTCTCCCCATTTACACACACCGGGCATCCTGTTCCCTATCGGAGGGGGAATAACCCTCTCACCCACCTCTCCCCATTTACACACATCGGGCAGCCTGTTCCCTATCGGAGGGGGATTAACCCTCTCACCCACCTCTCCCCAATTACACACAATGGACAGCCTGTTCCCTATCGGAGGGGGATTAACCCTCTCACCCACCTCTCCCCAATTACACACAATGGACAGCCTGTTCCCTATCGGAGGGGGATTAACCCTCTCACCCACCTCTCCCCATTTACACACACCGGGCAGCCTGTTCCCTATCGGAGGGGGATTAACCCTCTCACCCACCTCTCCCCATTTACACACACCGGGCAGACTGTTCTCTATCAGAGGGGGATTAACCCTCTCACCCACCTCTCCCCATTAACACACACCGGGCAGCCTGTTCCCTATCGGTGGGGGATTAACCCCCATATCCACCTCTCCCCATTTACACACACCAGGCAGCCTGTTCACTATCGGAGGGGGATTAACCCTCACACCCACCTCTACCCATTTACACACCTAGGGCAGCCTGTTCCCTATCGGAGGGGGATTAACCCTCACACCGACCTCGACCCATTTACACACACCGGGCAGCCTGTTCCCTATCGGAGGGGGATTAACCCTCTCACTCACCTCTCTCCATTTACACACACCGGGCAGCCTGTTCCCTATCGGAGGGGGATTTACCCTCACACCAACCTCTCCCCATTTACACACAACGGGCAGCCTGTTCCCTATCGGAGGGGGATTAACTCTCTCACCCACCTCTCCCCATTTACACACACCGGGCAGCCTGTTCCCTATCGGAGGGGGATTAACACTCTCACCCACCTCTACCCATTTACACACACCGGGCAGCCTGTTCCCTAGCGGAGTGGGATTTACCCTCATACCAACCTCTCCCCATTTATACACACCAGGCAACCTGTTCCCTATCGGAGGGGGATTAACCCTCTCACCCACCTCTCCCCATTTACACACACCGGGCATCCTGTTCCCTATCGGAGGGGGATTAACCCTCACACGCACCTCTCCCCATTTACACACACTTGCCAGCCTATTCCCTATCGGAGGGGAATTAACCCTCTCACCCACCTCTCCCCATTTACTCACTCTGGGCAGCCTGTTCCCTATCAGAGGGGGATTAACCCTCTCTCCCACCTCTCCCCATTTACACTCAACGGGCAGCCTGTTCCCTATCGGAGGGGGATTAACTCTCTCACCCACCTCTCCCCATTTACACACACTAGGTAGCCTGTTCCCTATCGGAGGTGGATTAACCCTCTCACCAACCTCTCCCCATTTACACACACCGGGCAGCCTGTACCCTATCGGAGGTGGATTAACCCTCTCACCCACCTCTCCCCATTTACACACAGCGGGCAGCCTGTTCCCTATTGGAGGGGGATTAACCCTCTCACCCGCCTCTCCCCTTTTACACACACCTGGCAGCCTGTTCCCTATCGGAGGGGGATTAACTCTCTCACTCAACTCTCCACATTTACACACACCGGGCAGCCTGTTCTCTATCGAAGGGGGATTAACCCTCTCACCCACCTCTCCCCATTTACTCACACCGGGCAGCCTGTTCCCTATCGGAGGGGGATTAACCCGCTCACACACATCTCCACATTTACACACACTGGGCAGCCTGTTCCCTAGTCGATGGGGATTAACCCTCTCACCCACCTCTCCCCATTTACACCCACCGGGCAGCCTGTTCCCAATCGGAGGGGGATTTACCCTCACACCAACCTCTCCCCATTTACATACACCGGGCAGCCTGTTCCCTATCGGAGGGGGATTAACCCTCTCACTCACCTCTCCCCATTTACACACACCGGGCAGCCTGTTCCCTATCGGAGGGGGATTTACCCTCACACCAACCTCTCCCCATTTACACACAACGGGCAGCCTGTTCACTATCGGAGGGGGATTAACTCTCTCACCCACCTCTCCCCATTTACACACACCGGGCAGCCCGTTCCCTATCGGAGGGGGATTAACACTCTCACCCACCTCTACCCATTACGCACACCGGGCAGCCTGTTCCCTAGCGGAGTGGGTTTTACCCTCATACCAACCTCTCCCCATTTATACACACCAGGCAACCTGTTCCCTATCGGAGGGGGATTAACCCTCTCACCCACCTCTCCCCATTTACACACACCGGGCATCCTGTTCCCTATCGGAGGGGGATTAACCCTCTCACCCACCTCTCCCCATTTACACACACCGGGCAGCCTGTTCCCTATCGGATGGGGATTATCCCTCTCACTCACCTCTCCCCTTTTACACACACTGGGCAGCCTATTCCCTATCGGAGGGGAATTAACCCTCTCACCCATCTCTCCCCATTTACTCACTCCGGGCAGCCTGTTCCCTATCAGAGGGGGATTAACCCTCTCTCCCACCTCTCCCCATTTACACTCATCGGGCAGCCTGTTCCCTATCGATGGGGGATTAACTCTCTCACCCACCTCTCCCCATTTACACACACTAGGTAGCCTGTTCCCTATTGGTTGGGGATTAACACTCTCACCCGCCTCTCCCCATTTACACACACCGGGCAGCCTGTTCCCTATCGGAGGGGGATTAACTCTCTCACACACATCTCCACATTTACACACACCGGGCAGACTGTTCTCTATCGAAGGGGGATTAACCCTCTCACACACCTCTCCCCCTTTACACACACCGGGCAGCCCTTTCCCTTTCGGAGGGGGATTAACCCTCTCACCCACCTCTCCCCATTTACACACATCGGGCAGCCTGTTCCCTATCGGAGTTGGCTTAACCCTCTCACCCGTCTCTCCCCATTTATACACACCAGTCAACCTGTTCCCTATCGGAGGGGGATTAACCCTCTCACCCACCTCTCCCCATTTACACGCACTGCGCAGCCTGTTCCCTATCGGAGGGGGATTAAACCTCTCACCCACCTCTCACCATTTACACACACCGGGCAGCTTGTTCCCTATCGGAGGGGGATTAACACTCTCACACACATTTCCACATTTACACGCACCGGGCAGCCTGTTCCCTATCGGAGGGGGATTAACACTCTCACACACATCTCCACATTTACGCACACCGGGCAGCCTGTTTCCTATCGGAGGGGGATGAACCCTCTCACCCACCTCTCCCCTTTTTACACACACCGGGCAGCCTGTTCCCATTCGGAGGGGGATTAACCCTCTCACCCACCTCTCCCCTTTTTACACAAACCGGGCAGCCTGTTCCCTATTGGACGGGTTTTAACTCTCTCACCCACCTCTCCCCATTTACACACATCGGGCAGCCTGTTCCCTATCGGAGAGAGATTAACCCTCACACCGACCTCTACCCATTTACACTCAGCGGGCAGCCTGTTCCCTATCGGAGAGGGATTTACCCTCACACCAACATCTCTCCATTTACACACACCGGGCAACCTGTTCACTATCGGAGGAGGATTAACCCTCTCACCCAACTCTCCCCACTTACACACACAGGGCAGCCTGTTCCCTATCGGAGGTGGATTAACCCTCTCACCCACCTCTCCCCATTTACACACACCGGGCAGCCTGTTCCCTATCGGAGGGGAATTAACCCTCTCACACACCTCTCCCCATTTACACACACCGGGCAGCCTGTTCCCTATCGGAGGGGGATTAACCCTCTCACCCACCTCTTCCCATTTACACACACCGGGCAGCCTGTTCCCTATCGGAGGGGGATTAACCCTCTCACCCACCTCTCCCCATTTACACACACCGGGCAGACTGTTCCCTAACGGAGGGGGATTAACCCGCTCACACACATCTCCACATTTACACACACTGGGCAGCCCGTTCCCTAGTCGATGGGGATTAACCCTCTCACCCACCTCTCCCCATTTACACCCACCGGGCAGCCTGTTCCCTATTGGAGGGGGATTTACCATCACACCAACCTCTCCTCATTTACATACACCGGGCAGCCTGTTCCCTATCGGAGGGGGATTAACCCTCTCACTCACCTCTCCCCATTTACACACACCGGGCAGCCTGTTCCCTATCGGAGGGGGATTTACCCTCACACCAACCTCTCCCCATTTACACACAACGGGCAGCCTGTTCCCTATCGGAGGGGGATTAACTCTCTCACCCACCTCTCCCCATTTACACACACCGGGCAGCCTGTTCCCTATCGGAGGGGGATTAACACGCTCACCAACCTCTACCCATTTACACACACCGGGCAGCCTGTTCCCTAGCGGAGTGGGATTTACCCTCATACCAACCTCTCCCCATTTATACACACCAGGCAACCTGTTCCCTATCGGAGGGGGATTAACCCTCTCACCCACCTCTCCCCATTTACACACACCGGGCATCCTGTTCCCTATCGGAGGGGGATTAACCCTCTCACCCACCTCTCCCCATTTACACACACCGGGCAGCCTGTTCCCTATCGGATGGGGATTAACCCTGTCACTCACCTCTCCCCTTTTACACACACTGGGCAGCCTATTCCCTATCGGAGGGGAATTAACACTCTCACCCACCTCTCCCCATTTACTCACTCCGGGCAGCCTGTTCCCTATCAGAGGGGGATTAACCCTCTCTCCCACCTCTCCCCATTTACACTCAACGGGCAGCCTGTTCCCTATCGGAGGGGGATTAACTCTCTCACCCACCTCTCCCCATTTACAAACACTAGGTAGCCTGTTCCCTATTGGAGGAGGATTAACCCTCTCACCCGCCTCTCCCCATTTACACACACCGGGCAGCCTGTTCCCTATCGGAGGGGGATTAACTCTCTCACACACATCTCCACATTTACACACACCGGGCAGCCTGTTCTCTATCGAAGGGGGATTAACCCTCTCACCCACCTCTCCCCCTTTACACACACCGGGCAGCCCTTTCCCTATCGGAGGGGGATTAACCCTCTCACCCACCTCTCCCCATTTACATACATCGGGCAGCCTGTTCCCTATCGGAGGTGGCTTAACCCTCTCACCCATCTCTCCCCATTTACACAAACCGGGCAGCCTGTTCCCTATCGGAGGGGGATTAACCCTCTCACCCACCTCTCCCCATTTACACGCACTGGGCAGCCTGTTCCCCATTGGAGGGGGATTAAACCTCTCTCCCACCTCTCACCAATTACACAGACCGAGCAGACTGTTCCCTATCGGAGGGGGATTAACCCTCTCAACCATCTCTCCCCATTTACACACACCAGGCAGCCTGTTCCCAATCGGAGGTGGATTAACCCTCTCACCCACCTCTCCCCATCTAGACACACCGGGCAGCCTGTTCCCTATCGGACGGAGATTAACCCTCTCACACACATCTCCACATTTACACACACCGGGCAGCCTGTTCCTTATCGGAGGGGGATTAACCCTCTCCCCCACCTCTTCCCATTTACACACACCGGGCAGCCTGTTCCCTATCGGATGGGGATTAACCCTCTCACAAACATCTCCCCATTTACACACACCGGGCAGCCTGGTCCCTATCGGAGGGGGATTAACCGTCTCACTCACCTCTCCCCATTTACGCTCACCGGGCAGCCTGTTCCCTATCGGAGGGGGATTAACCCTCTCACCTACCTCTCCCCATTTACACACACCGGGCAGCCTGTTCCCTAGTCGATGGGAATTAACCCTCTCACTCACCTCTCCCCATTTACACACACCGGGCAGCCTGTTCCCTATTGGAGGGGGATTAACCCTCTCACCCATCTCTTCCCATTTACACACACCGGTCAGCCTGTTCCCTATCGGAGGGGGATTAACCCTCTCACACACATCTCATTTACACACACCGAACAGCCTGTTCCCTATCGGGGGGGTATTAACCCTCTCACCCACCACTTCCCTTTTACGCACACCGGGCAGCCTGTTCCCTATCGGAGGGGGATTAACCCTCTCACAAACATCTCCCCATTTACACACACCGGGCAGCCTGTTCACTATCGGAGGGGGATTAACACTCTCACACACATTTCCACATTTACACGCACCGGGCAGCCTGTTCCCTATCGGAGGGGGATTAACACTCTCACACACATCTCCACATTTACACACACCGGGCAGCCTGTTTCCTATCGGAGGGGGATTAACCCTCTCACTCACCTCTCCCCAATTACGCACACCGGGCAGCCTGTTCCCTATCGGAAGGGTACTAACCCTCTCACCTACCTCTCCCCATTTACACACACCGGGCAGCCTGTTCCCTAGTCGATGGGGATTAACCCTCTCACCCAACTCTCACCTTTTTACTCACACCGGGCAGCCTGTTCCCTATCGGACGGGGTTTAAATCTCTCTCCCACCTCTCCCCATTTACACACACCGGGCAGCCTGTTCCCTATTGGAGGGGGATTAACCCTCTCACCCACCTCTCCCCATTTACACACACCGGGCAGCCTGTTCCCTATCGGAGGGGGATTAACCCTCTCACCCACCTCTCCCCATTTACACACATCGGGCAGCCTGTTCCCTATCAGAGAGGGATTAACCCTCTCACTCACCTCTACCCATTTACACACACCGTGCAGCCTGTTCCCTATCGCAGGTGGATTAACCCTCTCACCCACCTCTCCCCTATTACACACAATGGACAGCCTGTTCCCTATCGGCGGGGATTAACCCTCTCACCCACCTTTCCCCATTTACACACACCGGGCAGACTGTTCTCTATCAGAGGGGGATTAACCCTCTCACCCACCTCTCCCCATTTACACACACCGGGCAGCCTGTTCCCTATCGGAGGGGGATTAACCCTCTCACCCACCTCTCCCCATTTACACACACCGGGCAGCCTGTTCCCTATCGGAGGGGGATTAACCCTCTCACACACCTCTCCCCATTTACACACACCGGACAGCCTGTTCCCTATCGGAGGGGGATTAACCCTCTCACCCACCTCTTCCCATTTACGCACACCGGGCAGCCTGTTCCCTATCGGATGGGGATTAACCCCCATATCCACCTCTCCCCATTTACACACACCAACAGCCTGTTCACTATCGGAGGGGGATTAACCCTCACACCCACCTCTACCCATTTACACACCTAGGGCAGCCTGTTCCCTATCGGAGGGGGATTAACCCTCACACCGACCTCGACCCATTTACACACACCGGGCAGCCTGTTCCCTATCGGAGGGGATTTAACCCTCTCACCCACCTCTCCCCATCTACACACCCGGGCAGCATGTTCCCTAGTCGATGGGGATTAACCCTCTCACTCCCCTCTCCCCATTTACACACACAGGGCAGCCTGTTCCCTATTGGAGGGGGATTAACCCTCTCACCCACCTCTTCCCATTTACAGACTCCGGGCAGCCTGTTCCCTATCGGAGGGGGATTAACCCTCTCACCCACCTCTCCCCATTTACACACACTGGGCAGAATGTTCCCTTTCGGAGGGGGATTAACACTCTCACACACATCTCCACATTTACACACACCGGGCAGCCTGTTCCCTAGTCGATGGGGATTAACCCTCTCACTCACCTCTCCCCATTTACACACACCGGGCAGTCTGTTCCCTATCGGAGGGGGATTAACCCTCTCACCCACCTCTCCCCATTTACACACCCCGGGCAGCCTGTTCCCCGTCGGAGGGGGATTAACCCACTCACACACCTCTCCCCATTTACACACACCGGGCTGCCTGTTCCCTATCGGAGGGGGATTAACCCTCTCACCCACCTCTCCCCATTTACACACACCGGGCAGCCTGTTGCCTATCGGAGGTGGTTTAACCCTCTCACCCACCTCTCCCCATTTACACACACCGGGCACCCTGTTCCCTATCGGAGTGGGATTAACCCTCTCACCCACCTCTCCCCATTCACACACACCGGGCAACCTGTTCCCTATCGGAGGGGTATTAACCCTCTCACCCACCTCTCCCCATTTACACACATAGGGCACCCTGTTCCCTATCGGAGAGGGATTTACACTCTCACCCACCTCTCCCCATCTACACAGACCGGGCAGCCTGTTCCCTATCGGAGGGGGATTAACCCTCTCACCCACCTCTCCCCATTTACACACGTAGGGCACCCTGTTTCCTATCGGAGACGGATTTACCCTCTCACCCACCTCTCCCCATCTACACAGACCGGGCAGCCTGTTCCCTATCGGAGGGGGATTAACCCTCTCACAAACATCTCCCCATTTACACACACCGGGCAGCCTGTTTCCTATCGGAGGGGGATTAACACTCTCACACACATTTCCACATTTACACGCACCGGGCAGCCTGTTCCCTATCGGAGGGGGATTAACACTCTCACACACATCTCCACATTTACACACACCGGGCAGCCTGTTCCCTATCGGAGAGGGATTAACCCTCTCACTCACCTCTCCCCATTTACGCACACCGGGCAGCCTGTTCCCTATCTGAGGGGTACTAACCCTCTCACCTACCTCTCCCCATTTACACACACCAAGGCAGCCTGTTCCCTATCGGAGGGGGATTAACCCTCTCACAAACATCTCCCCATTTACACACACCGGGCAGCCTGTTCACTATCGGAGGGGGATTAACACTCTCACACACATTTCCACATTTACACGCACCGGGCAGCCTGTTCCCTATTGGAGGGGGATTAACACTCTCACACACATCTCCACATTTACACACACCGGGCAGCCTGTATCCTATCGGAGGGGGATTAACCCTCTCACTCACCTCTCCCCAATTACGCACACCGGGCAGCCTGTTCCCTATCGGAAGGGTACTAACCCTCTCACCTACCTCTCCCCATTTACACACACCGGGCAGCCTGTTCCCTAGTCGATGGGGCTTAACCCTCTCACCCAACTCTCCCCTTTTTACTCACACCGGGCAGCCTGTTCCCTATCGGACGGGGTTTAAATCTCTCTCCCACCTCTCCCCATTTACACACACCGGGCAGCCTGTTCCCTATTGGAGGGGGATTAACCCTCTCACCCACCTCTCCCCATTTACACACACCGGGCAGCCTGTTCCCTATCGGAGGGGGATTAACCCTCTCACCCACCTCTCCCCATTTACACACATCGGGCAGCCTGTTCACTATCAGAGAGGGATTAACCCTCTCACTCACCTCTACCCATTTACACACACCGTGCAGCCTGTTCCCTATCGCAGGGGGATTAACCCTCTCACCCACCTCTCCCCTATTACACACAATGGACAGCCTGTTCCCTATCGGAGGGGGATTAACCCTCTCACCCACCTCTCCCCATTTACACACACCGGGCAGCCTGTTCCCTATCGGAGGGGGATTAACCCTCTCACCCACCTCTCCCCATTTACACACACCGGGCAGCCTGTCCCCTATCGGAGGGGGATTAACCCACTCACCCACCTCTCCCTATTTACACACACCGGGCAGACTGCTCTCTATCGGAGGGGGATTAACCCTCTCCCCCACCTCTCCCCATTTACACACACCGGGCAGCCTGTTCCCTATCGGAGGGGGATTAACCCTCTCACCCACCTCTCCCCATTTACACACACCGGACAGCCTGTTCCCTATCGGAGGGGGATTAACCCTCTCACCCACCTCTTCCCATTTACACACACCGGGCAGCCTGTTCCCTATCGGATGGGGATTAACCCCCATATCCACCTCTCCCCATTTACACACACCAGGCAGCCTGTTCACTATCGGAGGGGGATTAACCCTCACCCCCACCTCTACCCATTTACACACCTAGGGCAGCCTGTTCCATATCGGAGGGGGATTAACCTCACACCGACCTCGACCCATTTACACACACCGGGCAGCCTGTTCCCTATCGGAGGGGATTTAACCCTCTCACCCACCTCTCCCCATCTACACACACCGGGCAGCATGTTCCCTAGTCGATGGGGATTAACCCTCTCACTCACCTCTCCCCATTTACACACACCGGGCAGCCTGTTCCCTATTGGAGGGGGATTAACCCTCTCACCCACCTCTTCCCATTTACACACTCCGGGCAGCCTGTTCCCTATCGGAGGGGGATTAACCCTCTCACCCACCTCTCCCCATTTACACACACTGGGCAGAATGTTCCCTTTCGGAGGGGGATTAACACTCTCACACACATCTCCACATTTACACACACCGGGCAGCCTGTTCCCTAGTCGATGGGGATTAACCCTCTCACTCACCTCTCCCCATTTACACACACCGGGCAGTCTGTTCCCTATCGGAGGGGGATTAACCCTCTCACCCACCTCTCCCCATTTACACACACCGGGCAACCTTTTCCCTATCGGAGGGGGATTAATCCTCTCACCCACCACTCCCCATTCACACACACCGGGCAGCCTGTTCCCTATCGGAGGGGTATTAACCCTCTCACCCACCTCTCCCCATTTACACACATAGGGCACCCTGTTCCCTATCGGAGAGGGATTTACACTCTCACCCACCTCTCCCATTCTACACAGACCGGGCAGACTGTTCCCTATCGGAGGGGGATTAACCCTCTCACCCACCTCTCCCCATTTAGACACGTAGGGCACCCTGTTTCCTATCGGAGACGGATTTACCCTCTCACCCACCTCTCCCCATTTACACAGACCGGGCAGCCTGTTCCCTATCGGAGGGGGATTAACCCTCTCACAAACATCTCCCCATTTACACACACCGGGCAGCCTGTTTCCTATCGGAGGGGGATTAACACTCTCACACACATTACCACATTTACACGCACCGGGCAGCCTGTTCCCTATCGGAGGGGGATTAACACTCTCACACACATCTCCACATTTACACACACCGGGCAGCCTGTTCCCTATCGGAGAGGGATTAACCCTCTCACTCACCTCTCCCCATTTAAGCACACCGGGCAGCATGTTCCCTATCGGAGGGGTACTAACCCTCTCACTCACCTCTCCCCATTTACACACACCGGGCAGTCTGTTCCCTATCGGAGGGGGATTAACCCTCTCACCCACCTCTCCCCATTTACACACACCGGGCAGCCTGTTCCCCGTCGGAGGGGGATTAACCCACTCACACACCTCTCCCCATTTACACACACCGGGCTGCCTGTTCCCTATCGGAGGGGGATTAACCCTCTCACCCACCTCTCCCCATTTACACACACCGGGCAGCCTGTTGCCTATCGGAGGTGGTTTAACCCTCTCACCCACCTCTCCCCATTTACACACACCGGGCACCCTGTTCCCTATCGGAGGGGGATTAACCCCCTCACCCACCTCTCCCCATTCACACACACCGGGCAACCTGTTCCCTATCGGAGGGGTATTAACCCTCTCACCCACCTCTCCCCATTTACACACATAGGGCACCCTGTTCCCTATCGGAGAGGGATTTACACTCTCACCCACCTCTCCCCATCTACACAGACCGGGCAGCCTGTTCCCTATCGGAGGGGGATTAACCCTCTCACCCACCTCTCCCCATTTACACACGTAGGGCACCCTGTTTCCTATCGGAGACGGATTTACCCTCTCACCCACCTCTCCCCATCTACACAGACCGGGCAGCCTGTTCCCTATCGGAGGGGGATTAACCCTCTCACAAACATCTCCCCATTTACACACACCCGGGCAGCCTGTTTCCTATCGGAGGGGGCTTAACACTCTCACACACATTACCACATTTACACGCACCGGGCAGCCTGTTCCCTATCGGAGGGGGATTAACACTCTCACACACATCTCCACATTTACACACACCGGGCAGCCTGTTCCCTATCGGAGAGGGATTAACCCTCTCACTCACCTCTCCCCCATTTACGCACACCGGGCAGCCTGTTCCCTATCGGAGGGGTACTAACCCTCTCACCTACCTCTCCCCATTTACACACACCAAGGCAGCCTGTTCCCTATCGGAGGGGGATTAACCCTCTCACAAACATCTCCCCATTTACACACACCGGGGCAGCCTGTTCACTATCGGAGGGGGATTAACACTCTCACACACATTTCCACATTTACACGCACCGGGCAGCCTGTTCCCTATTGGAGGGGGATTAACACTCTCACACACATCTCCACATTTACACACACCGGGCAGCCTGTTTCCTATCGGAGGGGGATTAACCCTCTCACTCACCTCTCCCCAATTACGCACACCGGGCAGCCTGTTCCCTATCGGAAGGGTACTAACCCTCTCACCTACCTCTCCCCATTTACACACACCGGGCAGCCTGTTCCCTAGTCGATGGGGCTTAACCCTCTCACCCAACTCTCCCCTTTTTACTCACACCGGGCAGCCTGTTCCCTATCGGACGGGGTTTAAATCTCTCTCCCACCTCTCCCCATTTACACACACCGGGCAGCCTGTTCCCTATTGGAGGGGGATTAACACTCTCACACACATCTCCACATTTACACACACCGGGCAGCCTGTTCCCTATCGGAGGGGGATTAACCCTCTCACCCACCTCTCCCCATTTACACACATCGGGCAGCCTGTTCCCTATCAGAGAGGGATTAACCCTCTCACTCACCTCTACCCATTTACACACACCGTGCAGCCTGTTCCCTATCGCAGGGGGATTAACCCTCTCACCCACCTCTCCCCTATTACACACAATGGACAGCCTGTTCCCTATCGGAGGGGGATTAACCCTCTCACCCACCTCTCCCCATTTACACACACCGGGCAGCCTGTTCCCTATCGGAGGGGGATTAACCCTCTCACCCACCTCTCCACCATTTACACACACCGGACAGCCTGTTCCCTATCGGAGGGGGATTAACCCTCTCACCCACCTCTTCCCATTTACACACACCCGGGCAGCCTGTTCCCTATCGGATGGGGATTAACCCCCATATCCACCTCTCCCCATTTACACACACCAGGCAGGACTGTTCACTATCGGAGGGGGATTAACCCTCACCCCCACCTCTACCCATTTACACACCAAGGGCAGACTGTTCCCTATCGGAGGGGGATTAACCTCACACCGACCTCGACCCATTTACACACACCGGGCAGCCTGTTCCCTATCGGAGGGGATTTAACCCTCTCACCCCACCTCTCCCCATCTACACACACCGGGCAGCATGTTCCCTAGTCGATGGGGATTAACCCTCTCACTCACCTCTCCCCATTTACACACACCGGGCAGCCTGTTCCCTATTGGAGGGGTATTAACCCTCTCACCCACCTCTTCCCATTTACACACTCCGGGCAGCCTGTTCCCTATCGGAGGGGGATTAACCCTCTCACCCACCTCTCCCCATTTACACACACTGGGCAGAATGTTCCCTTTCGGAGGGGGATTAACACTCTCACACACATCTCCACATTTACACACACCGGGCAGCCTGTTCCCTAGTCGATGGGGATTAACCCTCTCACTCACCTCTCCCCATTTACACACACCGGGCAGTCTGTTCCCTATCGGAGGGGGATTAACCCTCTCACCCACCTCTCCCCATTTACACACACCGGGCAACCTTTTCCCTATCGGAGGGGGATTAATCCTCTCACCCACCACTCCCCATTCACACACACCGGGCAGCCTGTTCCCTATCGGAGGGGTATTAACCCTCTCACCCACCTCTCCCCATTTACACACATAGGGCACCCTGTTCCCTATCGGAGAGGGATTTACACTCTCACCCACCTCTCCCCATTCTACACAGACCGGGCAGCCTGTTCCCTATCGGAGGGGGATTAACCCTCTCACCCACCTCTCCCCATTTACACACGTAGGGCACCCTGATTCCTATCGGAGACGGATTTACCCTCTCACCCACCTCTCCCCATTTACACAGACCGGGCAGCCTGTTCCCTATCGGAGGGGGATTAACCCTCTCACAAACATCTCCCCATTTACACACACCGGGCAGCCTGTTTCCTATCGGAGGGGGATTAACACTCTCACACACATTACCACATTTACACGCACCGGGCAGCCTGTTCCCTATCGGAGGGGGATTAACACTCTCACACACATCTCCACATTTACACACACCATTTACACACACCGGGCAGCCTGTTCCCTATCGGAGAGGGATTAACCCTCTCACTCACCTCTCCCCATTTAAGCACACCGGGCAGCATGTTCCCTATCGGAGGGGTACTAACCCTCTCACCTACCTCTCCCCATTTACACACACCGGGCAGCCTGTTCCCTAGTCGATGGGGATTAACCCTCTCACCCACCTCTCCCCTTTTTACACACACCGGGCAGCCTGTTCCCTATCGGAGGGGGATTAAGCCTCTCACCCACCTCTTCCCATTTACACACACCGGTCAGCCTGTTCCCTATCGGAGGGGGATTAATCCTCTCACCCACCACTCCCCATTCACACACACCGGGCAGCCTGTTCCCTATCGGAGGGGTATTAACCCTCTCACCCACCTCTCCCCATTTACACACATAGGGCACCCTGTTCCCTATCGGAGAGGGATTTACACTCTCACCCACCTCTCCCATTCTACACAGACCGGGCAGCCTGTTCCCTATCGGAGGGGGATTAACCCTCTCACCCACCTCTCCCCATTTACACACGTAGGGCACCCTGATTCCTATCGGAGACGGATTTACCCTCTCACCCACCTCTCCCCATTTACACAGACCGGGCAGCCTGTTCCCTATCGGAGGGGGATTAACCCTCTCACAAACATCTCCCCATTTACACACACCGGGCAGCCTGTTTCCTATCGGAGGGGGATTAACACTCTCACACACATTACCACATTTACACGCACCGGGCAGCCTGTTCCCTATCGGAGGGGGATTAACACTCTCACACACATCTCCACATTTACACACACCGGGCAGCCTGTTCCCTATCGGAGAGGGATTAACCCTCTCACTCACCTCTCCCCATTTAAGCACACCGGGCAGCATGTTCCCTATCGGAGGGGTACTAACCCTCTCACCTACCTCTCCCCATTTACACACACCGGGCAGCCTGTTCCCTAGTCGATGGGGATTAACCCTCTCACCCACCTCTCCCCTTTTTACACACACCGGGCAGCCTGTTCCCTATCGGAGGGGGATTAAGCCTCTCACCCACCTCTTCCCATTTACACACACCGGTCAGCCTGTTCCCTATCGGAGGGGGTTTAACCCTCTCACTCACCTCTCCCCATTTACACACACTGGGCAGCCTGTTCCCTATCGGAGGGGGGATTTACCCTCACACCAACCTCTCCCCATTTACACACAACGGGCAGCCTGTTCCCTATCGGAGGGGGATTAACTCTCTCACCCACCTCTCCCCATTTACACACGCCGGGCAGCCCGTTCCCTATCGGAGGGGGATTAACACTCTCACCCACCTCTACCCATTTACGCACACCGGGCAGCCTGTTCCCTAGCGGAGTGGGTTTTACCCTCATACCAACCTCTCCCCATTTATACACACCAGGCAACCTGTTCCCTATCGGAGGGGTATTAACCCTCTCACCCACCTCTCCCCATTTACACACACCGGGCATCCTGTTCCCTATCGGAGGGGGATTAACCCTCTCACCCACCTCTCCCCATTTACACACACCGGGCAGCCTGTTCCCTATCGGAGGGGAATTAACCCTCACACCCATCTCTCCCCATTTACTCACTCCGGGCAGCCTGTTCCCTATCGGAGGGGGATTAACCCTCTCACCCACCTCTCCCCATTTACACACACTAGGTAGCCGGTTCCCTATTGGTTGGGGATTAACACTCTCACCCGCCTCTCCCCATTTACACACATCGGGCAGCCTGTTCCCTATCGGAGTTGGCTTAACCCTCTCACCCATCTCTCCCCATTTACACAAACCGGGCAGCCTGTTCCCTATCGGAGGGGGATTAACCCTCTCACCCACCTCTCCCCATTTACACGCACTGCGCAGCCTGTTCCCTATCGGAGGGGGATTAAACCTCTCACCCACCTCTCACCTTTTACACACACCGGGCAGCTTGTTCCCTTTCGGAGGGGGATTAACACTCTCACACACATTTCCACATTTACACGCACCGGGCAGCCTGTTCCCTATCGGAGGGGGATTAACACTCTCACACACATCTCCACATTTACACACACCGGGCAGCCTGTTTCCTATCGGAGGGGGATTAACCCTCTCACCTACCTCTCCCCATTTACACACACCGGGCAGCCTGTTCCCTAGTCGATGGGGATTAACCCTTTCACCCACCTCTCCCCTTTTTACACACACCGGGCAGCATGTTCCCTATCGGAGGGGGATTAACCCTCTCACCCACCTCTCCCCTTTTTACACACACCGGGCAGCCTGTTCCCTATCGGACGGGGTTTAACTCTCTCACCCACCTCTCCCCATTTTCACACATCGGGCAACCTGTTCCCTATCGGAGAGAGATTAACCCTCACACCGACCTCTATCCATTTACACTCACCAGGCAGCCTGTTCCCTATCGGAGAGGGATTCACCCTAACACCAACCTCTCCCCATTTACACACACCGGGCAACCTGTTCACTATCGGAGGAGGATTAACCCTCTCACCCAACTCTCCCCACTTACACACACAGGGCAGCCTGTTCCCTATCGGAGGTGGATTAACCCTCTCACCCACCTCTCCCCATTTACACACACCGGGCAGCCTGTTCCCTATCGGAGGGGAATTAACCCTCTCACCCACACCTCTCCCATTTACACACACCAGGCAGCCTGTTCCCTATCGGAGGGGAATTAAACCTCTCACCCACCTCTCCCCATTTACACACACCGGGCAGCATGTTCCCTATCGGAGGGGGATTAACCCTCTCACCCACCTCTCCCCATTTACACACACCGGGCAGCCTGTTCCCTATCGGAGGGGGATTAACCCTCTCACCCACCTCTCCCCATTTACACACACCGGGCAGACTGTTCCCTAACGGAGGGGGATTATCCCGCTCACACACATCTCCACATTTACACACACTGGGCAGCCCGTTCCCTAGTCGATGGGGATTAACCCTCTCACCCACCTCTCCCCATTTACACCCACCGGGCAGCCTGTTCCCTATCGGAGGGGGATTTACCATCACACCAACCTCTCCCCATTTACATACACCGGGCAGCCTGTTCCCTATCGGAGGGGGATTAACCCTCTCACCCACCTCTCCCCTTTTTACACACACCGGGCAGCCTGTTCCCTATCGGAGGGGATTAACCCTCTCACCCACCTCTCCCCTTTTTACACACACCGGGCAGCCTGTTCCCTATCGGACGGGGTTTAACTCTCTCACCCACCTCTCCCCATTTTCACACATCGGGCAGCCTGTTCCCTATCGGAGAGAGATTAACCCTCACACCGACCTCTATCCATTTACACTCACCAGGCAGCCTGTTCCCTATCGGAGAGGGATTTACCCTCACACCAACCTCTCCCCATTTACACACAACGGGCAGCCTGTTCCCTATCGGAGGGGGATTAACTCTCTCACCCACCTCTCCCCATTTACACACACCGGGCAGCCTGTTCCCTATCGGAGAGGGATTAACACTCTCACCCACCTCTATCCATTTACACACACCGGGCAGCCTGTTCCCTAGCGGAGTGGGATTTACCCTCATACCAACCTCTCCCCATTTATACACACCAGTCAACCTGTTCCCTATCGGAGGGGGATTAACCCTCTCACCCACCTCTCCCCATTTACACGCACTGCGCAGCCTGTTCCCTATCGGAGGGGGATTAAACCTCTCACCCACCTCTCACCATTTACACACAGCGGGCAGCTGGTTCCCTATCGGAGGGGGATTAACACTCTCACACTCATTTCCACATTTACACGCACCGGGCAGCCTGTTCCCTATCGGAGGGTGATTAACACTCTCACACACATCTCCACATTTACACACACCGGGCAGCCTGTTTCCTATCGGAGGGGGATTAACTCTCTCACCCACCTCTCCCCATTTACACACATCGGGCAGCCTGTTCCCTATCGGAGAGAGATTAACCCTCACACCGACCTCTACCCATTTACACTCACCGGGCAGCCTGTTCCCTATCGGAGAGGGATTTACCCTCACACCAACCTCTCCCCATTTACACACACCGGGCAACCTGTTCACTATCGGAGGAGGATTAACCCTCTCACCCAACTCTCCCCACTTACACACACAGGGCAGCCTGTTCCCTATCGGAGGTGGATTAACCCTCTCACCCACCTCTCCCCATTTACACACACCGGGCAGCCTGTTCCCTATCGGAGGGGAATTAACCCTCTCACCCACCTCTCCCCATTTACACACACCAGGCAGCCTGTTCCCTATCGGAGGGGAATTAACCCTCTCACCCACCTCTCCCCATTTACACACACCGGGCAGCCTGTTCCCTATCGGAGGGGGATTAACCCTCTCACCCACCTCTTCCCATTTACACACACCGGGCAGCCTGTTCCCTATCGGAGGGGGATTAACCCTCTCACCCACCTCTCCCCATTTACACACACCGGGCAGACTGTTCACTAACGGAGGGGGATTAACCCGCTCACACACATCACCACATTAACACACACTGGGCAGCCCGTTCCCTAGTCGATGGGGATTAACCCTCTCACCCACCTCTCCCCATTTACACCCACCGGGCAGCCTGTTCCCTATTGGAGGGGGATTTACCCTCACACCAACCTCTCCCCATTTACACACAACGGGCAGCCTGTTCCCTATCGGAGGGGGATTAACTCTCTCACCCACCTCTCCCCATTTACACACACCGGGCAGCCTGTTCCCTATCGGAGGGGTATTAACACGCTCACCCACCTCTACCCATTTACACACACCGGGCAGCCTGTTCCCTAGCGGAGTGGGATTTACCCTCATACCAACCTCTCCCCATTTATACACACCAGGCAACCTGTTCCCTATCGGAGGGGGATTAACCCTCTCACCCACCTCTCCCCATTTACACACACCGGGCATCCTGTTCCCTATGGGAGGGGGATTAACCCTCTCACCCACCTCTGCCCATATACACACACCGGGCAGCCTGTTCCCTATCGGAGGGGGATTAACCCTCTCACCCATTTCTCCCCATTTACACAAACCGGGCAGCCTGTTCCCTATCGGAGGGGGATTAACCCTCTCACCCACCTCTCCCCATTTACACACACCGGGCAGCTTGTTCCCCATCGGAGGGGGATTAAACCTCTCTCCCACCTCTCACCATTTACACAGACCGAGCAGACTGTTCCCTATCGGAGGGGTATTAACCCTCTCAACCATCTCTCCCCATTTACATACACCAGGCAGCCTGTTCCCAATCGGAGGTGGATTAACCCTCTCACCCACCTCTCCCCATCTAGACACACCGGGCAGCCTGTTCCCTATTGGAGGGGGATGTACACTCTCACACACATCTCCACATTTACACACACCGGGCAGCCTGTTCCTTATCGGAGGGGGATTAACCCTCTCCCCCACCTCTTCCCATTTACACACACCGGGCAGCCTGTTCCCTATCGGAGGGGGATTAACCCTCTCACAAACATCTCCCCATTTACACACACCGGGCAGCCTGGTCCCTATCGGAGGGGGATTAACCCTCTCACTCACCTCTCCCCATTTACGCTCACCGGGCAGCCTGTTCCCTATCGGAGGGGGATTAACCCTCTCACCTACCTCTCCCCATTTACACACACCGGGCAGCCTGTTCCCTAGTCGATGGGAATTAACCCTCTCACTCACCTCTCCCCATTTACACACACCGGGCAGCCTGTTCCCTATTGGAGGGGGATTAACCCTCTCACCCATCTCTTCCCATTTACACACACCGGTCAGCCTGTTCCCTATCGGAGGGGGATTAACCCTCTCACACACATCTCATTTACACACACCGGGCAGCCTGTTCCCTATCGGGGGGGTATTAACCCTCTCACCCACCACTTCCCATTTACGCACACCGGGCAGCCTGTTCCCTATCGGAGGGGGATTAACCCTCTCACCCACATCTCCCCATTTACACACATAGGGCACCCTGTTCCCTGTCAGAGAGGGATTTAGCCTCTCACCCACCTCTCCCCATCTACACTGACCGGGCAGCCTGTTCCCTATCGGAGGGGGATTAACCCTCTCACAAACATCTCCCCATTTACACACACCGGGCAGCCTGTTCACTATCGGAGGGGGATTAACACTCTCACACACATTTCCACATTTACACGCACCGGGCAGCCTGTTCCCTATCGGAGGGGGATTAACACTCTCACACACATCTCCACATTTACACACACCGGGCAGCCTGTTTCCTATCGGAGGGGGATTAACCCTCTCACTCACCTCTCCCCAATTACGCACACCGGGCAGCCTGTTCCCTATCGGAGGGTACTAACCCTCTCACCTACCTCTCCCCATTTACACACACCGGGCAGCCTGTTCCCTAGTCGATGGGGATTAACCCTCTCACCCAACTCTCCCCTTTTTACTCACACCGGGCAGCCTGTTCCCTATCGGACGGGGTTTAAATCTCTCTCCCACCTCTCCCCATTTACACACATCGGGCAGCCTGTTCCCTATCGGAGGGGGATTAACCCTCTCACCCACCTCTCCCTATTTACACACACCGGGCAGCCTGTTCCCTATCAGAGAGGGATTAACCCTCTCACTCACCTCTACCCATTTACTCACACTGTGCAGCCTGTTCCCTATCGCAGGGGGATTAACCCTCTCACCCACCTCTCCCCTATTACACACAATGGACAGCCTGTTCCCTATCGGAGGGGGATTAACCCTCTCACCCACCTCTCCCCATTTACACACACCGCGCAGACTGTTCTCTATCAGAGGGGGATTAACCCTCTCACCCACCTCTCCCCATTTACACACACCGGGCAGCCTGTCCCCTATCGGAGGGGGAATTAACCCACTCACCCACCTCTCCCCATTTACACACACCGGGCAGACTGTTCTCTATCAGAGGGGGATTAACCCTCTCACCCACCTCTCCCCATTTACACACACCGGACAGTCTGTTCCCTATCGGAGGGGGATTAACCCTCTCTCCCACCTCTTCCCATTTACACACACCGGGCAGCCTGTTCCCGATCGGAGGGGGATTAACCCTCTCACCCACCTCTTCCCATTTACGCACACCAGGCAGCCTGTTCCCTATCGGATGGGGATTAACCCCCATATCCACCTCTCCCCATTTACACACACCAGGCAGCCTGTTCACTATCGGAGGGGGATTAACCCTCACACCCACCTCTACCCATTTACACACCTAGGGCAGCCTGTTCCCTATCGGAGGGGGATTAACCCTCACACCGACCTCGACCCATTTACACACACCGGGCAGCCTGTTCCCTATCGGAGGGGATTTAACCCTCTCACCCACCTCTCCCCATCTACACACACCGGGCAGCATGTTCCCTAGTCGATGGGGATTAACCCTCTCACTCACCTCTCCCCATTTACACACACCGGGCAGCCTGTTCCCTATTGGATGGGGATTAACCCTCTCACCCACCTCTTCCCATTTACACACTCCGGGCAGCCTGTTCCCTATCGGAGGGGGATTAACCCTCTCACCCACCTCTCCCCATTTACACACACTGGGCAGAATGTTCCCTTTCGGAGGGGGATTAACACTCTCACACACATCTCCACATTTACACACACCGGGCAGCCTGTTCCCTAGTCGATGGGGATTAACCCTCTCACTCACCTCTCCCCATTTACACACACCGGGCAGTCTGTTCCCTATCGGAGGGGGATTAAACCTCTCACCCACCTCTCCCCATTTACACACACCGGGCAAACTTTTCCCTATCGGAGGGGGATTAATCCTCTCACCCACCAATCCCCAATCACACACACCGGGCCGCCTGTTCCCTATCGGAGGGGTATTAACCCTCTCACCCACCTCTCCCCATTTACACACATAGGGCACCCTGTTCCCTATCGGAGAGGGATTTACACTCTCACCCACCTCTCCCCATCTACACAGACCGGGCAGCCTGTTCCCTATCGGAAAGGGATTAACCCTCTCACCCACCTCTCCCCATTTACACACGTAGGGCACCCTGTTTCCTATCGGAGACGGATTTACCCTCTCACCCACCTCTCCCCATCTACACAGACCGGGCAGCCTGTTCCCTATCGGAGGGGGATTAACCCTCTCACAAACCTCACCCCATTTACACACACCGGGCAGCCTGTGTCCTATCGGAGGGGGATTAACACTCTCACACACATTACCACATTTACACGCACCGGGCAGCCTGTTCCCTATCGGAGGGGGATTAACACTCTCACACACATCTCCACATTTACACACACCGGGCAGCCTGTTCCCTATCGGAGAGGGATTAACACTCTCACTCACCTCTCCCCATTTACGCACACCGGGCAGCCTGTTCCCTATCGGAGGGGTACTAACCCTCTCACCTACCTCTCCCCATTCACACACACCGGGCAGCCTGTTCCCTAGTCGATGGGGATTAACCCTCTCACCCACCTCTCCCCTTTTTACACACACCGGGCAGCCTGTTCCCTATCGGAGGGGGATTAACACTCTCACACACATCTCCACATTTACACACACCGGGCAGCCTGTTCCCTATCGGAGAGGGATTAACCCTCTCACTCACCTCTCCCCATTTACGCACACCGGGCAGCCTGTTCCCTATCGGAGGGGTACTAACCCTCTCACCTACCTGTCCCCATTCACACACACCGGGCAGCCTGTTCCCTAGTCGATGGGGATTAACCCTCTCACCCACCTCTCCCCTTTTTACACACACCGGGCAGCCTGTTCCCTATCGGAGGGGGATTAAGCCTCTCACCCACCTCTTCCCATTTACACACACCGGTCAGCCTGTTCCCGAGTCGTTGGGGATTAACCCTCTCACTCACCTCTCACCATTTACACACATCGGGCAGCCTGTTCCCTATCGGAGGGGGATTAAACCTCTCACCCACCTCTCCCCATTTACACACACCGGGCAGCCTGTTCCCTATCGGAGGGAGATTAACCCTCACACCGACCTCTACCCATTTACACTCACCGGGCAGCCTGTTCCCTATCGGAGAGGGATTTACCCTCACACCAACCTCTCCCCATTTACACACACCGGGCAGCCTGTTCCCTATCGGAGGGGGATTAACCCTCTCACCCAACTCTCCCCAATTACACACACAGGGCAGCCTGTTCCCTATCGGAGGTGGATTAACCCTCTCACCCACCTCTCCCCATTTACACACACCGGGCAGCCTGTTCCCTATCGGAGGGGAATTAACCCTCTCACCCACCACTCCCCATTTACACACACCAGGCAGCCTGTTCCCTATCGGAGGGGGATTAACCCTCTCACCCACCTCTCCCCATTTACACACACCGGGCAGACTGTTCCCTAACGGAGGGGGATTAACCCGCTCACACACATCTCCACATTTACACACACTGGGCAGCCTGTTCCCTAGTCGATGGGGATTAACCCTCTCACCTACCTCTCCCCATTTACACCCACCGGGCAGCCTGTTCCCTATCGGAGGGGGATTTACCCTCACACCAACCTCTCCCCATTTACATACACCGGGCAGCCTGTTCCCTATCGGAGGGGGATTAACCCTCTCACTCACCTCTCCCCATTTACACACACCGGGCAGCCTGTTCCCTATCGGAGGGGGATTTACCCTCACACCAACCTCTCCCCATTTACACACAACGGGCAGCCTGTTCCCTATCGGAGGGGGATTAACTCTCTCACCCACCTCTCCCCATTTACACACATCGGGCAGCCTGTTCCCTATCGGAGGGGGATTAACACTCTCACCCACCTCTACCCATTTACACACACCGGGCAGCCTGTTCCCTAGCGGAGTGGGATTTACCCTCATACCAACCTCTCCCAATTTATACACACCAGGCAACCTGTTCCCTATCGGAGGGGGATTAACCCTCTCACCCACCTCTCCCCATTTACACACACCGGGCAGCCTGTTTCCTATCGGAGGGGGATTAACCCTCTCACAAACATCACCCCATTTACACAGACCGGGCAGCCTGTTCCCTATCGGAGGGGGATTAACCCTCTAACAAACATCACCCCATTTACACACACCGGGCAGCCTGTTTCCTATCGGAGGGGGATTAACACTCTCACACACATTACCACATTTACACGCACCGGGCAGCCTGTTCCCTATCGGAGGGGGATTAACACTCTCACACACATCTCCACATTTACACACACCGGGCAGCCTGTTCCCTATCGGAGAGGGATTAACCCTCTCACTCACCTCTCCCCATTTATGCACACCAGGCAGCCTGTTCCCTATCGGAGGTGTACTAACCCTCTCACCTACCTCTCCCCATTTACACACACCGGGCAGCCTGTTCCCTAGTCGATGGGGATTAACCCTCTCACCCACCTCTCCCCTTTTTACACACACCGGGCAGCCTGTTCCCTATCGGAGGGGGATTAAGCCTCTCACCCACCTCTTCCCATTTACACAAACCGGTCAGCCTGTTCCCGAGTCGATGGGGATTAACCCTCTCACTCACCTCTCACCATTTACACACATCGGGCAGCCTGTTCCCTATCGGAGGGGGATTAAACCTCTCACCCACCTCTCCCCATTTACACACACCGGGCAGCCTGTTCCCTATCGGAGAGAGATTAACCCTCACACCGACCTCTACCCATTTACACTCACCGGGCAGCCTGTTCCCTATCGGAGAGGGATTTCCCCTCACACCAACCTCTCCCCATTTACACACACCGGGCAGCCTGTTCCCTATCGGAGGGGGATTAACCCTCTCACCCAACTCTCCCCACTTACACACACAGGGCAGCCTGTTCCCTATCGGAGGTGGATTAACCCTCTCACCCACCTCTCCCCATTTACACACAGCGGGCAGCCTGTTCCCTATCGGAGGGGAATTAACCCTCTCACCCACCACTCCCCATTTACACACACCAGGCAGCCTGTTCCCTATCGGAGGGGAATTAAGCCTCTCACCCACCTCTCCCCATTTAAACACACCGGGCAGCCTGTTCCCTATCGGAGGGGGATTAACCCTCTCACACACCTCTCCCCCTTTACACACACCGGGCAGCCTGTTCCGTATCGGAGGGGGATTAACCCTCTCACCCACCTCTTCCCATTTACACACACCGGGCAGCCTGTTCCCTATGGGAGGGGGATTAACCCTCTCACCCACCTCTCCCCATTTACACACACCGGGCAGACTGTTCCCTAACGGAGGGGGATTAACCCGCTCACACACATCTCCACATTTACACACACTGGGCAGCCTGTTCCCTAGTCGATGGGGATTAACCCTCTGACCTACCTCACCCCATTTACACCCACCGGGCAGCCTGTTCCCTATCGGAGGGGGATTTACCCTCACACCAACCTCTCCCCATTTACACACAACGGGCAGCCTGTTCCCTATCGGAGGGGGATTAACTCTCTCACCCACCTCTCCCCATTTACACACATCGGGCAGCCTGTTCCCTATCGGAGGGGGATTAACACTCTCACCCACCTCTACCCATATACACACACCGGGCAGCCTGTTCCCTAGCGGAGTGGGATTTACCCTCATACCAACCTCTCCCCATTTATACACACCAGGCAACCTGTTCCCTATCGGAGGGGGATTAACCCTCTCACCCACCTCTCCCCATTTACACACACCGGGCATCCTGTTCCCTATCGGAGGGGGATTACCACTCTCACCCACCTCTCCCCATTTACACACACCGGGCAGCCTGTTCCCTATCGGATGGGGATTAACCCTCTCACCCACCTCTCCCCATTCACACACACCGGGCAGTTTGTTCCCTATCGGAGGGGGATTAACCCTCTCACTCACCTCTCCCCTTTTATACACACTGGGCAGCCTATTCCCTATCGGAGGAGAATTAACCCTCTCACCCACCTCTCCCCATTTACTCACTCCGGGCAGCCTGTTCCCTATCAGAGGGGGATTAACCCTCTCACCCACCTCTCCCCATTTACACACACCGGGCAGCCTGTTCCCTATCGGAGAGAGATTAACCCTCACACCGACCTCTACCCATTTACACTCACCGGGCAGCCTGTTCCCTATCGGAGAGGGATTTACCCTCACACCAACCTCTCCCCATTTACACACACCGGGCAGCCTGTTTCCTATCGGAGGGGGATTAACCCTCTCACCCAACTCTCCCCACTTACACACACAGGGCAGCCTGTTCCCTATCGGAGGTGGATTAACCCTCTCACCCACCTCTCCCCATTTACACACACCGGGCAGCCTGTTCCCTATCGGATGGGAATTAACCCTCTCACCCACCACTCCCCATTTACACACACCAGGCAGCCTGTTCCCTATCGGAGGGGAATTAAGCCTCTCACCCACCTCTCCCCATTTACACACACCGGGCAGCCTGTTCCCTATCGGAGGGGGATTAACCCTCTCACACACCTCTCCACCTTTACACACACCGGGCAGCCTGTTCCCTATCGGAGGGGGATTAACCCTCTCAGCCACCTCTTCCCATTTACACACACCGGGCAGCCTGTTCCCTATGGGAGGGGGATTAACCCTCTCACCCACCTCTCCCCATTTACACACACCGGGCAGACTGTTCCCTAACGGAGGGGGATTAACCCGCTCACACACATCTCCACATTTACACACACTGGGCAGCCTGTTCCCTAGTCGATGGGGATTAACCCTCTCACCTACCTCTCCCCATTTACACCCACCGGGCAGCCTGTTCCCTTTCGGAGGGGGATTTACCCTCACACCAACCTCTCCCCATTTACATACACCGGGCAGCCTGTTCCCTATCGGAGGGGGATTAACCCTCTCACTCACCTCTCCCCATTTACACACACCGGGCAGCCTGTTCCCTATCGGAGGGGGATTTACCCTCACACCAACCTCTCCCCATTTACACACAACGGGCAGCCTGTTCCCTATCGGAGGGGGATTAACTCTGTCACCCACCTCTCCCCATTTACACACATCGGGCAGCCTGTTCCCTATCGGAGGGGGATTAACACTCTCACCCACCTCTACCCATTTACACACACCGGGCAGCCTGTTCCCTAGCGGAGTGGGATTTACCCTCATACCAACCTCTCCCCATTTATACACACCAGGCAACCTGTTCCCTATCGGAGGGGGATTAACCCTCTCACCCACCTCTCCCCATTTACACACACCGGGCATCCTGTTCCCTATCGGAGGGGGATTAACACTCTCACCCACCTCTCCCCATTTACACACACCGGGCAGCCTGTTCCCCATCGGATGGGGATTAACCCTCTCACCCACCTCTCCCCATTCACACACACCGGGCAGCCTGTTCCCTATCGGAGGGGGATTAACCCTCTCACTCACCTCTCCCCTTTTATACACACTGGGCAGCCTATTCCCTATCGGAGGAGAATTAACCCTCTCACCCACCTCTCCCCATTTACTCACTCCGGGCAGCCTGTTCCCTATCAGAGGGGGATTAACCCTCTCACCCACCTCTCCCCATTTACACACACCGGGCAGCCTGTTCCCTATCGGAGAGAGATTAACCCTCACACCGACCTCTACCCATTTACACTCACCGGGCAGCCTGTTCCCTATCGGAGAGGGATTTACCCTCACACCAACCTCTCCCCATTTACACACACAGGGCAGCCTGTTCCCTATCGGAGGTGGATTAACCCTCTCACCCACCTCTCCCCATTTATACACACCGCGCAGCCTGTTCCCTATCGGAGGGGAATTAACCCTCTCACTCACCACTCCCCATTTACACACACCAGGCAGCCTGTTCCCTATCGGAGGGGAATTAAGCCTCTCACCCACCTCTCCCCAATTACACACACCGGGCAACCTTTTCCCTATCGGAGGGGGATTAACCCTCTCACACACCTCTCCCCCTTTACACACAACGGGCAGCCTGTTCCCTATCGGAGGGGGATTAACCCTCTCACCCACCTCTTCCCATTTACACACACCGGGCAGCCTGTTCCCTATGGGAGGGGGATTAACCCTCTCACCCACCTCTCCCCATTTACACACACCGGGCAGACTGTTCCCTAACGGAGGGGGATTAACCCGCTCACACACATCTCCACATTTACACACACTGGGCAGCCTGTTCCCTAGTCGATGGGGATTAACCCTCTCACCTACCTCTCCCCATTTACACCCACTGGGCAGCCTGTTCCCTATCGGAGGGGGATTTAACCTCACACCAACCTCTCCCCATTTACATACACCGGGCAGCCTGTTCCCTATCGGAGGGGGATTAACCCTCTCACTCACCTCTCCCCATTTACACACACCGGGCAGCCTGTTCCCTATCGGAGGGGGATTTACCCTCACACCAACCTCTCCCCATTTACACACAACGGGCAGCCTGTTCCCTATCGGAGGGGGATTAACTCTCTCACCCACCTCTCCCCATTTACACACATCGGGCAGCCAGTTCCCCATCGGAGGGGGATTAACACTCTCACCCACCTCTACCCATTTACACACACCGGGCAGCCTTTTCCCTAGCGGAATGGGATTTACCCTCATACCAACCTCTCCCCATTTATACACACCGGGCAACCTGTTCCCTATCGGAGGGGGATTAACCCTCTCACTCACCTCTCCCCTTTTATACACACTGGGCAGCCTATTCCCTATCGGAGGAGAATTAACCCTCTCACCCACCTCTCCCCATTTACTCACTCCGGGCAGCCTGTTCCCTATCAGAGGGGGATTAACCCTCTCACCCACCTCTCCCCATTTACACACACCGGGCAGCCTGTTCCCTATCAGTGGGGGATTAACCCTCTCACCCACCTCTCCCCATTTACTCACACCGGGCAGCCTGTTCCCTATCGGAGGGGGATTAAACTTCTCACCCACCTCTCCCCATTTACACACACCGGGAAGCCTGTTCCCTATCGGAGGAGGATTAACCCTCACACACACCTCTCCCCATTTACACACACTGGGCAGCCTGTTCCCTATCGGAGGGGGATTAACCCTCACACCCACCTCTCCCCATTTACACACACCAGGCAGCCTGTTCCCTATCGGAGGGTGATTAACCCTCTCAACTATCTCTCCCCATTTACGCACACCAGGCAGCCTGTTCCCAATCGGAGGTGGATTAACCCTCTCACCCACCTCTCCCCATTTACACACACCAGGCAGCCTGTTCCCTATCGGAGGGGGATTAACCCACTCACACACCTCTCCCCATTTACGCACACCGGGCAGCCTGTTCTCTATCGAAGGTGGATTAACCCTCTCACCCACCTCTCCCCATTTACACACACCAGGCAGCCTGTTCCCTATCGGAAGGGGATTAACCCTCCCACCCACCTCTCCCCATTTACACACACCAGGCAGCCTTTTCCCTATCGGAGGGGGATTAACCCTCTCACCCACCTCTCCCCATTTACACACACCGGGCAGTCTGTTCCCTATCGGAGGGGGAATTAAACTTCTCATCCACCTCTCCCCATTTACACACACCGGGGAGCCTGTTCCCTATCGGAGGGGGATTAACCCTCTCACCCACCTCTCCCCATTTACACACACCGTGTAGCCTGTTCCCTAGTCGATGGGGATTAACCCTCTCACTCACCTCTCCCCATTTACACACACCGGGCAGCCTGTTCCCTATCGAAGGGGGATTAACCCTCTCAACCATCTCTCCCCATTTACACACAGCAGGCATCCTGTTCCCTATCGGAGGGGGATTAACCCTCTCACCCACCTCTCCCCATTTACACACACCAGGCAGCCTGTTCCCTATCGGAGAGGGATTAACCCTCTCAACCATCTCTCCCCATTTACTCACACCAGGCAGCCTGTTCCCAATCGGAGGTGGATTAACCCTCTCACCCACCTCTCCCCATTTACACACATCGGGCAGTCTGTTCCCTATCGGAGGGGGATTAAGCCTCTCACCCACCTCTCCCCATTTACACACACCGAGCAGCCTGTTCCCTATCGGAGGGGGATTAACCCTCTCACCCACCTCTCTCATTTACACACACCGGGCATCCTGTTCCCTATCGGAGGGGCATTAACCCTCTCACCCACCTCTCCCCATTTACACACACTGGGCAGCCTGTTCCCAATCGGAGGGGGATTAACCCTCTCACCCACCTCTCCCCATTTACACAAAACTGGCAGCCTTTCCCCTATTGGATTGGGATTAAACCTCTTACCCACATCTCCCCTTTTACACACTAAGGGCAGCCTGTTCCCTATTGGTGGTTGATTAACCCTTAAACACACCTCTCCCCACTTAAACGCACCGGGCAACCTGTTAACTGCAGAGGGGGATTAACCCATTCACCTACCTCCACCCATTTACACACACTGGGCAGCCTTTTCCCATTCGGAGTGGGATTAACCCTCTCACCCACCTCTCCCCATTTACTCACACCGGGCAGCCTGTTCCCTATCGGAGGGGGATTAACCCTCTCACACACCTCTCCCCATTTACACACAAAGGGCAGCCTGTTCCCTGTCGGAGGGGGATTAACCCTCTCACCCACCTCTCCCCATTTACACACACCGGGCAGCCTGTTCCCTAGTGGAGGGGGATTAACCCTCTCACCCACCGCTCCCCATTTACACACACCGGGCAGCCTGTTCCCTAGTGGAGGGGGATTAACCATCTCATCCACCTCTCCCCATTTACACACACCGGGCAGCCTGTTCCCTATCGGAGGGGCATTAACACTCTCACCCACCTCTCCCCATTTACACACACCGGGCAGCCTGTTCCCTATCGGAGGGGGATTAACCCTCTCACCCAACTCTCCCATTTACACACACCGGGCAGCCTGTTCCCTATCGGAGGGGGATTAACCCTCTCACCCACCTCTCCCCATTTACACACACCGGGCATCCTGTTCCCTATCGGAGGGGGTTTAACCCTCTCACCCACCTCTCCCCCATTTACACACACCATGCAGCCTGTTCCCTATCGGAGGGGGATTAACCCTCTCACCCACCTCTCCCCATTTACACACAGCGGGCAGCCTGTTCCCAATCGGAGGGGGATTAACCCTCTCACCCACCTCTCCCCATTTACACAAAACTGGCAGCCTTTTCCCTATTGGATTGGGATTAAACCTCTTACCCACATCTCCCCTTTTACACACTAAGGGCAGCCTGTTCCCTGTTGGTGGTTGATTAACCCTTAAACACACCTCTCCCCATTTAAACGCACCGGGCAACCTGTTAACTGCAGAGGGGGATTAACCCATTCACCTACCTCCACCCATTTAAACACACTGGGCAGCCTTTTCCCATTCGGAGTGGGATTAACCCTCTCACCCACCTCTCCCCATTTACTCACACCGGGCAGCCTGTTCCCTATCGGAGGGGGATTAACCCTCTCACACACCTCTCCCCATTTACACGCAAAGGGCAGCCTGTTCCCTGTCGGAGGGGGATTAACCCTCTCACCCACCTCTACCCATTTACACACACCGGGCAGCCTGTTCCCTAGTGGAGGGGGATTAACCCTCTCACCCACCGCTCCCTATTTACACACACCGGGCAGCCTGTTCCCTATCGGAGGGGCATTAACACTCTCACCCACTTCTCCCCATTTACACACACCGGGCAGCCTGTTCCCTATCGGAGGGGGATTAACCCTCTCACCCACCTCTCCCCATTTACACACACCGGGCAGCCTGTTCCCTATCGGAGGGGGATTAACCCTCTCACCCACCTCTCCCCATTTACACACACCGGGCATCCTGTTCCCTATCGGAGGGGGTTTAAACCTCTCACCCACCTCTCCCCCATTTACACACACCATGCAGCCTGTTCCCTATCGGAGGGGGATTAACCCTCTCACCCACCTCTCCCCATTTACACACAGCGGGCAGCCTGTTCCCAATCGGAGGGGGATTAACCCTCTCACCCACCTCTTCCCATTTACACACACCGGGCAGCCTGTTCCCTATGGGAGGGGGATTAACCCTCTCACCCACCTCTCCCCATTTACACACACCGGGCAGACTGTTCCCTAACGGAGGGGGATTAACCCGCTTATACACATCTCCACATTTACACACACTGGGCAGCCTGTTCCCTAGTCGATGGGGATTAACCCTCTCACCTACCTCTCCCCATTTACACCCACCGGGCAGCCTGTTCCCTATCGGAGGGGGATTTACCCTCACACCAACCTCTCCCCATTTACATACACCGGGCAGCCTGTTCCCTATCGGAGGGGGATTAACCCTCTCACTCACCTCTCCCCATTTACACACACCGGGCAGCCTGTTCCCTATCGGAGGGGGATTTACCCTCACACCAACCTCTCCCCATTTACACACAACGGGCAGCCTGTTCCCTATCGGAGGGGGATTAACTCTCTCACCCACCTCTCCCCATTTACACACATCGGGCAGCCTGTTCCCTATCGGAGGGGGATTAACACTCTCACCCACCTCTACCCATTTACACACACCGGGCAGCCTGTTCCCTAGCGGAGTGGGATTTACCCTCATACCAACCTCTCCCCATTTATACACACGAGGCAACCTGTTCCCTATCGGAGGGGGATTAACACGCTCACCCACCTCTCCCCATTTACACACACCGGGCATCCTGTTCCCTATCGGAGGGGGATTAACACTCTCACCCACCTCTCCCCATTTACACACACCGGGCTGCCTGTTCCCTATCGGATGGGGATTAACCCTCTCACCCACCTCTCCCCATTCACACACACCGGGCAGCCTGTTCCCTATCGGAGGGGGATTAACCCTCTCACTCACCTCTCCCCTTTTATACACACTGGCCAGCCTATTCCCTATCGGAGGAGAATTAACCCTCTCACCCACCTCTCCCCATTTACTCACTCCGGGCAGCCTGTTCCCTATCAGAGGGGGATTAACCCTCTCACCCACCTCTCCCCATTTACACACACCGGGCAGCCTGTTCCCTATCGGAGGGGGATTAAACTTCTCACCCACCTCTCCCCATTTACACACACCGGGAAGCCTGTTCCCTATCGGAGGAGGATTAACCCTCACACCCACCTCTCCCCATTTACACACACCAGGCAGCCTGTTCCCTATCGGAGGGTGATTAACCCTCTCAACTATCTCTCCCCATTTACGCACACCAGGCAGCCTGTTCCCAATCGGAGGTGGATTAACCCTCTCACCCACCTCTCCCCATTTACACACACCAGGCAGCCTGTTCCCTATCGGAGGGGGATTAACCCACTCACACACCTCTCCCCATTTACGCACACCGGGCAGCCTGTTCTCTATCGAAGGTGGATTAACCCTCTCACCCACCTCTCCCCATTTACACACACCGGGCAGCCTGTTCCCTATCGGAAGGGGATTAACCCTCCCACCCACCTCTCCCCATTTACACACACCAGGCAGCCTGTTCCCTATCGGAGGGGCATTAACCCTCTCACCCACCTCTCCCCATTTACACACACCGGGCAGTCTGTTCCCTATCGGAGGGGGGATTAAACTTCTCATCCACCTCTCCCCATTTACACACACCGGGGAGCCTGTTCCCTATCGGAGGGGGATTAACCCTCTCACCCACCTCTCCCCATTTACACACACCGTGTAGCCTGTTCCCTAGTCGATGGGGATTAACCCTCTCACTCACCTCTCCCCATTTACACACACCGGGCAGCCTGTTCCCTATCGAAGGGGGATTAACCCTCTCAACCATCTCTCCCCATTTACACACACCAGGCAGCCTGTTCCCTATCGGAGGGGGATTAACCCTCTCACCCACCTCTCCCCATTTACACACACCAGGCAGCCTGTTCCCTATCGGAGAGGGATTAACCCTCTCAACCATCTCTCCCCATTTACTCACACCAGGCAGCCTGTTCCCAATCGGAGGTGGATTAACCCTCTCACCCACCTCTCCCCATTTACACACACCGGGCAGTCTGTTCCCTATCGGAGGGGGATTAAGCCTCTCACCCACCTCTCCCCATTTACACACACCGAGCAGCCTGTTCCCTATCGGAGGGGGATTAACCCTCTCACCCACCTCTCTCATTTACACACACCGGGCATCCTGTTCCCTATCGGAGGGGCATTAACCCTCTCACCCACCTCTCCCCATTTACACACACTGGGCAGCCTGTTCCCAATCGGAGGGGGATTAACCCTCTCACCCACCTCTCCCCATTTACACAAAACTGGCAGCCTTTCCCCTATTGGATTGGGATTAAACCTCTTACCCACATCTCCCCTTTTACACACTAAGGGCAGCCTGTTCCCTATTGGTGGTTGATTAACCCTTAAACACACCTCTCCCCACTTAAACGCACCGGGCAACCTGTTAACTGCAGAGGGGGATTAACCCATTCACCTACCTCCACCCATTTACACACACTGGGCAGCCTTTTCCCATTCGGAGTGGGATTAACCCTCTCACCCACCTCTCCCCATTTACTCACACCGGGCAGCCTGTTCCCTATCGGAGGGGGATTAACCCTCTCACACACCTCTCCCCATTTACACACAAAGGGCAGCCTGTTCCCTATCGGAGGGGGATTAACCCTCTCACCCACCTCTCCCCATTTACACACACCAGGCAGCCTGTTCCCTAGTGGAGGGGGATTAACCCTCTCACACAACTCTCCTCATTTACACACACCGGGCAGCCTGTTCCCTAGTGGAGGGGGATTAACCCTCTCACCCACCGCTCCCCATTTACACACACCGGGCAGCCTGTTCCCTAGTGGAGGGGGATTAACCCTCTCATCCACCTCTCCCCATTTACACACACTGGGCAGCCTGTTCCCTATCGGAGGGGCATTAACACTCTCACCCACCTCTCCCCATTTACACACACCGGGCAGCCTGTTCCCTATCGGAGGGGGATTAACCCTCTCACCCACCTCTCCCATTTACACACACCGGGCAGCCTGTTCCCTATCGGAGGGGGATTAACCCTCTCACCCACCTCTCCCCATTTACACACACCGGGCATCCTGTTCCCTATCGGAGGGGGTTTAACCCTCTCACCCACCTCTCCCCCATTTACACACACCATGCAGCCTGTTCCCTATCGGAGGGGGATTAACCCTCTCACCCACCTCTCCCCATTTACACAAACCTGGCAGCCTTTTCCCTATTGGATTGGGATTAAACCTCTTACCCACATCTCCCCTTTTACACACTAAGGGCAGCCTGTTCCCTGTTGGTGGTTGATTAACCCTTAAACACACCTCTCCCCATTTAAACGCACCGGGCAACCTGTTAACTGCAGAGGGGGATTAACCCATTCACCTACCTCCACCCATTTAAACACACTGGGCAGCCTTTTCCCATTCGGAGTGGGATTAACCCTCTCACCCACCTCTCCCCATTTACACACAGCGGGCAGCCTGTTCCCAATCGGAGGGGGATTAACCCTCTCACCCCCCTCTCCCCATTTACACACACTGCGCAGCCTGTTCCCTATCGGAGGGGGATTAACCCTCTCACCCACCTCTCCCCATTTACACACACCTGGCAGCCTGTTCCATATTGGAGGGGGATTAACCCTCTCACCCAGCTCTCCTCATTTACACACGCCGTGCGGCCTGTTCTCTTCCGAAAGGTGGATTAACCCTCTCACCCACCTCTCCCCATTTACACACACAGGACAGCCTGTTCCCTGTCGGTGGGGGATTAACCCTCACACCCACCTCTCCCCATTTACACACAACGGGCAGCCTGTTCCCTATCGGAGGGGGATTAACCCACTCTCCCATCTCTCCACATTTCCACACACCGGGCATCCAGTTCCCTATCGGAGGGCGTTTAACCCTCTCACCCACCTCTCCCCATTTACACACACCGGGCAGCCTGTTCCCTATCGGAGGGGGATTAACCCTCTCACCCGCCTCTCCCCATTTACACATACCGGGCAGCCTGTTCCCTAGTGGAGGGGGATTAACCCTCTCACCCACCTCTCCCCATTTACACACACCGGTCAGCCTGTTCCCTATCGGAGGGGGATTAACCCTCTCATCCACCTCTCCCCATTTACACACACCGGGCAGCTTGTTCCATATGAGAGGGGGATTAACCCGCTCACACACCTCTCCCCATTTACACACAGCGGGCAGGCTGTTCCCAATCGGAGGGGGATTAACCCTCTCACCCACCTCTCCCCATTTACACACAGCGGGCAGCCTGTTCCCTATCGGAGGGGGTTTAACCCTCTCACCTGCCTCGCCCCTTTTACACACACCGGGCAGCTTGTTCCATATGAGAGGGGGATTAACCCTCTCACCTACCTCTCCCCTTTTACACACACCAGGCAGCCTGTTCCCTATCGGAGGGGGATTAACCCTCTTACCCATCTCTCCCCATTTACACACACTGGGCAGCCTGTTCCCATTCGAAGTGGGATTAACCCTCTCACCCACCTCTCCCCATTTACACACACCGACAGCCTGTTCCCTATCGGAGGAGGATTAACCCTCTCACCCACCTCTCCCCATTTACACAAACCGGGCAGCATGTTACCTATCAGAGGAGGATTATCCCTCTCACCCACCTCTCCCCATTTACACACACCGGGCAGCCTGTTCCCTATCGGAGGGCGATTAACCCACTCACCCACCTCTCCCCATTTACAAACACCTGGCAGCCCTTTCCCTATCGGAGGTGGATTAACCCCCTCACCCACCTCTCCCCATTTTCACACACCGGGCAGCCTGTTCCCTATCGGAGGGGTAATAACCCTCTGACCCACCTCTCCCCATTTACACACACCGTGCAGCCTGTTCCCTATCGGAGGAGGATTAACCCTCTCACCCTCCTCTCCCCTTTTACACACACCGTGCAGCCTGTTCCCTATCGGAGGAGGATTAACCCTCTCACCCACCTCTCCCCATTTACACACACCGGGCAGCCTGTTCCCTATTGGAGGGGGATTAACCCTCTCACCCACCTCTCCCCATTTACACACACCGGGCAGCCTGTTCCCTTTCGGAGGGGGATTAACCCTCTCACCCTCCTCTCCCCATTTACACACAGCGGGCAGCCTGTTCCCAATCGGAGGGGGATTAACCCTCTCACCCCCCTCTCCCCATTTACACACACTGCGCAGCCTGTTCCCTATCGGAGGGGGATTAACCCTCTCACCCACCTCTCCCCATTTACACACACCTGGCAGCCTGTTCCATATCGGAGGGGGATTAACCCTCTCACCCAGCTCTCCCCATTTACACACGCCGTGCGGCCTGTTCCCTACCGAAAGGTGGATTAACACTCTCACCCAACTCTCCCCATTTACACACAACGGGCAGCCTGTTCCTTATCGGAGGGGGATTAACCCACTCTCCCATCTCTCCACATTTCCACACACCGGGCATCCTGTTCCCTATCGGAGGGCGTTTAACCCTCTCACCCACCTCTCCCCTTTTACAAACACCCGGCAGCCTCTTCCCTATTGGAGGGGGATTAACCCTCTCACCCACCTCTCCCCATTTACACACACCGGGCTGCCTGTTCCCTATCGGAGGGGGATTAACCCTCTCACCCGCCTCTCCCCATTTACACACACCGGGCAGCCTGTTCCCTAGTGGAGGGGGATTAACCCTCTCACCCACCTCTCCCCATTTACACACACCGGGCAGCCTGTTCCCTATCGGAGGGGGATTAACCCTCTCATCCACCTCTCCCCATTTACACACACCGGGCAGCTTGTTCCATATGAGAGGGGGATTAACCCTCTCACCCACCTCTCCCCATTTACACACAGTGGGCAGGCTGTTCCCAATCGGAGGGGGATTAACCCTCTCACCCACCTCTCCCCATTTACACACAGCGGGCAGCCTGTTCCCTATCGGAGGGGGATTAACCCTCTCACCTACCTCTCCCCTTTTACACACACCGGGCAGCTTGTTCCATATGAGAGGGGGATTAACGCTCTTACCCACCTCTCCCCATTTTACACACACCCGGCAGCCTGTTCCCTATCGGAGGGGGTTTAGCCCATTCACCTACCTCTCCCCATTTACACACACTCTGCAGCCTGTTCCCATTCGGAGTGGGATTAACCCTCTCACCCACCTCTCCCCATTTACACACACCGGCAGCCTGTTCCCTGTTGGAGGGGGATTAACCCTCTCACCCACCTCTCCCCATTTACACACACCGGGCAGCATGTTACCTATCGGAGGAGGATTAACCCTCTCACCCACCTCTCCCCATTTACACACACCGGGCAGCATGTTACCTATCGGAGGAGGATTAACCCCCTCACCCACCTCTCCCCATTTACACACACCGGGCAGCCTGTTCCCTATCGGAGGGGGATTAACCCACTCACCCACCTCTCCCCATTTACAAACACCGGGCAGCCCTTTCCCTATCGGAGGGGGATTAACCCCCTCACCCACCTCTCCCCATTTGCACACACCGGGCAGCCTGTTCCCTATCGGAGGGGTATTAACCCTCTGACCCACCTCTCCCCATTTACACACACCGTGCAGCCTGTTCCCTATCGGAGGAGGATTAACCCTCTCACCCACCTCTCCCCTTTTACACACACCGTGCATCCTGTTCCCTATCGGAGGAGGATTAACCCCCACACCCACCACTCACCATGTACATACACCGGGCAGCCTGTTCCCTTTTGGAGGGGGATTAACCCTCTCACCCACCTCTCCCCATTTACACACACCGGGCAGCCTGTTCCCTTTCGGAGGGGGATTAACCCTCTCACCCACCTCTCCCCATCTACACACACCGGGCAGCCTGTTCCCTATCAGAGGGGGATTAACTCTGTCACACACCTCTCCCCATTTTCACACACCGGGCAGCCTGTTCCCTATGGGAGGGGTATTAACCCTCTCACCCATCTCTCCCCATTTACACACACCGGGCATCCTGTTCCCTATCGGAGGGATAGATGGAGTTCCAGGATTTTGACCCAGCGACAGTGAAGGAACAGCCGATATATTTCCAAGTCAGGATGGTGAGTGACTTGGAGGGGAACTTCCAGGTGGTGGTGTTCCCATCTATCTGCTGCCCTTGTCCTTCTAGATGGTGGTGGTCGTGGGTTTGGAAGGTGCTGTCTAAGGAGCCTTGGTGAATTCCTGCAGTGCATCTTGTAGATGGTACACACGCTGCTGCTACTGTGTGTCGGTGGTGGAGAGAGTGAATATTTGTGGATGAGGTGCCAATCCAGCGGGGCTGCTTTGTCCTGAACGGTGTCCAGCTTCTCGAGTGTTGTGGGAGCCGCACTCACCCAGGCAAGTGGGGAGTATTCCATCACACTCCTGACTTGTGTCTTGTAGACGGTGGACAGGCTTTGGGGAGACAGGAGCTGAGTTACTCTCCGCAGGATTCCCAGCCTCTGACCTGCTCTTGTAGCCACAGTATTTATATGGCTGGTCCCAGTTCAGTTTCTGGTCAATGGTAACCCCCAGGATGTTGATAGTGGGGGGATTCAGTGATGGTAATACCATTGAACATCAAGGGGTGATGGTTAGATTCTCTCTTGTTGGAGATGGACATTGCCTGACACTTGTGTGGTGTGAATGTTACTTGCCACTTGTCAGCCCAAGCCTGGATATTGTCCAGGTCTTGCTACATTTGGACATGGACTGGCTTCAGTATCTGAGGAGTGGTGAATGGTGCTGAACATTGTGCAACCATCAGTGAACATCCCCACTTCTGACCTTATGATGGAAGGAAGGTCAGTGATGAGGCAGCTGGAGATGGCTGGGCCGAGGACACTGACCCTGAGGAACTCCTGCAGTGATGTCCTGGAGCTGAGATGACTGACCTCCAACAACCACAACCATCTTCCTTTGTGCTGGGTATGACTCCAACCAGCGGAGAGTTTTCCCCTGTTTCCAGTTTTTAAGGGCTCCTTGATGCCACACTAGTTTAAGTGATTTCTTGATGTCAAGGGCAGTCACTCTGACCTCATCCCTGTGGTTTGACCAATCGGTGAGATGCTCTCCCAATTTTGACACAAGCCCCCAGGGTGTTAGTCAGGAGGATTTTGTAGGGTCAACAGGGCCGCGATTGTCATTGTCGATTCCAGTGCCTGGTGCGTCCGGTTTGATTCCTGTTTTCTGAGTTTGTATCAGTTTGTTACACCCGAGTGTCTGGCTCGGTCATTTCAGAGTCACCCACATGGCTGTGGGGCTGGAGTCACGTGTAATCCAGACCGGGTAAGGAGGGCAGATTCCCTTACCTAAAGGAGATGAATGAACCGGATGGGTTTTTACTACAATCGAGAATGGTCGTCATTACTGAGATCAATTTTTTTTAAAACTAAAACGGATTTATGAATTGAATGTAAAACTGACCAGCAGCCATGGCTGGATGTGAGCCTGTGTTGCACAGAGAGCATTAGTTTGGGTCACTAGGCCAGTGATACAGCCTCGACACCACCACCCTCTGCCCTCCTCTGGGATATCCTCTTGTACGCCGACACTCTGTTACTCAATACCTTCACCATCCCCCCTCCCTGTTTACTTGCTAATCCCTCTCTTTCCTGAACACCATGCACCCAGGAATATTTAACGCCCTCTCCCACCCTCCCTTGGATCAGGGAGAGGTGAGTGCCAGTGTTGATCCCTCTCCGAAAGTGTACAGAAAACCCGGTGTGTGTAACTAACTATTTTTATTTTTTTTTATTAGTATTCACTGTTGGAAACCTCCTCTCGCCCATGGATGAGGTTTCCCAAAAGAAAACCCCAAAGGTTGCCTGGTCAGTTCGCCAGACCACCAGCATAGAAACATAGAAACTAGGAGCAGGAGGAGGCCATTCGGCCCTTCGAGCCTGCTCCACCATTCATTATGATCAGGGCTGATCATCCAACTCAATAGCCTGTCCCCACCTCTCCCCATATCCAACTCAACAGCCTGTTCCCACCTCTCCCCATATCCAACCCAACAGCCTGTTCCCACTTTCTCCCCATATCCAACTCAATAGCCTGTTCCCACCTCTCCCCATATCCAACTCAATAGCCTGTTCCCACCTCTCCCCATATCCAACTCAATAGCCTGCTCCCGCTTTCTCCCCATATCCAACTCAACAGCCTGTTCTCGCTTTCTCCCCATATCCAACTCAATAACCTGTTCCCACCTCTCCCCATATCCAACTCAACAGCCTGTTCCCACCTCTGCCCATATCCAACTCAATAGCCTGTTCCCACCTCTCCCCATATCCAACTCAACAGCCTGTTCCCGCTTTCTCCCCATACCCAACTCAATAGCCTGTTCCCACTTTCTCCCCATATCCAACTCAACAGCCTGTTCCCACCTCTCCCCATATCCAACTCAACAGCCTGTTCCCGCTTTCTCCCCATATCCAACTCAACAGCCTGTTCCCACCTCTCCCCATATCCAACTCAATAGCCTGTTCCCGCTTTCTCCCCATATCCAACTCAATAGCCTGTTCCCGCTTTCTCCCCATATCCAACTCAACAGCCTGTTCCCACTTTCTCCCCATATCCAACTCAATAGCCTGTTCCCACCTCTCCCCATATCCAACTCAACAGCCTGTTCCCACTTTCTCCCCATACCCTTTGATCCCTTTCACCCCCAAGAGCTATATCCAACTCCTTGACAACATAAATGTTTTGACCTCAACTACTTTCTGTGGTAGTGAATCCCACAGGCTCACCACTGTCTGGGTGAAGAAATCTCTCCTCATCTCAGTCCTAAATGGTCTACCCAGTATCCTCAGTCTGTGACCCCAGGTTCTGGGCTCCCCCACCATCGGGAACACCCTTCCTGCATCTACCCCATCCAGTCCTGTTAGAATTTTATAGGTTTCTATGAGATCCCCCCTCATTCTTCAGATCTCCAGTCAATATAATCCTAATTGACTCAATCTCTCCTCATATGTCAGTCCCACCATCCCAGGAATCAGTCTGGTAAACCTTCGCTGCACTCCCTCTATAGCAAGAACATCCTTCCTCAGATAAGGAGACCAAAACTGCCCACAGTATTCCAGGTGTGGTCTCACCAAGGCCCTGTACACTTGCAGCAAGACATCCCTGCTCCTGCACTCGAACCCTCTCGCCAAGAAGGCCAAGGTTAGACAGGCAGCGAAAAATACCTAACTGTTGGGCTCAAAGGCCTTGACTAGGCCTCTCGATTGTCGGTGGGCCTGCAATGCCAACCCGCTGACTGAAATATCGCTCGCCGACTGGTCGCCTCACCTCAGTGACCAGGGTCAACTGCACGGGCCCCAGGTCAGCTCCGGCCCGGAGGTTCCAGGTCCTCTCGTGCGCCAGGAGATGGGACCACGGCCGTCATATCCGGTCCGAGAGGTGCCCGGGTAACAGCCTCTGGACGTGAGGTGGTGGGGGGGTTGGGGGAGGGGGGGGGGGGCGGGGCGGGGGTGGTGTCCGCCTCCTCTGGAGACCCCGAGGCTGGTGGGGGTGGGGGGGGGGTGGTTGGGGAGGACTCCAGCCGGGCCTTCGTCCATACTCCATTGACGGGGTGCAACAGGGCCACAGGCTGGCCTCTGACAGGAAGGGTTGCCTGTCCCGACAGGCGGGAGCTCACGCCCCCCCCCCCCAACTCCCCCTCCTCACACCCCACCCCCTCCCCAGCCACCGCTCACTATTCGTCCCACCCCAGCACAGGAGCCGACGTTGAAGCACAGTCGCTGTACAGTCGCTGACAGGCGTGAATCGTTCATTTTTACCCACCGTCTGTAATTGTACAAACACAGGAGCTGACATTGAGACACTCACACTGACTGTACAGTCACTGGCAGGGGTCAATCATCCTCTTTTACCCTCCGTGTGTAACTGTAAGAGCACAGGAGCTGACACTTTAAGACAGGCATGGGCTGTACACTCGTTGGTGGTAGTGAATCATTCGTATTTAACCACTGTGCGTGACTGTACAAGCACAGGAGCTGACACAGAGACACACACACAGGGCTGTACAATCGCTGATAGAAGGGAATCATTCCCTCTTACATATCCCGTGTGACTGTATAAACACAGGGGCTGACCCTGAGACACACACACGGGCTGTACAATCACTAATGCGAGGGAATCATTCCCTGTTACCCACTGTATGTGCCTGTACCAGAACATGGGCTGACACTGAGACACACACACACATGGGCTGTACAGTCACTGGTGGGATGGAATCGTTGTCTTTTACCCACCGTGTGTAACTGAACAAGCACAGGAGCCGACACTGAGACACACACACGGACTGTACAGTCGCTGATGGGAGTGAATCATTATCTTTTATCCACCGTGTGTGACGGTACAAGCGCAGGAGCTGACACCGAGACACACACACACACAGGCTGTACAGTCACTGGCGGGAGTCAATCATTCTCTTTTACCCACCGTCTGTGCCTGTACAAGCACAGGAGCTGACACTGAGGCACACACAGAGTGCGCAATCGCTGACAGGGTGGACTCGTTCCCTTTTTACTCACCGTGTGTGACTGTACAAGCGCAGGGTCTGACACCGAGACACACATAGGGGCTGTACAGTCGCCGGCGGGAGTGAATCATTCGTTTTTACCCACCGTGTGTGATGGTTCCAGCGGAAGAGCCGACACTGAGACACACACACACACACGGGCTGTGTGGTCGCCGGCGGGAGTGAACCATTCGTTTTTACACACCGTGCGTAATGTACAAGCACAGGAGCCAACGCAGATACACACACACACACACACACACACACGGTCTGTACAGCCGATGACGGGAGGGAATTTTTCCCTTTCAAACGCCGTCTGTGACTGTACAAAGACGGGGGCTGACACTGAGACACACACACACGCACACACACACACACGGGTTGTACAATAGCAGCTGGCAATGGAAACATTTCATGTGACGCGCTGTGAACGCTGTAATTACTTCAATCTGCGACCCTTAACCTTCCTGGCCACATGCTGGGATATTATTATGGCTTCAAACCCAAGGTTGGATCGCACAATCTGATAGCTGTGTCAGCCCTTGAATTCCTGAGAAATGTATGTCAGAGAAAACGGCTCAAACAACACACATGCCACATATTCAGCAGAATCCCAGTCAATCTGCACACGGCAAGTGCCCAGGGAACAGTCTTGTGACCAGCAGTCAATAAATCGCAGAATCTGCTAAAAATATGAGATTCAAAATGACATTTGCAGACGTAGAATTAAAGCAGCCCGGCTTCACACACACTGAAATCACTATTAAAGGAGTGTTCCTTCACACCCGGGCTCACACACACTGAAATCACTATTAAAGGAGTGTTCCTTCACACCCGGACTCACACACACACACTGAAATCACTATTAAAGGAGTGTTCCTTCACACCCGGACTCACACACACACACTGAAATCACTATTAAAGGAGTGTTCCTTCACACCCGGGCTCACACACACACTGAAATCACTATTAAAGGAGTGTTCCTTCACACCCGGGCTCACACACACACACACACTGAAATCACTATTAAAGGAGAGTTCCTTCACACCAAGGCTCACACACACACACACACAGACTGAAATCACTATTAAAGGAGTGTTCCTTCACACCCGTACTCACACACACACTGAAATCACTATTAAAGGAGTGTTCCTTCACACCCGGGCTCACACACATTGAAATCACTATTAAAGGAGTGTTCCTTCACACCCGGGCTCTCACACACACACTGAAATCACTATTAAAGGAGTGTTCCTTCACACCCGGGCTCTCACACACACACTGAAATCACTATTAAAGGAGTGTTCCTTCACACCCGGGCTCTCACACACACACTGAAATCACTATTAAAGGAGTGTTCCTTCACACCAGGGCTCACACACACTGAAATCACTATTAAAGGAGTGTTCCTTCACACCCGGGCTCACACACACTGAAATCACTATTAAAGGAGTGTACCTTCACACACCGACTCACACACACACTGAAATCACTATTAAGGGAGTGTTCCTTCACACCCGGGCTCACACACACACACTGAAATCACTATTAAAGGAGTGTTCCTTCACACCCGGGCTCTCACACACAAACTGAAATCACTATTAAAGGAGTGTTCCTTCACACCCGGGCTCACACACACTGAAATCACTATTAAAGGAGTATTCCTTCACACCCGGGCTCACACACACTGAAATCACTATTAAAGGAGTGTTCCTTCACACCCGGGCTCTCACACACAAACTGAAATCACTATTAAAGGAGTGTTCCTTCACACCCGGGCTCACACACACACACACACTGAAATCACTATTAAAGGAGTGTTCCTTCAAACCCGGCTTCACACACTGAAATCACTATTAAAGGAGTGTTCCTTCACACCCGGGCTCACACTCTGAAATGACTATTAAAGGAGTGTTCCTTCACACCCTGGCTCACACACACACTGAAATCAGTATTAAAGGAGCGTTCCTTCACATCCGGGCTCACACACACACACTGAAATCACTATTAAAGGAGTGTTCCTTCACACCCGGGCTCACACACACTGAAATCACTATTAAAGGAGTGTTCCTTCACACCCGGGCTCACACACACTGAAATCACTATTAAGGGAGTGTTCCTTCACACCCGGGCTCACACACACACACTGAAATCACTATTAAAGGAGTGTTCCTTCACACCTGGACTCACACACACTGAAATCACTATTAAAGGACTGTTCCTTCACACCCAGGCTCACACACGCACTGAAATCATTATTAAAGGAGTGTTCCTTCACACCCGGGCTCACACACACACACACTGAAATCACTATTAAAGGACTGTTCCTTCACAACCAGTCTCACACACAATGCAATCACTATTAAAGGTGTGTTCCTTCACACCCGGGCTCACACACACACACTGAAATCACTATTAAAGGAGTGTTCCTTCAGACCTGGGCTCACACACACTGAAATCACTATTAAAGGAGTGTTCCTTCACACCCGGTCTCACACACACACACACACACACTGAAATCACTATTAAGGGAGTGTTCCTTCACACCCGGGCTCTCACAGACACTGAAATCACTATTAAATGAGTGTTCCTTAACACCCGGGCTCACACACACACACTGAATCACTGTTAAAGGAGTGTTCCTTCACACCCGGGCTCACACACACACACACACACACTGAAATCACTATTAAAGGAGTGTTCCTTCACACCCGGGCTCACACACACACACTGAAATCACTATTAAAGGAGAGTTCCTTCACACCCGGGCTCACACACTGAAATCACTATTAAAGGAGTGTTCCTTCACACCCGGGCTCACACACACTGAAATCACTATTAAAGGAGTGTCCCTTCACACCCGGACTCTCAGACACTGACATCACTATTAAAGGAGTGTTCCTTCACACCCGGACAGACACACACACTGAAATCACTATTAAAGGAGTGTTCCTTCACGCCCGGGCTCACACACACACACACTGAAATCACTATTAAAGGTGTGTTCCTTCACACCCGGGCTCACACACACTGAAATCACTATTAAAGCAGTGTTCATTCACACCCGGGCTCTCACACGCACTGAAATCACTATTAAAGGAGAGTTCCTTCATACCCGGGCTCACACACACTGTAATCACTATTAAAGGAGTGTTCCTTCGCACCCGGACTCACACACACACTGAAATCACTGTTAAAGGAGTGTTCCTTCACACCCGGCCTCACACACTGAAATCACTATTAAGGAGTGTTCCTTCACACCCGGGCACACACAGACTGAAATCACTATTAATGGAGTGTTCCTTCACACCCGGGCTCACACACACACACTGAAATCACTATTAAAGAGTGTTCCTTCACACCACGACTCACACACACTGAAATCACTATTAAAGGACTGTTCCTTCACACGCAGGCTCACACACGCACTGAAATCATTATTAAAGGAGTGTTCATTCACACCCGGTCTCACACACACACACACTGAAATCACTATTAAAGGACTGTTCCTTCACAACCAGTCTCACACACAATGCAATCACTATTAAAGGTGTGTTCCTTCACACCCGGGATCACACACACTGAAATCACTATTAAAGGAGTGTTCCTTCACACCCGGGCTCTCACACTCTGAAATCACTATTAAAGGAGTGTTCCTTCACACCCGGGCTCTCACACTCTGAAATCACTATTAAAGGAGTGTTCCTTCACACCCGGGCTCACACACACACTGAAATCACTATTAAAGGAGTGTTCCGTCACACCCGGGCTCTCACACACACTGAAATCACTATTAAAGGAGTGTTCCTTCACACCCGGACTCACACACACACTGAAATCACTATTAAAGGAGTGTTCCTTCACGCCCGGCCTCACACACTGAAATCACTATTAATGAGTGTTCCTTCACACACGGGCTCACACACACTGAAATCACTATTAAAGGAGTGTTCCTTCACACCGGGGCTCACACACACATACTGAAATCACTATTAAAGGAGTGTTCCTTCACACCCGGATTCACACACACTGTAATCACTATTAAAGGAGTATTGTCGGGTCAAAGCATTAATCCCCCTTCCATTGGAAACAGGCTGCCCAGTGTGTGTAAATGGGGAGAGGTGTCTGAGAGGATTAATCCCCCTCCGATAGGGAACAGGCTGCCCGGTGTGTGTAAATGGGGAGAGGTGAGTGAGAGGGTTAATCCCCCACCGATAGGGAACAGGCTGCCCGGTGTGTTTAAATGGGGAGAGGTGGGTGAGTGAGTTAATCCCCCTCCGATAGGGAACAGCCTGCCCAGTGTGTGTTAATGGGGAGAGGTGGGGAGAGGGTTAATCCCCCTCCGATAGGGAACAGGCTGCCCGGTGTGTGTAAATGGGGAGAGGTGGCTGAGAGGGTTAATTCCCCTCCGATATGGATCAGGCTGCCTGGTGTGTGTCAATGGGGAGAGGTGGGTGAGAGGGTAAATCCCCTTCCGATACTGAAGAGGCTGCCCGGTGTGTGTAAATGGATAGAGGTGGGTGAGAGGGTTAATCCCCCTCCGATAGGGAACAGGCTGCCCGGTGTGTGTAAATGGGGAGAGGTGGGTGAGATGTTTAATCCCCCTCCAGGATGCAACAGGCTGCCCGGTGTGTGTAAATGGGGAGAGGTGGGTGAGAGGGTTAATCCCCCTCCGATAGGGAACAGGCTGCCCGGTGTGTGTAAAAGGGGAGAGGTGTGTGAGAGGGTTAATCCCCCTCCGATAGGGAACAGGCTGCCCGGTGTGTGTAAATGGGGAGAGGTGGGTGAGGGGGTTAATCCCCCTCCGATAGGGAACTGGCTGCGCAGTGTGTGTAAATGGGGAGAGGTCGGTGAGAGGGTTAATTCCCCCTCCGATAGGGAACAGGCTGTCCGGTGTGTGTAAATGGGGAGAGGTGGGTGAGAGGGTTAATCCCCCTCAACTAGGCAACAGGCTGCCCGGTGTGTGTAAATGTGGAGATGTGTGTGAGAGGGTTAATCCCCCTCCGATAGGGAACAGGCTGCCCGGTGTGTGTAAATGTGGAGATGTGTGTGAAAGGGTTAATCTCCCTGCATTAGTGAACCGGCTGTGTGTAAATGTGGAGAGTTGAGTGAGAGGGTTAATCCCCCACCGATAGGGAACAGGCGGCCCAGTGTGTGTTAATGGGGAGAGGTGGGTGAGAGGGTTAATCCTCCTCCGAAATGGAACAGGCTGCCCGGTGTGTGTAGATGGGGAGAGGTCGGTGAGAGGGTTAATTCCCCTCCGATATGGAACAGGCTGCATGGTGTGTGTTAATGGGGAGAGTTGGGTGAGAGGGTTAATCCACCTCCAATTGGGAACAGGTTGCCCGGTGTGTGTAAATGGGGAGAGGTGGGTGAGATGGTTAATCCCTCTCTGATAGGGAACAGGCTGCATGGTGTGTGTAAAAGGGTAGAGGTGGGTGTGAGGGTTAATCTCCCTGCGGTAGGGAACAGGCTGCCCGGTGTGTGTTAATGGGGAGAGGTGGGTGAGAGGGTTAATCCTCCCTCTGATAGGGAACAGGCTGCCCGGTGTGTGTAAATGGGGAGAGGAGGGATAGAGGGTTAATCCCCCTCCGATAGGGAACAGGCTGCCCGGTGTGTGTAAATGGGGAGAGGTGGGTGAGAGGGTTAATCCCCCACGACTAGGGAACAGGCTGCCCAGTGTGTGTAAATGGGAAGAGGTGGTTGAGAGGGTTAATCCCCCTCCGATAGGGAACACGCTGCCCGGTGTGTGTAAATGTGGAGATATGTGTGAGAGTTTAAATCCCCCTCAAATAGGGAACTGACTGCCTGGTGTGTGTAAATGGGGAGAGGTTGGTGTGAGGGTAAATTCCTCTCCGATAGTGAACAGGCTGCTCGGTCTGTGTAAATGGGGAGAGGTGGGTGAGAGGGTTAATCCCCCTCCGATAGGGAACAGGCTGCCCGGAGTATGTAAATGGGTAGAGGTGGGCGTGAGGGTTAATCGCCCTCGACTAGGGAACAGGCTGCCCGGTGTGTGTAAATGGGGAGAGGTGTGTGAGAGTGTTAAACCCCCTCCGATAGGGAACAGGCTGACCGGTGTGTGTAATTGGGGAGAGGTGTGTGAGAGGGTTAATCCCCCTCCGATAGGGAACAGGCTGCCCGGTGTGTGTAAATGGGGAGAGGTGGGTGAGAGGGTTAATCCCACTCCGATAGGGAACAGGCTGCCCGGTGTGTGTAAATGGGGAGAGGTGGGTGAGAGGGTTAATCCCCCTCCAATAGGGAACAGGCTGCCCGGTGTGTGTAAATGGGGAGACGTGGGTGAGAGGTTTAATCCCCCTCCGATAGGGAACAGGCTGCCCAGTGTGTGAAAATGGGGAGAGGTGGGTGAGAGGGTTAATGCCCCTCGACTTGGGAACAGGCTGCCCGGGGTGTGCAAATGGCGAGATGTGTGTGAGATTGTAAATCCCTCTCCGATAGGGAACTGTCTGCGTGTAAATGGGGAGAGGTGTTTGAGAGGGTTAATCCCCCTCCGATTGGGAACAGGCTGCGCAGTGTGTGTAAATGGGGAGAGGTGGGTGAGAGGGTTAATCCCCCTCCGATAGGGAATAGGCTGCCCGTTGTGCGTAATTGTGGAGAGGTGGGTGAGGGGGTTAATCCCCCTCCGATAGGGAACAGGCTGCCTGCTGTGTGTAAATGGGGAGAGGTGGGTGAGAGGGTTAATCCCCCTCCGATAGGGAACAGGCTGCCCGGTGAGTGTAAATGGGGAGAGGTGGGTGAGAAGTTTAATCCGCCTCCGATAGGGAACGGGCTGCCCAGTGTGTTTAAATGGGAAGAGGTGGGTTTGAGGGTTAATCCCCCTCCGATAGGGAACAGGCGGCACGGTTTGTGTAAATGGGGAGAGGTGGGTTTGAGGGTTAATCCCCCTCCGATAGGCAACAGGCTGTATGGTGTGTGTAAATGGGGAGAGGTGAGTGAGAGGGTTAATCCCCCTCCAATAGTGACCAGGCTGCATGGTGTGTGTAAATGGGGAGAGGTGGGTGAGAGGGTTAATCCCCCTCCGATAGGGACCAGGCTGCATGGTGTGTGTAAATGGGGAGAGTTGGGTGAGAGGGTTAATCCCCCTCCGATAGGGAACAGGCTGCCCGATGTGTGTAAATGTGGAGATGTGTGTGAGATTGTAAATCCCTCTCCGATAGGGAACAGGCTGCCCGCTGTGTGTAAATGGGGAGTGTTGGGTGAGAGGGTTAATCCCCCTTCGATAGGGAACAGGCTGCCCGGTGTGTGTAAATGGGGAGAGGTGGGTGTGAGAGTTAATCCTCCTCCGATAGAGAACAGGCTGCGTGGTGTGTGTAAATGGGGAGAGGTGGGTGAGAGGGTTAATCCCCCTCCGATAGGGAACAGGCTGCCCGGTGTGTGTAAATGGGGAGAGGTGGGTGAGAGGGTTAATTCCCCTCCGATAGGGAACAGGCTGTCTGGTGTGTGTAAATGGGGAGAGGTGGGTGAGAGAGTTAATCCACCTCCAATAGAGAACAGGCTGCCCGGTGTGTGTAAATGGGGAGAGGTGGGTGAGAGGGTTAATCCCCCTCCGATAGGGAACAGGCTGCCTGGTGTGCGTCAATGGGGAGAGGTGGGTGAGAGGGTTAATCCCCTTCCGATACGGAAGAAGCTGCCCGTTGCGTGTAAATGGGGAGAGGTGGGTGAGAGGTTTAATCCCCCTCAAATAGGGAACTGACTGCCTGGTGTGTGTAATTGGGGAGAGGTTGGTGTGAGGGTTAATCCCCCTCGACTAGGGAACAGGCTGCCCGGTGTGTGTAAATGGGGAGAGGTGGGTGAGAGGGTTAATCCCCCTCCGATAGGGAACAGGCTGTCCGGTGTGTGTAAATGGGGAGAGGTGGGTAAGAGGATTAATCCCCCTCCGATAGGGAACAGGCTGCCCGGTGTGTGTAAATGGGGAGAGGTGGGTGAGAGGTTTAATCCCCCTCCGATAGGGGACAGGCTGCCCGGTGTGTGTAAATGGGGAGAGGTGGGTGAGAGGGTTAATCACCCTCCGATAGGGAACAGGCTGCCCGGTGTGTGCAAATGGGGAGAGGTGTGTGAGGGGGTTAATCCCCCTCCGATAGGGAACAGACTGCCCGGTGTGTGTAAATGGGGAGAGGTGGGTTAGAGGGTTAATCCCTCTCTGATAGGGAACAAGCTGCCCAGTGTGTGTCAATGGGCAGAGGTGGGTGAGAGGGTTAATCCCCCTCCAATAGGGGACAGGCTGCTCTGTGTGTGTAAATGGGGAGAGGTGGGTGAGTGGGTTATCCCCCTCCGATAGGGAACAGACTGCCCGGTGTGTGTAAATGGGGAGAGGTGGGTGAGAGGGTTAATCCCCCTCCGATAGGGAACAGGCTGCCCGGTGTGTGTAAGATGGGAAGAGGTGATTGAGAGTGTTAATCCCCCTCCGGTAGGGAACAGGCTGCACGGTGTGTGTAAATGGGGAGAGGTGGGTGAGAGGTTTAATCCCCCTCCGATAGGGAACAGGCTGCCCGGTGTGTGTAAATGGGGAGAGGTGGGTGACAGGGTCAATCCCCCTCCGATAGGGAACAGGCTGCCCGGTGTGTGTAAATGGGGAGAGGTGGGTGAGAGGGTTAATCCCCCTCCGATAGGGAACAGGCTGCCCGGTGTGTGTAAATGGGGAGAGGTGGGTGAGAGGGTTAATCCCCCTCCGATAGGGAACAGGCTGCCTGGTGTGTGTAAATGGGGAGAGGTTGGTGTGAGGGTAAATAACTCTCCGATAGGGAACAGGCTGCCCGGTGTGTGTAAATGGGTAGAGGTGGGTGTAAGGGTTAATCCCCCTCCAATAGGGAACAGGCTGCCCGGAGAGTGTAAATGGGGAGAGGTGGGTGAGAGGGTTAATCCCCCTCCGATAGGGAACAGGCTGCCCGGTGTGTGTAAATGGGGAGAGGTGGGTGAGAGGGTTAATCCCCATCCGATAGGGAACAGGCAGCCCGGTGTGTGAAAATGGGGAGAGGTGGGTGAGAGGGATAATCACCCTCTGTTAGGGAACAGGCTGCCTGGTGTGTGTAAATGGGGAGAGGTGGGTGAGAGTTTTAATCCCCCTCCGATAGGGAACAGGCTGCCCGGTGTGTGTAAATAGGGAGAAGTGGGTGAGAGGGTTAATACCCCTCTGATAGGGAACAGGCTGCCCGGTGTGTGTAAATGCGGAGAGGTGGGTGAGAGGGTGAATCCCCCTACGATAGGGAACAGGCTGCCTGGTGTGTGTAAATGGGGAGAGGTGGGTGAGAGGGTTAATCCCCCTCCGATAGGGAACAGGCTGCCCGGTGTGTGTAAATTGTGAGAGGTGGGTGAGAGTTTTAATCCCCCTCCGATAGGGGACAGGCTGCCCGGTGTGTGTAAATGGGGAGAGGTGGGTGAGAGGGTTAATCACCCTCCGATAGGGAACAGGCTGCCCGGTGTGTGCAAATGGGGAGAGGTGTGTGAGGGGGTTAATCCCCCTCCGATAGGGAACAGACTGCCCGGTGTGTGTAAATGGGGAGAGGTGGGTTAGAGGGTTAATCCCTCTCTGATAGGGAACAAGCTGCCCAGTGTGTGTCAATGGGCAGAGGTGGGTGAGAGGGTTAATCCCCCTCCAATAGGGGACAGGCTGCTCTGTGTGTGTAAATGGGGAGAGGTGGGTGAGTGGGTTATCCCCCTCCGATAGGGAACAGACTGCCCGGTGTGTGTAAATGGGGAGAGGTGGGTGAGAGGGTTAATCCCCCTCCGATAGGGAACAGGCTGCCCGGTGTGTGTAAGATGGGAAGAGGTGATTGAGAGTGTTAATCCCCCTCCGGTAGGGAACAGGCTGCACGGTGTGTGTAAATGGGGAGAGGTGGGTGAGAGGTTTAATCCCCCTCCGATAGGGAACAGGCTGCCCGGTGTGTGTAAATGGGGAGAGGTGGGTGACAGGGTCAATCCCCCTCCGATAGGGAACAGGCTGCCCGGTGTGTGTAAATGGGGAGAGGTGGGTGAGAGGGTTAATCCCCCTCCGATAGGGAACAGGCTGCCCGGTGTGTGTAAATGGGGAGAGGTGGGTGAGAGGGTTAATCCCCCTCCGATAGGGAACAGGCTGCCTGGTGTGTGTAAATGGGGAGAGGTTGGTGTGAGGGTAAATAACTCTCCGATAGGGAACAGGCTGCCCGGTGTGTGTAAATGGGTAGAGGTGGGTGTAAGGGTTAATCCCCCTCCAATAGGGAACAGGCTGCCCGGAGAGTGTAAATGGGGAGAGGTGGGTGAGAGGGTTAATCCCCCTCCGATAGGGAACAGGCTGCCCGGTGTGTGTAAATGGGGAGAGGTGGGTGAGAGGGTTAATCCCCATCCGATAGGGAACAGGCAGCCCGGTGTGTGAAAATGGGGAGAGGTGGGTGAGAGGGATAATCACCCTCTGTTAGGGAACAGGCTGCCTGGTGTGTGTAAATGGGGAGAGGTGGGTGAGAGTTTTAATCCCCCTCCGATAGGGAACAGGCTGCCCGGTGTGTGTAAATAGGGAGAAGTGGGTGAGAGGGTTAATACCCCTCCGATAGGGAACAGGCTGTGTGCAAATGGGGAGAGGTGGGTGAGAGTTTTAATCCCCCTCCGATAGGGAACAGGCTGCCCGGTGTGTGTGAATGGGGAAAGGTGGGTTAGAGGGTTAATCCCCCTCCGATAGGGAACAGGCTGCCCGATGTGTGTAAATGTGGAGATGTGGGTGTGAGGGTTAATCCCCCTCCGATAGGCAACAGACTGTCTGGTGTGTGTAAATGGGGAGAGGTGTTTGAGAGAGTTAATCCCCCTCCGATAGAGAACAGGCTGCCCGGTGTGTGTAAATGGGGAGAGGTGGGTGAGAGGGTTAATCCCCCTCCGATAGGGAACAGGCTGTCCGGTGTGCTTAAATGGGGAGAGGTGGGTGTGAGGGTTAATTCCCCTCATATAGGGAACAGGCTGCCTGGTGTGCGTCAATGGGGAGAGGTGGGTGAGAGGGTTAATCCCCCTCCGATAGGGAACAGGCTGCCCGGTGTGTGTAAATGGGGAGAGGTGGGTGGGTGGCTTAATCCCCCTCCGATAAGGAACAGGCTGCCGGTTTGTGTAAATGGGGAGAGGTGAGTGAGAGGGTTAATCCCCCTCTGATAGGGAACAGGCTGCCTGGCGTGTGTAAGATGGGGAGTGGTGTGTGAGAGTTTTAATCCCCCTCCGATAGGGAACAGGCTGCCCGGTATGTGTAAATGGGGAGAGGTGGGTGAGATTGTCAATCCCCCTCCGATAGGGAACAGGCTGCCTGGTGTGTGTAAATGGGGAGAGGTGGGTGAGAGGGTTAATCCCCCTCCGATAGGGAACAGGCTGCCCGGTGTGTGTAAATGGGGAGAGGTGGGTGGGAGGCTTAATCCCCCTCTGATAGGGAACAGGCTGCCCAGTGTGTGTAAATGGGAAGAGGTGGGTGAGAGGGTTAATCCCCCTCTGATAGTGAACAGGCTGCCTGCTGTGTGTAAAAGGGGAGAGGTGGGTGAGAGGGTTAATCCCCCTCCGATAGGGAACAGGCTGCCCGTTGTGTGTAAATGGGGAGAGGTGGGTGAGAGGGTTAATCCCCCTCCGATAGGGAACAGACTGCCCGGTGTGTGTAAATGGGGAGAGGTGGGAGAGAGGGTTAAACCCCCTCCCGATAGTGAACAGGCTGCCCGGTGTGTGTAAATGGGGAGAGGTGCCTGAGTGGGTTAATCCCCCTCCGATAGGAAACAGGCTGCCCGGTGTGTGTAAATGGGGAGAGGTGGGTGAGATGTTTAATCTCCCTCCGATAGCGAACAGTCTGTCCGGTGTGTGTAAATGGGGAGAGGTGGGTGAGAGGGTTAATACCCCTCCGATAGGGAACAGGGTGCCCGGTGTGTGTAAATGGGGAGAGGTGGGTGAGAAGGTTAATCCCCCACGACTGGGGAACAGGCTGCCCGGTGTGTGTAAATGGGGAGAGGTGTGTGAGAGGGTTAATACCCCTCCGATAGGGAACAGACTGCCCGGTGTGTGTAAATGGGGAGAGGTGGGTGAGAGGGTTATTCCCCCTCTGATAGGGAACAGGCTGCCAAGTGTGTGTCAATGGGCAGAGGTGGGTGAGAGGGATAATCCCCCTCCAAAAGGGGACAGGCTGCCCTGTGTGTGTAAATGGGGAGAGGTGGGTGAGCGGGTTAATCCCCCTCCGATTGGGAACAGACTGCCCGGTGTGTGTAAATGGGGGAGAGGTGGGTGAGAGGTTTAATCACCCTCGACTAGGGAACAGGCTGCCCGGTGTGTGTAAATGGGGAGAGGTGGGTGAGAGGGTTAATCCCCCTCCGATAGGGACCAGGCTGCCAGGTGTGTGTAAATGGGGAGAGGTGGGTGAGAGGGTTAATCCCCCTCCGATAGGGAACAGGCTGCCCGGTGTGTGTAAATGGGGAGCGGTGGGTGAGAGAGTTAATCCTCGTCCGATAGGGAACAGGCTGTGTGTAAATGGGGAGAGGTGGGTGAGAGGGTTAATCCACCTCCGATAGTGAACTGGCTGCCCGGTGTGTGTAAATGGGGAGAGGTGGGTTAGAGGGTTAATCCCCCTCCGATAGGGAACAGGCTGCCCGGTGTGTGTAAATGGGGAGAGATGGGTGGGAGGCTTAATCCCCCTCCGATAGGGAACAGGCTGCCGGTTTGTGTAAATGGTGAGAGGTGGGTGAGAGAGTTAATCCTCCTCCTATAGGGAACAGGCTGTGTGTAAATGGCGAGAGGTGGGTGAGAGGGTTAATCCACCTCCGTTAGTGGACCGGCTGCCCGGTGTGTGTAAATGGGGAGAGGTGCCTGAGTGGGTTAATCCCCCTCCAATAGGGAACAGGCTGCCCGGTGTGTGTAAATGGGGAGAGGTGGGTGAGAGGGTTAATCCCCCTCCGATAGGGAACAGGCAGCCCGGTGTGTGAAAATGGGGAGAGGTGGGTGAGATTGTTAATCCCCCTCCGATAGGGAACAGGCTGCGCGGTGTGTGAAAATGGGGAGAGGTGGGAGAGAGGGTTAATCCCCCTTCGATGGGGAACAGGCTGCCCGGTGTGTGTAAATGGGGAGAGGTGGGTGAGAAGATTAATCCCAATCTGATAGGGAACAGGCTGCCCGGTGTGTGTAAATGGGCAAGGTGGGTGAGAGGGTAAATCCCCCTCCGATAGGGAACAGGCTGCACGGTGTGTGTAAATGGGGAGAGGTGTGTGAGAGGGTTAATTCCCCTCCGATATGGAACAGGCTGACCGGTTTCTGTAAATGGGGAGAGGTGGGTGAGAGGGTTAATCCCCCTCTGATAGGGAACAGGCTGTGTGCAAATGGGGAGAGGTGGGTGAGAGTTTTAATCCCCCTCCGATAGGGAACAGGCTGCCCGGTGTGTGTGAATGGGGAGAGGTGGGTTAGAGGGTTAATCCCCCTCCGATAGGGAACAGGCTGCCCGGTGTGTGTAAATGTGGAGATGTGGGTGTGTGTGTTAATCCCCCTCCGATAGGCAACAGGCTGTCTGGTGTGTGTAAATGGGGAGAGGTGTTTGAGAGGGTAAATCCCTCTCGGATAGGGAACAGGCTGACCGGTGTGTGTAAATGTGGAGATGTGTGTGAGATTGTAAATCCCTTTCCGATAGGGAACAGGCTGCCCGGTGTGTGCAAATGGGGAGTGTTGGGTGAGAGGGTTAATCCCCCTTCGATAGGGAACAGGCTGCCCGGTTTGTGTAAATGGGGACAGGTGCCTGTGAGGTTTAATCCCCCTCCGATAGGGAACAGGCTGCCTGGTGTGTGTAAATGGGGAGAGGTGGGTGAGAGGGTTAATCCCCCTCCGATAGAGAACAGGCTGCCCGGTGTGTGTAAATGGGGAGAGGTGGGTGAGAGGGTTAATCCCCCACCGATTGGGAACAGGCTGCCCGGTGTGTGTAAATGGGGAGAGGTGGGTGAGAGGGTTAATCCACCTCCGATTGGGAACAGGCTGTCCGGTGTGTGTAAATGGGGAGAGGTGGGTGAGAGGGTTAATTCCCCTCATATAGGGAACAGGCTGCCCGGTGTGCGTCAATGGGGAGAGGTGGGTGAGGGGGTTAATCCCCCTCCGATAGGGAACAGGCTGCCCGGTGTGTGTAAATGGGGAGAGGTGGGTGGGAGGCTTAATCCCCCTCCGATAGGGAACAGGCTGCCGGTTTGTGTAAATGGGGAGAGGTGAGTGACAGGGTTAATCCCCCTCTGATAGGGAACAGGCTGCCCGGTGTGTGTAAGATGGGGAGTGGTGTGTGAGAGTTTTAATCCCCCTCCGATAGGGAACAGGCTGCCCACTGTGTGTAAATGGGGAGAGGTGTGTGAGATGTTTAAATCCCCCTCCAAGAGGGAACAGGCTGCCCGGTGTGTGTAAATGGGGAGGAGTGGGTGAGACGCTTAATCCCCCTCCGATAGGGAACAGGCTGCCCGGTGTGTGTAAATGGAGAGAGGTTGGTGTGAGGGTTAATCCCCCACCGATAGGGAACAGGCTGCCCGGTGTGTGTAAATGGGGAGACGTGGGTGAGAGGGTTAATCCCCCTCCGATAGGGAACAGGCTGCCCGGTGTGTGCAAATGGGGAGAGGTGGGTGAGACGCTTAATCCCCCTCCGATAGGGAATAGGCTGCCTGGTGTGTGTAAATGGGGAGAGGTGGGTGAGAGGGTTAATGCCCCTCCGATAGGGAACAGGCTGCCCGGTGTGTGTAAATAGGGAGAGGTGGGTGAGAGTGTTAATCCCCCTCCGATAGGGAACAGGCTGCCCGGAGTGTGTAAATGGGGAGAGGTGGGTGAGAGGGTTAATCCCCCTCGACTTGGGAACAGGCTGCCCAGTGTGTGTAAATGGGGAGAGGTGGGTGAGATTGTTATTCCCCCTCCAATAGGGAACAGGCTGCGCGGTGTGTGTAATTGGGGAGAGGTGTTTGAGAGGGTTAATCACCCTCCGATAGGGAACAGGCTGCCCGGTGTGTGCAAATGGGGAGAGGTGGGTGAGACGCTTAATCCCCCTCCGATAGGGAATAGGCTGCCTGGTGTGTGTAAATGGGGAGTGGTGTGTGAGAGTTTTAATCCCCTTCCGATAGGGAACAGGCTGCCCGGTGTGTGTAAATGGGGAGAGGTGGGTGAGATTGTCCATCCCCCTCCGATAGGGAACAGGCTGCCTGGTGTGTGTAAATGGGGAGAGGTGGGTGAGAGGGTTAATCCCCCTCCGATAGGGAACAGGCTGCCCGGTGTGTGTAAATGGGGAGAGGTGGGTGGGAGGCTTAATCCCCCTCCGATAGGGAACAGGCTGCCGGTCTGTGTAAATGGGGAGAGGTGAGTGAGAGGGTTAATCCCCCTCTGATAGGGAACAGGCTGCCCAGTGTGTGTAAATGGGAAGAGGTGGGTGAGAGGGTTAATCCCCCTCTGATAGTGAACAGGCTGCCTGCTGTGTGTAAAAGGGGAGAGGTGGGTGAGAGGGTTAATCCCCCTCCGATAGGGAACAGGCTGCCCGGTGTGTGTAAATGGGGAGAGGTGGGTGAGAGGGTTAATCCCCCTCCGATAGGGAACAGACTGCCCGGTGTGTGTAAATGGGCAGAGGTGGGTGAGAGGGTTAAACCCCCTCCCGATAGTGAACAGGCTGCCCGGTGTGTGTAAATGGGGAGAGGTGCCTGAGTGGGTTTATCCCCCTCCGATAGGAAACAGGCTGCCTGGTGTGTGTAAATGGGGAGAAGTGGGTGAGAGGTTTAATCTCCCTCCGCTAGGGAACAGGCTGCCCGGTGTGTGTAAATGGGGAGAGGTGGGTGAGAGGGTTAATCCCCCACGACTGGGGAACAGGCTGCCCGGTGTGTGTAAATGGGGAGAGGTGTGTGAGAGGGTTAATACCCCTCCGATAGGGAACAGAGTGCCCGGTGTGTGTAAATGGGGAGAGGTGGGTGAGAGGGTTAATCCCCCTCTGATAGGGAACAGGATGCCAAGTGTGTGTCAATGGGCAGAGGTGGGTGAGAGGGATAATCCCCCTCCAATAGGGGACAGGCTGCCCTGTGTGTGTAAATGGGGAGAGGTGGGTGAGCGGGTTAATCCCCCTCCGATTGGGAACAGACTGCCCGGTGTGTGTAAATGGGGGAGAGGTGGGTGAGAGGTTTAATCCCCCTCGACTAGGGAACAGGCTGCCCGGTGTGTGTAAATGGGGAGAGGTGGGTGAGAGGGTTAATCCCCCTCCGATAGGGACCAGGCTGCCAGGTGTGTGTAAATGGGGAGAGGTGTGTGAGAGGGTTAATCCCCCTCCGATAGGGAACAGGCTGCCCGGTGTGTGTAAATGGGGAGAGGTGGGTTAGAGGGTTAATCCCCCTCCGATAGGGAACAGGCTGCCAGGTGTGTGTAAATGTGGAGAGGTGCGTGAGAGGGTTAATCCCCCTCTGACAGTGAACAGGCTGTCCGGTGTGTGTAAATGGGGAGAGGTGGGTGAGAGAGTTAATCCTCCTCCTATAGGGAACCGGCTTTGTGTAAATGGGGAGAGGTGGGTGAGAGGGTTAATCCACCTCCGTTATTGGACAGGCTGCCCGGTGTGTGTAAATGGGGAGAGGTGCCTGAGTGGGTTAATCCCCCTCCAATAGGGAGCAGGCTGCCCGGTGTGTGTAAATGGGGAGAGGTGGGTGAGAGGGTTAATCACCCTCTGTTAGGGAACAGGCTGCCTGGTGTGTGTAAATGGGGAGAGGTGGGTGAGAGTTTTAATCCCCCTCCGATAGGGAACAGGCTGCCCGGTGTGTGTAAATAGGGAGAAGTGGGTGTGAGGGTTAATACCCCTCCGATAGGGAACAGGCTGCCCGGTGTGTGTAAATGGGGAGAGGTGGGTGAGAGGGTGAATCCCCCTACGATAGGGAACAGGCTGCCTGGTGTGTGTAAATGGGGAGAGGTGGGTGAGAGGGTTAATCCCCCTCCGATAGGGAACAGGCTGCCCGGTGTGTGTCAATGGGGAGAGGTGGGTGAGATTGTTAATCCCCCTCCGATAGGGAACAGGCTGCCCGGTGTGTGTAAATGGGGAGAGGTGTGTGAGAGAGTTATTCCGCCTCCGATAGGGAACAGGCTGCCCGGTGTGTGTTAATGGGGAGAGGTGGGTGAGAGGGTTAATCACCCTTCGATGGGGAACAGGCTGCCCGGTGTGTGTAAATGGGGAGAGGTGGGTGAGAAGATTAATCCCAATCTGATTGGGAACAGGCTGCCCGGTGTGTGTAAATGGGGAGAGGTGGGTGAGAGGGTTAATCCCCCTCCGATAGGGAACAGGCTGTCTGGTGTGTGTCAATGGGGAGAGGTTGATGAGAGAGTTAATCTCGCTCCGATAGGGAACAGGCTGCCCGGTGTGTGTAAATGGGGAGAGGGGTTTGAGAGGGTAAATCCCCCTCCGATAGGGAACAGGCTGACCGGTTTCTGTAAATGGGGATAGGTGGGTGAGAGGGTTAATCCCCCTCTGATAGGGAACAGGCTGTGTGCAAATGGGGAGAGGTGGGTGAGAGTTTTAATCCCCCTCCGATAGGGAACAGGCTGCCCGGTGTGTGTGAATGGGGAGAGGTGGGTTAGAGGGTTAATCCCCCTCCGATAGGGAACAGGCAGCCCGATGTGTGTAAATGTGGAGATGTGGGTGTGTGTTAATCCCCCTCCGATAGGCAACAGGCTGTCTGGTGTGTGTAAATGGGGAGAGGTGTTTGAGAGGGTAAATCCCTCTCGGATAGGGAACAGGCTGACCGGTGTGTGTAAATGTGGAGATGTGTGTGAGATTGTAAATCCCTTTCCGATAGGGAACAGGCTGCCTTGTGTGTGTAAATGGGGAGAGGTGGGTGAGAGAGTTAATCCCCCTCCGATAGAGAACAGGCTGCCCGGTGTGTGTAAATGGGGAGAGGTGGGTGAGAGGGTTAATCCCCCTCCGATTGGGAACAGGCTGCCCGGTGTGTGTAAATGGGGAGAGGTGGGTGAGAGGGTTAATCCACCTCCGATTGGGAACAGGCTGTCCGGTGTGTGTAAATGGGGAGAGGTGGGTGAGAGGGTTAATTCCCCTCATATAGGGAACAGGCTGCCCGGTGTGCGTCAATGGGGAGAGGTGGGTGAGGGGGTTAATCCCCCTCCGATAGGGAACAGGCTGCCCGGTGTGTGTAAATGGGGAGAGGTGGGTGGGAGGCTTAATCCCCCTCCGATAGGGAACAGGCTGCCGGTTTGTGTAAATGGGGAGAGGTGAGTGAGAGGGTTAATCCCCCTCTGATAGGGAACAGGCTGCCCGGTGTGTGTAAGATGGGGAGTGGTGTGTGAGAGTTTTAATCCCCCTCCGATAGGGAACAGGCTGCCCACTGTGTGTAAATGGGGAGAGGTGGGTGAGATGTTTAAATCCCCCTCCAAGAGGGAACAGGCTGCCTGGTGTGTGTAAATGGGGAGGGGTGGGTGAGACGCTTAATCCCCCTCCGATAGGGAACAGGCTGCCCGGTGTGTGTAAATGGGGAGAGGTTGGTGTGAGGGTTAATCCCCCACCGATAGGGAACAGGCTGCCCGGTGCGTGTAAATGGGGAGACGTGGGTGAGAGGGTTAATCCCCCTCCGATAGGGAACAGGCTGCCCGGTGTGTGCAAATGGGGAGAGGTGGGTGAGACGCTTAATCCCCCTCCGATAGGGAATAGGCTGCCTGGTGTGTGTAAATGGGGAGAGGTGGGTGAGAGGGTTAATGCCCCTCCGATAGGGAACAGGCTGCCCGGTGTGTGTAAATAGGGAGAGGTGGGTGGGAGGGTTAATCCTCCTCCGATAGGGAACAGGCTGCCCGGTGTGTGTAAATGGGGAGAGGTGGGTGAGGATGTTAATCCCCCTCCGATAGCGAACAGGCTGCCCGGTGTGTGTAAATGGGGAGAGGTGGGTGAGAGGGTTAATCCCCCTCGACTTGGGAACAGGCTGCCCAGTGTGTGTAAATGGGGAGAGGTGGGTGAGATTGTTATTCCCCCTCCAATAGGGAACAGGCTGCGCGGTGTGTGTAATTGGGGAGTGGTGTTTGAGAGGGTTAATCCCCCTCCGATAGGGAACAGGCTGCCCGGTGTGTGTAAATGGGGAGAGGTGGGTGAGAGGATTAATCCCAATCTGATAGGGAACAGGCTGCCCGGTGTGTGTAAATGGGGAGAGGTGGGTGAGAGGGTTAATCCCCCTCCGAAAGGGAACAGGCTGTCTGGTGTGTGTTAATGGGGAGAGGTGGATGAGAGAGTTAATCTCAATCCGATAGGGAACAGGCTGCCCGGTGTGTGTAAATGGGGAGAGGTGTGTGAGAGGGTTAATTCCCCTCCGATAGGGAACAGGCTGACCGGTTTCTGTAAATGGGGAGAGGTGGGTGAGAGGGTTAATCCCCCTCCGATAGGGAACATGCTGCCCGGTGTGTGTAAATGGGGAGAGGTGGGTGAGAGGGTTAATCCCCCTCTGATAGGGAACAAGCTGTGTGCAAATGGGGAGAGGTGGGTGAGAGTTTTAATCCCCCTCCGATAGGGAACAGGCTGCCCGGTGTGTGTGAATGGGGAGAGGTGGGTTAGAGGGTTAATCCCCCTCCGATAGGGAACAGGCTGCCCGATGTGTGTAAATGTGGAGATGTGGGTGTGAGGGTTAATCCCCCTCCGATAGGCAACAGGCTGTCTGGTGTGTGTAAATGGGGAGAGGTGTTTGAGAGGGTAAATCCCTCTCGGATAGGGAACAGGCTGTCCGGTGTGTGTAAATGTGGAGATGTGTGTGAGATTGTAAATCCCTTTCCGATAGGGAACAGGCTGTCCGGTGTGTGTAAATGGGGAGAGGTGGGTGAGAGGGTTAATTCCCCTCATATAGGGAACAGGCTGCCCGGTGTGCGTCAATGGGGAGAGGTGGGTGAGGGGGTTAATCCCCCTCCGATAGGGAACAGGCTGCCCGGTGTGTGTAAATGGGGAGAGGTGGGTGGGAGGCATAATCCCCCTCCGATAGGGAACAGGCTGCCGGTTTGTGTAAATGGGGAGAGGTGAGTGAGAGGGTTAATCCCCCTCTGATAGGGAACAGGCTGCCCGGTGTGTGTAAGATGGGGAGTGGTGTGTGAGAGTTTTAATCCCCCTCCGATAGGGAACAGGCTGCCCACTGTGTGTAAATGGGGAGAGGTGGGTGAGAGGGTTAATCCCCCTCGACTTGGGAACAGGCTGCCCAGTGTGTGTAAATGGGGAGAGGTGGGTGAGATTTTTATTCCCCCTCCAATAGGGAACAGGCTGCGCGGTGTGTGTAATTGGGGAGAGGTGGGTGAGAGGGTTAATCCCCCTCCGATAGGGAACAGTCTGACCGGTGTGTGTAAATGGGGCAAGGTGGGTGAGAGGGTTAATCCCCCTCCGATAGAGAACAGGCTGGCCGGTGTTTGTAAATGGGGAGAGGTGGGTGAGAGGGTTAATCCCACTCTGATAGGGAACAGGCTGCCCGGTGTGTGTAAATGGGCAGATGTGGGATAGAGGGTTAATCCCCCTCCGATAGGGAACAGGCTGTCTGGTGTGTGTAAATGGGGAGAGGTGTTTGAGAGAGTTAATCTCGCTCCGATAGGTAACAGGCTGCCCGGTGTGTGTAAATGGGGAGAGGTGTTTGAGAGGGTAAATCCCTCTCGGATAGGGAACATGCTGACCGGTGTGTGTAAATGTGGAGATGTGAGTGAGATTGTAAATCCCTCTCCGATAGGGAACAGGCTGCCCGGTGTGTGCAAATGGGGAGTATTGGGTGAGAGGGTTATTCCCCCTCCGATAGGGAACTGGCTGCCCGGTTTGTGTAAATGGGGACAGGTGCCTGTGAGGGTTAATCCACCTCCGATAGGGAACAGCTGCCTGGTGTGTGTAAATGGGGAGAGGTGGGTGAGAGAGTTAATCCCCCTCCGATAGAGAACAGGCTGCCCGGTGTGTGTAAATGGGGAGAGGTGGGTGAGAGGGTTAATCCCCCTCCGATAGGGAACAGGCTGTCCGGTGTGTTTAAATGGGGAGAGGTGGGTGTGAGGGTTAATTCCCCTCATATAGGGAACAGGCTGCCTGGTGTGCGTCAATGGGGAGAGGTGGGTGAGAGGGTTAATCCCCCTCCGATAGGGAACAGGCTGCCCGGTGTGTGTAAATGGGGAGAGGTGGGTGGGAGGCTTAATCCCCCTCCGATAGGGAACAGGCTGCCGGTTTGTGTAAATGGGGAGAGGTGAGTGAGAGGGTTAATCCCCCTCTGATAGGGACCAGGCTGCCCAGTGTGTGTAAATGGGAAGAGGTGGGTGAGAGGGTTAATCCCCCTCTGATAGTGAACAGGCTGCCTGCTGTGTGTAAAAGGGGAGAGGTGGGTAAGAGTGTTAATCCCCCTCCGATAGGGAACAGGCTGCCCGGTGTGTGTAAATGGGGAGAGGTGGGTGAGAGGGTTAATCCCCCTCCGATAGGGAACAGACTGCCCGGTGTGTGTAAATGGGGAGAGGTGGGTGAGAGGGTTAATCCCCCTCCCGATAGTGAACAGGCTGCCCGGTGTGTGTAAATGGGGAGAGGTGCCTGAGTGGGTTAATCCCCCTCCGATAGGAAACAGGCTGCCCGGTGTGTGTAAATGGGGAGAGGTGGGTGAGAGGTTTAATCTCCCTCCGATAGGGAACAGGCTGCCCGGTGTGTGTAAATGGGGAGAGTAGGGTGAGAGGGTTAATCCCCCACGACTGGGGAACAGGCTGCCCGGTGTGTGTAAATGGGGAGAGGTGTGTGAGAGTGTTAATACCCCTCCGATAGGGAACAGACTGCCCGGTGTGTGTAAATGGGGAGAGGTGGGTGAGAGGGTTAATCCCCCTCTGATAGGGAACAGGCTGCCCAGTGTGTGTCAATGGGCAGAGGTGGGTGAGCGGGTTAATCCCCCTCCGATTGGGAACAGACTGCCCGGTGTGTGTAAATGGGGGAGAGGTGGGTGAGAGGTTTAATCCCCCTCGACTAGGGAACAGGCTGCCCGGTGTGTGTAAATGGGGAGAGGTGGGTGAGAGGGTTAATCCCCCTCCGATAGGGACCAGGCTGCCAGGTGTGTGTAAATGGGGAGAGGTGGGTGAGAGGGTTAATCCCCCTCCGATAGGGAACAGGCTGCCCGGTGTGTGTAAATGGGGAGCGGTGGGTGAGAGAGTTAATCCTCCTCCGATAGGGAACAGGCTGTGTGTAAATGGGGAGAGGTGGGTGAGAGGGTTAATCCACCTCCGTTAGTGGACAGGCTGCCCGGTGTGTGTAAATGGGGAGAGGTGCCTGAGTGGGTTAATCCCCCTCCGATAGGGAACAGTCTGACCGGTGTGTGTAAATGGGGCAAGGTGGGTGAGAGGGTTAATCCCCCTCCGATAGAGAACAGGCTGGCCGGTGTTTGTAAATGGGGAGAGGTGGGTGAGAGGGTTAATCCCACTCTGATAGGGAACAGGCTGCCCGGTGTGTGTAAATGGGCAGATGTGGGAGAGAGGGTTAATCCCCGTCCGATAGGGAACAGGCTGTCTGGTGTGTGTAAATGGGGAGAGGTGTTTGAGAGAGTTAATCTCGCTCCGATAGGTAACAGGCTGCCCGGTGTGTGTAAATGGGGAGAGGTGTTTGAGAGGGTAAATCCCTCTCGGATAGGGAACATGCTGACCGGTGTGTGTAAATGTGGAGATGTGAGTGAGATTGTAAATCCCTCTCCGATAGGGAACAGGCTGCCCGGTGTGTGCAAATGGGGAGTATTGGGTGAGAGGGTTATTCCCCCTCCGATAGGGAACTGGCTGCCCGGTTTGTGTAAATGGGGACAGGTGCCTGTGAGGGTTAATCCACCTCCGATAGGGAACAGCTGCCTGGTGTGTGTAAATGGGGAGAGGTGGGTGAGAGGGTTAATCCCCCTCCGATAGAGAACAGGCTGCCCGGTGTGTGTAAATGGGGAGAGGTGGGTGAGAGGGTTAATCCCCCTCCGATAGGGAACAGGCTGTCCGGTGTGTTTAAATGGGGAGAGGTGGGTGTGAGGGTTAATTCCCCTCATATAGGGAACAGGCTGCCTGGTGTGCGTCAATGGGGAGAGGTGGGTGAGAGGGTTAATCCCCTTCCGATAGGGAACAGGCTGCCCGGTGTGTGTAAATGGGGAGAGGTGGGTGGGAGGCTTAATCCCCCTCCGATAGGGAACAGGCTGCCGGTTTGTGTAAATGGGGAGAGGTGAGTGAGAGGGTTAATCCCCCTCTGATAGGGACCAGGCTGCCCAGTGTGTGTAAATGGGAAGAGGTGGGTGAGAGGGTTAATCCCCCTCTGATAGTGAACAGGCTGCCTGCTGTGTGTAAAAGGGGAGAGGTGGGTAAGAGGGTTAATCCCCCTCCGATAGGGAACAGGCTGCCCGGTGTGTGTAAATGGGGAGAGGTGGGTGAGAGGGTTAATCCCCCTCCGATAGGGAACAGACTGCCCGGTGTGTGTAAATGGGGAGAGGTGGGTGAGAGGGTTAATCCCCCTCCCGATAGTGAACAGGCTGCCCGGTGTGTGTAAATGGGGAGAGGTGCCTGAGTGGGTTAATCCCCCTCCGATAGGAAACAGGCTGCCTGGTGTGTGTAAATGGGGAGAAGTGGGTGAGAGGTTTAATCTCCCTCCGCTAGGGAACAGGCTGCCCGGTGTGTGTAAATGGGGAGAGGTGGGTGAGAGGGTTAATCCCCCACGACTGGGGAACAGGCTGCCCGGTGTGTGTAAATGGGGAGAGGTGTGTGAGAGGGTTAATACCCCTCCGATAGGGAACAGAGTGCCCGGTGTGTGTAAATGGGGAGAGGTGGGTGAGAGGGTTAATCCCCCTCTGATAGGGAACAGGATGCCAAGTGTGTGTCAATGGGCAGAGGTGGGTGAGAGGGATAATCCCCCTCCAATAGGGGACAGGCTGCCCTGTGTGTGTAAATGGGGAGAGGTGGGTGAGCGGGTTAATCCCCCTCCGATTGGGAACAGACTGCCCGGTGTGTGTAAATGGGGGAGAGGTGGGTGAGAGGTTTAATCCCCCTCGACTAGGGAACAGGCTGCCCGGTGTGTGTAAATGGGGAGAGGTGGGTGAGAGGGTTAATCCCCCTCCGATAGGGACCAGGCTGCCAGGTGTGTGTAAATGGGGAGAGGTGTGTGAGAGGGTTAATCCCCCTCCGATAGGGAACAGGCTGCCCGGTGTGTGTAAATGGGGAGAGGTGGGTTAGAGGGTTAATCCCCCTCCGATAGGGAACAGGCTGCCAGGTGTGTGTAAATGTGGAGAGGTGCGTGAGAGGGTTAATCCCCCTCTGACAGTGAACAGGCTGTCCGGTGTGTGTAAATGGGGAGAGGTGGGTGAGAGAGTTAATCCTCCTCCTATAGGGAACCGGCTTTGTGTAAATGGGGAGAGGTGGGTGAGAGGGTTAATCCACCTCCGTTATTGGACAGGCTGCCCGGTGTGTGTAAATGGGGAGAGGTGCCTGAGTGGGTTAATCCCCCTCCAATAGGGAGCAGGCTGCCCGGTGTGTGTAAATGGGGAGAGGTGGGTGAGAGGGTTAATCACCCTCTGTTAGGGAACAGGCTGCCTGGTGTGTGTAAATGGGGAGAGGTGGGTGAGAGTTTTAATCCCCCTCCGATAGGGAACAGGCTGCCCGGTGTGTGTAAATAGGGAGAAGTGGGTGTGAGGGTTAATACCCCTCCGATAGGGAACAGGCTGCCCGGTGTGTGTAAATGGGGAGAGGTGGGTGAGAGGGTGAATCCCCCTACGATAGGGAACAGGCTGCCTGGTGTGTGTAAATGGGGAGAGGTGGGTGAGAGGGTTAATCCCCCTCCGATAGGGAACAGGCTGCCCGGTGTGTGTAAATGGGGAGAGGTGTGTGAGAGAGTTATTCCGCCTCCGATAGGGAACAGGCTGCCCGGTGTGTGTTAATGGGGAGAGGTGGGTGAGAGGGTTAATCACCCTTCGATGGGGAACAGGCTGCCCGGTGTGTGTAAATGGGGAGAGGTGGGTGAGAAGATTAATCCCAATCTGATTGGGAACAGGCTGCCCGGTGTGTGTAAATGGGGAGAGGTGGGTGAGAGGGTTAATCCCCCTCCGATAGGGAACAGGCTGTCTGGTGTGTGTCAATGGGGAGAGGTTGATGAGAGAGTTAATCTCGCTCCGATAGGGAACAGGCTGCCCGGTGTGTGTAAATGGGGAGAGGGGTTTGAGAGGGTAAATCCCCCTCGGATAGGAAACAGGCTGCCCGGTGTGTGTAAATGTGGAGATGTGTGTGAGAGGGTTAATTCCCCTCCGATAGGGAACAGGCTGACCGGTTTCTGTAAATGGGGATAGGTGGGTGAGAGGGTTAATCCCCCTCCGATAGGGAACAGGCTGCCCGGTGTGTGCAAATGGGGAGAGGTGGGTGAGAGTTTTAATCCCCCTCCGATAGGGAACAGGCTGCCCGGTGTGTGTGAATGGGGAGAGGTGGGTTAGAGGGTTAATCCCCCTCCGATAGGGAACAGGCAGCCCGATGTGTGTAAATGTGGAGATGTGGGTGTGTGTTAATCCCCCTCCGATAGGCAACAGGCTGTCTGGTGTGTGTAAATGGGGAGAGGTGTTTGAGAGGGTAAATCCCTCTCGGATAGGGAACAGGCTGACCGGTGTGTGTAAATGTGGAGATGTGTGTGAGATTGTAAATCCCTTTCCGATAGGGAACAGGCTGCCTTGTGTGTGTAAATGGGGAGAGGTGGGTGAGAGAGTTAATCCCCCTCCGATAGAGAACAGGCTGCCCGGTGTGTGTAAATGGGGAGAGGTGGGTGAGAGGGTTAATCCCCCTCCGATTGGGAACAGGCTGCCCGGTGTGTGTAAATGGGGAGAGGTGGGTGAGAGGGTTAATCCACCTCCGATTGGGAACAGGCTGTCCGGTGTGTGTAAATGGGGAGAGGTGGGTGAGAGGGTTAATTCCCCTCATATAGGGAACAGGCTGCCCGGTGTGCGTCAATGGGGAGAGGTGGGTGAGGGGGTTAATCCCCCTCCGATAGGGAACAGGCTGCCCGGTGTGTGTAAATGGGGAGAGGTGGGTGGGAGGCTTAATCCCCCTCCGATAGGGAACAGGCTGCCGGTTTGTGTAAATGGGGAGAGGTGAGTGAGAGGGTTAATCCCCCTCTGATAGGGAACAGGCTGCCCGGTGTGTGTAAGATGGGGAGTGGTGTGTGAGAGTTTTAATCCCCCTCCGATAGGGAACAGGCTGCCCACTGTGTGTAAATGGGGAGAGGTGGGTGAGATGTTTAAATCCCCCTCCAAGAGGGAACAGGCTGCCTGGTGTGTGTAAATGGGGAGGGGTGGGTGAGACGCTTAATCCCCCTCCGATAGGGAACAGGCTGCCCGGTGTGTGTAAATGGGGAGAGGTTGGTGTGAGGGTTAATCCCCCACCGATAGGGAACAGGCTGCCCGGTGCGTGTAAATGGGGAGACGTGGGTGAGAGGGTTAATCCCCCTCCGATAGGGAACAGGCTGCCCGGTGTGTGCAAATGGGGAGAGGTGGGTGAGACGCTTAATCCCCCTCCGATAGGGAATAGGCTGCCTGGTGTGTGTAAATGGGGAGAGGTGGGTGAGAGGGTTAATGCCCCTCCGATAGGGAACAGGCTGCCCGGTGTGTGTAAATAGGGAGAGGTGGGTGGGAGGGTTAATCCTCCTCCGATAGGGAACAGGCTGCCCGGTGTGTGTAAATGGGGAGAGGTGGGTGAGGATGTTAATCCCCCTCCGATAGCGAACAGGCTGCCCGGTGTGTGTAAATGGGGAGAGGTGGGTGAGAGGGTTAATCCCCCTCGACTTGGGAACAGGCTGCCCAGTGTGTGTAAATGGGGAGAGGTGGGTGAGATTGTTATTCCCCCTCCAATAGGGAACAGGCTGCGCGGTGTGTGTAATTGGGGAGTGGTGTTTGAGAGGGTTAATCCCCCTCCGATAGGGAACAGGCTGCCCGGTGTGTGTAAATGGGGAGAGGTGGGTGAGAGGATTAATCCCAATCTGATAGGGAACAGGCTGCCCGGTGTGTGTAAATGGGGAGAGGTGGGTGAGAGGGTTAATCCCCCTCCGAAAGGGAACAGGCTGTCTGGTGTGTGTTAATGGGGAGAGGTGGATGAGAGAGTTAATCTCAATCCGATAGGGAACAGGCTGCCCGGTGTGTGTAAATGGGGAGAGGGGTTTGAGAGGGTAAATCCCCCTCGGATAGGAAACAGGCTGCCCGGTGTGTGTAAATGTGGAGATGTGTGTGAGAGGGTTAATTCCCCTCCGATAGGGAACAGGCTGACCGGTTTCTGTAAATGGGGATAGGTGGGTGAGAGGGTTAATCCCCCTCTGATAGGGAACAAGCTGTGTGCAAATGGGGAGAGGTGGGTGAGAGTTTTAATCCCCCTCCGATAGGGAACAGGCTGCCCGGTGTGTGTGAATGGGGAGAGGTGGGTTAGAGGGTTAATCCCCCTCCGATAGGGAACAGGCTGCCCGATGTGTGTAAATGTGGAGATGTGGGTGTGAGGGTTAATCCCCCTCCGATAGGCAACAGGCTGTCTGGTGTGTGTAAATGGGGAGAGGTGTTTGAGAGGGTAAATCCCTCTCGGATAGGGAACAGGCTGTCCGGTGTGTGTAAATGTGGAGATGTGTGTGAGATTGTAAATCCCTTTCCGATAGGGAACAGGCTGTCCGGTGTGTGTAAATGGGGAGAGGTGGGTGAGAGGGTTAATTCCCCTCATATAGGGAACAGGCTGCCCGGTGTGCGTCAATGGGGAGAGGTGGGTGAGGGGGTTAATCCCCCTCCGATAGGGAACAGGCTGCCCGGTGTGTGTAAATGGGGAGAGGTGGGTGGGAGGCATAATCCCCCTCCGATAGGGAACAGGCTGCCGGTTTGTGTAAATGGGGAGAGGTGAGTGAGAGGGTTAATCCCCCTCTGATAGGGAACAGGCTGCCCGGTGTGTGTAAGATGGGGAGTGGTGTGTGAGAGTTTTAATCCCCCTCCGATAGGGAACAGGCTGCCCACTGTGTGTAAATGGGGAGAGGTGGGTGAGAGGGTTAATCCCCCTCGACTTGGGAACAGGCTGCCCAGTGTGTGTAAATGGGGAGAGGTGGGTGAGATTGTTATTCCCCCTCCAATAGGGAACAGGCTGCGCGGTGTGTGTAATTGGGGAGAGGTGGGTGAGAGGGTTAATCCCCCTCCGATAGGGAACAGTCTGACCGGTGTGTGTAAATGGGGCAAGGTGGGTGAGAGGGTTAATCCCCCTCCGATAGAGAACAGGCTGGCCGGTGTTTGTAAATGGGGAGAGGTGGGTGAGAGGGTTAATCCCACTCTGATAGGGAACAGGCTGCCCGGTGTGTGTAAATGGGCAGATGTGGGATAGAGGGTTAATCCCCCTCCGATAGGGAACAGGCTGTCTGGTGTGTGTAAATGGGGAGAGGTGTTTGAGAGAGTTAATCTCGCTCCGATAGGTAACAGGCTGCCCGGTGTGTGTAAATGGGGAGAGGTGTTTGAGAGGGTAAATCCCTCTCGGATAGGGAACATGCTGACCGGTGTGTGTAAATGTGGAGATGTGAGTGAGATTGTAAATCCCTCTCCGATAGGGAACAGGCTGCCCGGTGTGTGCAAATGGGGAGTATTGGGTGAGAGGGTTATTCCCCCTCCGATAGGGAACTGGCTGCCCGGTTTGTGTAAATGGGGACAGGTGCCTGTGAGGGTTAATCCACCTCCGATAGGGAACAGCTGCCTGGTGTGTGTAAATGGGGAGAGGTGGGTGAGAGAGTTAATCCCCCTCCGATAGAGAACAGGCTGCCCGGTGTGTGTAAATGGGGAGAGGTGGGTGAGAGGGTTAATCCCCCTCCGATAGGGAACAGGCTGTCCGGTGTGTTTAAATGGGGAGAGGTGGGTGTGAGGGTTAATTCCCCTCATATAGGGAACAGGCTGCCTGGTGTGCGTCAATGGGGAGAGGTGGGTGAGAGGGTTAATCCCCCTCCGATAGGGAACAGGCTGCCCGGTGTGTGTAAATGGGGAGAGGTGGGTGGGAGGCTTAATCCCCCTCCGATAGGGAACAGGCTGCCGGTTTGTGTAAATGGGGAGAGGTGAGTGAGAGGGTTAATCCCCCTCTGATAGGGACCAGGCTGCCCAGTGTGTGTAAATGGGAAGAGGTGGGTGAGAGGGTTAATCCCCCTCTGATAGTGAACAGGCTGCCTGCTGTGTGTAAAAGGGGAGAGGTGGGTAAGAGTGTTAATCCCCCTCCGATAGGGAACAGGCTGCCCGGTGTGTGTAAATGGGGAGAGGTGGGTGAGAGGGTTAATCCCCCTCCGATAGGGAACAGACTGCCCGGTGTGTGTAAATGGGGAGAGGTGGGTGAGAGGGTTAATCCCCCTCCCGATAGTGAACAGGCTGCCCGGTGTGTGTAAATGGGGAGAGGTGCCTGAGTGGGTTAATCCCCCTCCGATAGGAAACAGGCTGCCCGGTGTGTGTAAATGGGGAGAGGTGGGTGAGAGGTTTAATCTCCCTCCGATAGGGAACAGGCTGCCCGGTGTGTGTAAATGGGGAGAGTAGGGTGAGAGGGTTAATCCCCCACGACTGGGGAACAGGCTGCCCGGTGTGTGTAAATGGGGAGAGGTGTGTGAGAGTGTTAATACCCCTCCGATAGGGAACAGACTGCCCGGTGTGTGTAAATGGGGAGAGGTGGGTGAGAGGGTTAATCCCCCTCTGATAGGGAACAGGCTGCCCAGTGTGTGTCAATGGGCAGAGGTGGGTGAGCGGGTTAATCCCCCTCCGATTGGGAACAGACTGCCCGGTGTGTGTAAATGGGGGAGAGGTGGGTGAGAGGTTTAATCCCCCTCGACTAGGGAACAGGCTGCCCGGTGTGTGTAAATGGGGAGAGGTGGGTGAGAGGGTTAATCCCCCTCCGATAGGGACCAGGCTGCCAGGTGTGTGTAAATGGGGAGAGGTGGGTGAGAGGGTTAATCCCCCTCCGATAGGGAACAGGCTGCCCGGTGTGTGTAAATGGGGAGCGGTGGGTGAGAGAGTTAATCCTCCTCCGATAGGGAACAGGCTGTGTGTAAATGGGGAGAGGTGGGTGAGAGGGTTAATCCACCTCCGTTAGTGGACAGGCTGCCCGGTGTGTGTAAATGGGGAGAGGTGCCTGAGTGGGTTAATCCCCCTCCGATAGGGAACAGTCTGACCGGTGTGTGTAAATGGGGCAAGGTGGGTGAGAGGGTTAATCCCCCTCCGATAGAGAACAGGCTGGCCGGTGTTTGTAAATGGGGAGAGGTGGGTGAGAGGGTTAATCCCACTCTGATAGGGAACAGGCTGCCCGGTGTGTGTAAATGGGCAGATGTGGGAGAGAGGGTTAATCCCCGTCCGATAGGGAACAGGCTGTCTGGTGTGTGTAAATGGGGAGAGGTGTTTGAGAGAGTTAATCTCGCTCCGATAGGTAACAGGCTGCCCGGTGTGTGTAAATGGGGAGAGGTGTTTGAGAGGGTAAATCCCTCTCGGATAGGGAACATGCTGACCGGTGTGTGTAAATGTGGAGATGTGAGTGAGATTGTAAATCCCTCTCCGATAGGGAACAGGCTGCCCGGTGTGTGCAAATGGGGAGTATTGGGTGAGAGGGTTATTCCCCCTCCGATAGGGAACTGGCTGCCCGGTTTGTGTAAATGGGGACAGGTGCCTGTGAGGGTTAATCCACCTCCGATAGGGAACAGCTGCCTGGTGTGTGTAAATGGGGAGAGGTGGGTGAGAGGGTTAATCCCCCTCCGATAGAGAACAGGCTGCCCGGTGTGTGTAAATGGGGAGAGGTGGGTGAGAGGGTTAATCCCCCTCCGATAGGGAACAGGCTGTCCGGTGTGTTTAAATGGGGAGAGGTGGGTGTGAGGGTTAATTCCCCTCATATAGGGAACAGGCTGCCTGGTGTGCGTCAATGGGGAGAGGTGGGTGAGAGGGTTAATCCCCTTCCGATAGGGAACAGGCTGCCCGGTGTGTGTAAATGGGGAGAGGTGGGTGGGAGGCTTAATCCCCCTCCGATAGGGAACAGGCTGCCGGTTTGTGTAAATGGGGAGAGGTGAGTGAGAGGGTTAATCCCCCTCTGATAGGGACCAGGCTGCCCAGTGTGTGTAAATGGGAAGAGGTGGGTGAGAGGGTTAATCCCCCTCTGATAGTGAACAGGCTGCCTGCTGTGTGTAAAAGGGGAGAGGTGGGTAAGAGGGTTAATCCCCCTCCGATAGGGAACAGGCTGCCCGGTGTGTGTAAATGGGGAGAGGTGGGTGAGAGGGTTAATCCCCCTCCGATAGGGAACAGACTGCCCGGTGTGTGTAAATGGGGAGAGGTGGGTGAGAGGGTTAATCCCCCTCCCGATAGTGAACAGGCTGCCCGGTGTGTGTAAATGGGGAGAGGTGCCTGAGTGGGTTAATCCCCCTCCGATAGGAAACAGGCTGCCCGGTGTGTGTAAATGGGGAGAGGTGGGTGAGAGGTTTAATCTCCCTCCGATAGGGAACAGGCTGCCCGGTGTGTGTAAATGGGGAGAGTAGGGTGAGAGGGTTAATCCCCCACGACTGGGGAACAGGCTGCCCGGTGTGTGTAAATGGGGAGAGGTGTGTGAGAGTGTTAATACCCCTCCGATAGGGAACAGACTGCCCGGTGTGTGTAAATGGGGAGAGGTGGGTGAGAGGGTTAATCCCCCTCTGATAGGGAACAGGCTGCCCAGTGTGTGTCAATGGGCAGAGGTGGGTGAGCGGGTTAATCCCCCTCCGATTGGGAACAGACTGCCCGGTGTGTGTAAATGGGGGAGAGGTGGGTGAGAGGTTTAATCCCCCTCGACTAGGGAACAGGCTGCCCGGTGTGTGTAAATGGGGAGAGGTGGGTGAGAGGGTTAATCCCCCTCCGATAGGGACCAGGCTGCCAGGTGTGTGTAAATGGGGAGAGGTGGGTGAGAGGGTTAATCCCCCTCCGATAGGGAACAGGCTGCCCGGTGTGTGTAAATGGGGAGCGGTGGGTGAGAGAGTTAATCCTCCTCCGATAGGGAACAGGCTGTGTGTAAATGGGGAGAGGTGGGTGAGAGGGTTAATCCACCTCCGTTAGTGGACAGGCTGCCCGGTGTGTGTAAATGGGGAGAGGTGCCTGAGTGGGTTAATCCCCCTCCAATATGGAACAGGCTGCCCGGTGTGTGTAAATGGGGAGAGGTGGGTGAGAGGTTTAATCCCCCTCCGATAGGGAACAGGCAGCCCGGTGTGTGAAAATGGGGAGAGGTGGGTGAGAGGGTTAATCACCCTCTGTTAGGGAACAGGCTGCCTGGTGTGTGTAAATGGGGAGAGGTGGGTGAGAGTTTTAATCCCCCTCCGATAGGGAACAGGCTGCCCGGTGTGTGTAAATAGGGAGAAGTGGGTGTGAGGGTTAATACCCCTCTGATAGGGAACAGGCTGCCCGGTGTGTGTAAATGGGGAGGGGTGGGTGAGAGGGTGAATCCCCCTACGATAGGGAACAGGCTGCCTGGTGTGTGTAAATGGGGAGAGGTGGGTGAGAGGGTTAATCCCCCTCCGATAGGGAACAGGCTGCCCGGTGTGTGTAAATGGGGAGAGGTGGTTGAGATTGTTAATCCTCCTCCGATAGGGAACAGGCTGCCCGGTGTGTGTCAATGGGGAGAGGTGGGTGAGATTGTTAATCCCCCTCCGATAGGGAACAGGCTGCGCGGTGTGTGAAAATGGGGAGAGGTGGGAGAGAGGGTTAATCCCCCTCCGATAGGGAACAGGCTGCCCGGTGTGTGTAAATGGGGAGAGGTGTGTGAGAGAGTTATTCCGCCTCCGATAGGGAACAGGCTGCCCGGTGTGTGTTAATGGGGAGAGGTGGGTGAGAGGGTTAATCCCCCTTCGATGGGGAACAGGCTGCCCGGTGTGTGTAATTGGGGAGAGGTGGGTGGGAAGATTAATCCCAATCTGATAGGGAACAGGCTGCCCGGTGTGTGTAAATGGGCAAGGTGGGTGAGAGGGTTAATCCCCCTCCGATTGGGAACAGGCTGTCCGGTGTGTGTAAATGGGGAGAGGTGGGTGAGAGGGTTAATTCCCCTCATATAGGGAACAGGCTGCCCGGTGTGCGTCAATGGGGAGAGGTGGGTGAGGGGGTTAATTCCCCTCATATAGGGAACAGGCTGCCCGGTGTGTGTAAATGGGGAGAGGTGGGTGGGAGGCTTAATCCCCCTCCGATAGGGAACAGGCTGCCGGTTTGTGTAAATGGTGAGAGGTGAGTGAGAGGGTTAATCCCCCTCTGATAGGGAACAGGCTGCCCGGTGTGTGTAAGATGGGGAGTGGTGTGTGAGAGTTTTAATCCCCCTCCGATAGGGAACAGGCTGCCCACTGTGTGTAAATGGGGAGAGGTGTGTGAGATGATTAAATCCCCCTCCAAGAGGGAACAGGCTGCCCGGTGTGTGTAAATGGGGAGGGGTGGGTGAGACGCTTAATTCCCCTCCGATAGGGAACAGGCTGCCCGGTGTGTGTAAATGGGGAGATGTTGGTGTGAGGGTTAATCCCCCACCGATAGGGAACAGGCTGCCCGGTGTGTGTAAATGGGGAGACGTGGGTGAGAGGGTTAATCCCCCTCCGATAGGGAACAGGCTGCCCGGTGTGTGCAAATGGGGAGAGGTGGGTGAGACGCTTAATCCCCCTCCGATAGGGAATAGGCTGCCTGGTGTGTGTAAATGGGGAGAGGTGGGTGAGAGGGTTAATGCCCCTCCGATAGGGAACAGGCTGCCCGGTGTGTCTAAATAGGGAGAGGTGGGTGAGAGGGTTAATCCCCCTCCGATAGGGAACGGGCTGCCCGGTGTGTGTAAATGGGGAGAGGTGGGTGAGGGGGTTAATCCCCCTCCGATAGGGAACAGGCTGCCCGGTGTGTGTAAATGGGGAGAGGTGGGTGAGATTGTTATTCCCAATCCAATAGGGAACAGGCTGCGCGGTGTGTGTAATTGGGGAGAGGTGTTTGAGAGGGTTAATCCCCCTCCGATAGGGAACAGGCTGCCCGGTGTGTGTAAATGGGGAGAGGTGGGTGAGAGGATTAATCCCAATCTGATAGGGAACAGGCTGCACAGTGTGTGTAAATGGGGAGAGGTGGGTGAGAGGATTAATCCCAATCTGATAGGGAACAGGCTGCCCGGTGTGTGTCAATGGGGAGAGGTGGGTGAGATTGTTAATCCCCCTCCGATAGGGAACAGGCTGCGCGGTGTGTGAAAATGGGGAGAGGTGGGAGAGAGGGTTAATCCCCCTCCGATAGGGAACAGGCTGCCCGGTGTGTGTAAATGGGGAGTGGTGTGTGAGAGAGTTATTCCGCCTCCGATAGGGAACAGGCTGCCCGGTGTGTGTTAATGGGGAGAGGTGGGTGAGAGGGTTAATCCCCCTTCGATGGGGAACAGGCTGCCCGGTGTGTGTAATTGGGGAGAGGTGGGTGGGAAGATTAATCCCAATCTGATAGGGAACAGGCTGCCCGGTGTGTGTAAATGGGCAAGGTGGGTGAGAGGGTTAATCCCCCTCCGATTGGGAACAGGCTGTCCGGTGTGTGTAAATGGGGAGAGGTGGGTGAGAGGGTTAATTCCCCTCATATAGGGAACAGGCTGCCCGGTGTGCGTCAATGGGGAGAGGTGGGTGAGGGGGTTAATTCCCCTCATATAGGGAACAGGCTGCCCGGTGTGTGTAAATGGGGAGAGGTGGGTGGGAGGCTTAATCCCCCTCCGATAGGGAACAGGCTGCCGGTTTGTGTAAATGGTGAGAGGTGAGTGAGTGGGTTAATCCCCCTCTGATAGGGAACAGGCTGCCCGGTGTGTGTAAGATGGGGAGTGGTGTGTGAGAGTTTTAATCCCCCTCCGATAGGGAACAGGCTGCCCACTGTGTGTAAATGGGGAGAGGTGTGTGAGATGATTAAATCCCCCTCCAAGAGGGAACAGGCTGCCCGGTGTGTGTAAATGGGGAGGGGTGGGTGAGACGCTTAATTCCCCTCCGATAGGGAACAGGCTGCCCGGTGTGTGTAAATGGGGAGATGTTGGTGTGAGGGTTAATCCCCCACCGATAGGGAACAGGCTGCCCGGTGTGTGTAAATGGGGAGACGTGGGTGAGAGGGTTAATCCCCCTCCGATAGGGAACAGGCTGCCCGGTGTGTGTAAATGGGGAGAGGTGGGTGAGAGGGTTAATCCCCCTCCGATAGGGAACAGGCTGCCCGGTGTGTGCAAATGGGGAGAGGTGGGTGAGACGCTTAATCCCCCTCCGATAGGGAATAGGCTGCCTGGTGTGTGTAAATGGGGAGAGGTGGGTGAGAGGGTTAATGCCCCTCCGATAGGGAACAGGCTGCCCGGTGTGTCTAAATAGGGAGAGGTGGGTGAGAGGGTTAATCCCCCTCCGATAGGGAACGGGCTGCCCGGTGTGTGTAAATGGGGAGAGGTGGGTGAGGGGGTTAATCCCCCTCCGATAGGGAACAGGCTGCCCGGTGTGTGTAAATGGGGAGAGGTGGGTGAGATTGTTATTCCCAATCCAATAGGGAACAGGCTGCGCGGTGTGTGTAATTGGGGAGAGGTGTTTGAGAGGGTTAATCCCCCTCCGATAGGGAACAGGCTGCCCGGTGTGTGTAAATGGGGAGAGGTGGGTGAGAGGATTAATCCCAATCTGATAGGGAACAGGCTGCCCGGTGTGTGTAAATGGTGAGAGGGGTTTGAGAGGGTAAATCCCCCTCGGATAGGAAACAGGCTGCCCGGTGTGTGTAAATGTGGAGATGTGTGTGAGAGGGTTAATTCCCCTCCGACAGGGAACAGGCTGACCGGTTTCTGTAAATGGGGATAGGTGGGTGAGAGGGTTAATCCCCCTCTGATAGGGAACAGGCTGTGTGCAAATGGGGAGAGGTGGGTGAGAGTTTTAATCCCCCTCCGATAGGGAACAGGCTGCCCGGTGTGTGTGAATGGGGAGAGGTGGGTTAGAGGGTTAATCCCCCTCCGATAGGGTACAGGCTGCCCGGTGTGTGTAAATGGGGAGAGGTGGGTTAGAGGGTTAATCCCCCTCCGATAGGGAACAGGCTGCCCGATGTGTGTAAATGTGGAGATGTGGGTGTGAGGGTTAATCCCCCTCCGATAGGCAACAGGCTGTCTGGTGTGTGTAAATGGGGAGAGGTGTTTGAGAGGGTAAATCCCTCTCGGATAGGGAACATTCTGACCGGTGTGTGTAAATGTGGAGATGTGTGTGAGATTGTAAATCCCTTTCCGATAGGGAACAGGCTGCCCGGTGTGTGTAAATGGGGAGAGGTGGGTGAGAGGGTTAATCCCCCTCCGATAGGGAACAGGCTGCCCGGTTTGTGTAAATGGGGACAGGTGCCTGTGAGGGTTAATCCCCCTCCGATAGGGAACAGGCTGCCTGGTGTGTGTAAATGGGGAGAGGTGGGTGAGAGAGTTAATCCCCCTCCGATAGAGAACAGGCTGCCCGGTGTGTGTAAATGGGGAGAGGTGGGTGAGAGGGTTAATCCCCCTCCGAATGGGAACAGGCTGCCCGGTGTGTGTAAATGGGGAGAGGTGGGTGAGAGGGTTAATCCACCTCCGATTGGGAACAGGCTGTCCGGTGTGTGTAAATGGGGAGAGGTGGGTGAGAGGGTTAATTCCCCTCATATAGGGAACAGGCTGCCCGGTGTGTGTAAATGGGGAGAGGTGGGTGAGGTGGTTAATCCACCTCGACTTGGGAACAGGCTGCCCAGTGTGTGTAAATGGGGAGAGGTGGGTGAGATTGTTATTCCCCCTCCGATAGGGAACAGGCTGCCCGGTGTGTGTAAATGGGGCGAGGTGGGTGAGAGGTTTAATCCCCCTCCGATAGGGAACAGGCTGCCCGGTGTGTGTAAATGGGGAGAGGTGTTTGAGAGGGTTAATCCCCCTCCGATAGAGAACAGGCTGCCCGGTGTGTGTAAATGGGGAGAGGTGTTTGAGAGGGTTAATCCCCCTCTGATAGGGAACAGGCTGTGTGCAAATGGGGAGAGGTGGGAGAGATTTTTAATCCCCCTCCGATAGGGAACATGCTGCCCGGTGTGTGTGAATGGGGAGAGGTGGGTGAGAGGGTTAATCCCCCTCCGATAGGGAAGAGGCTGTGTGTAAATGGGGAGAGGTGGGTGAGAGGGTTAATCCATCTCCGATAGGGAACAGGATGCCCGGTGTGTGTAAATGGGGAGAGGTGGGTGAGAGTTTTAATCCACCTCCGATAGGGAACAGGCTGCCCGGTGTTTGTAAAAGGGGAGAGGTGTGTGAGAGGGTTAATCCCCCTCCGACAGGGAACAGGCTGCGCGGAGTGTGTAAATGGGGAGAGGTGGGTGAGAGGGTTAATCCCCCTCGATAGGGAACAGGCTGCCCGGTGTGTGTAAATGGGGAGAGGTGGGTGAGAGCGTTAATCCCCCTCCGATAGGGAACAGGCTGCCCGGTTTTTTTAAATGGGTAGAGGTGGGTGAGAGGTTTAATCCCCCTCCGATAGGGAACAGGCTGCCCGGTGTGTGTAAATGGGGAGAGGTGGGCGAGAGGGTTATTCCTCCTCCAATAGGGAACAAGTCTCCCGGTGTGTGTAAATGGGGAGAGGTGAGTGATAGTGTTAATCCCCCTCCGATAGGGAACAGGCAGCCCGGTGTGTGTAAATGGGGAGAAATGTGTGAGAGGGTTAATCCCCCTCCGATAGGGAACAGGCTGCCCAGTGTGTGTAAATGGGGAGAGGTGGGTGATAGGGTTAATCCTCCTCCGATAGGGAACAGGCTGCCCGCTGTGTGTAAATGGGGAGAGGTGGGTGAGAGGGTTAATCCCCCACCGATAGGGAACAGGCTGCCCGGTTTTTTTAAATGGGTAGAGGTGGGTGACAGGTTTAATCCCCCTCCGATAGGGAACAGGCTGCCCGGAATGTGTAAAAGTGGGCGAGGTGTGTCAGAGGATTAATCCCCCTCCGATAGGGAACAGGCTGCCTGGTGTGTGTAAATGGGGAGAGGTGGGTGAGAGCGTTTATCCTCCACCGATAGAGAACAGGCTGCCCGGTGTGTGTAAATGGGGAGAGGTGGGTGAGAGTGTTAATCCCCCTCCGATAGGGAACAGGCTGCCCGGTGTGTGTAAATAGGAGGGAGGTGGGTGAGAGGGTTAATCAACCTCCGATAGGGAACAGGCTGCCCGATGTGTGTAAACGGCGAGAGGGGAGAGTGAGGGTCAATCCCCCTCCGATAGGTAACAGTCGGCCCGGAATGTGTAAAAGTGGGCGAGGTGTGTCAGAGGATTAATCCCCCTCCGAAAGGGAACAGGCTGCCCGGTGTGTGTAAATGGGGAGAGGTGGGTGGGAGGGTTAATCCTCCCTCCAATAGGGAACAGGCTGCCCCGTGTGTGCAAATGGGGAGATGTGGGTGAGAGGGTTAATCCCACTCCAATAGGGAACAGGCTGCCAGGTGTGTGTAAATGGGGAGATGTGGGTGAGAGGGTTAATCCCACTCCGATAGGGAACAGGCTGCCCGGTGTGTGTAAATGGGGAGAGGTGGGTGAGAGAGTTAATCCTCCTCCGATAGGGAACAGGCTGTGTGTAAATGGGGAGAGGTGGGTGAGAGGGTTAATCCACCTCCGTTAGTGGACAGGCTGCCCGGTGTGTGTAAATGGGGAGAGGTGCCTGAGTGGGTTAATCCCCCTCCAATATGGAACAGGCTGCCCGGTGTCTGTAAATGGGGAGAGGTGGGTGAGAGGGTTAATCCCCCTCCGATAGGGAACAGGCAGCCCGGTGTGTGAAAATGGGGAGAGGTGGGTGAGAGGGTTAATCACCCTCTGTTAGGGAACAGGCTGCCTGGTGTGTGTAAATGGGGAGAGGTGGGTGAGAGTTTTAATCCACCTCCGATAGGGAACAGGCTGCCCGGTGTTTGTAAAAGGGGAGAGGTGTGTGAGAGGGTTAATCCCCCTCCGACAGGGAACAGGCTGCGCGGAGTGTGTAAATGGGGAGAGGTGGGTGAGAGTTTTAATCCCCCTCGATAGGGAACAGGCTGCCCGGTGTGTGTAAATGGGGAGAGGTGGGTGAGAGCGTTAATCCCCCTCCGATAGGGAACAGGCTGCCCGGTTTTTTTAAATGGGTAGAGGTGGGTGAGAGGGTTAATCCCCCTCCGATAGAGAACAGGCTGCCCGGTGTGTGTAAATGGGGAGAGGTGGGCGAGAGGGTTATTCCTCCTCCAATAGGGAACAAGTCTCCCGGTGTGTGTAAATGGGGAGAGGTGAGTGATAGTGTTAATCCCCCTCCGATAGGGAACAGGCAGCCCGGTGTGTGTAAATGGGGAGAAATGTGTGAGAGGGTTAATCCCCCTCCGATAGGGAACAGGCTGCCCAGTGTGTGTAAATGGGGAGAGGTGGGTGATAGGGTTATTCCCCCTCCTATAGGGAACAGGCTGCGCGGTGTGTGTAAATGGGGAGAGGTGGGTGAGAGGGTTAATCCCCCTCCGATAGGGAACAGGCTGCCCGGTGTGTGTAATTGGGGAGAGGTGTTTGAGAGGGTTAATCCCCCTCCGATAGGGAACAGGCTGCCCGGTGTGTGTAAATGGGGAGAGGTGGGTGAGAGGATTAATCCCAATCTGATAGGGAACAGGCTGCCCAGTGTGTGTAAATGGGGAGAGTTGGGTGAGAGGGTTAATCCCCCTCCGATAGGGAACAGGCTGTCTGGTGTGTGTTAATGGGGAGAGGTGGATGAGAGAGTTAATCTCGCTCCGATAGGGAATAGGCTGCCCGGTGTGTGTAAATGGGGAGAGGGGTTTGAGAGGGTAAATCCCCCTCGGATAGGAAACAGGCTGCCTGGTGTGTGTAAATGGGGAGAGGTGGGTGAGAGTTTTAATCCCCCTCCGATAGGGAACAGGCTGCCCGGTGTGTGTGAATGGGGAAAGGTGGGTTAGAGGGTTAATCCCCCTCCGATAGGGAACAGGCTGCCCGATGTGTGTAAATGTGGAGATGTGGGTGTGAGGGTTAATCCCCCTCCGATAGGCAACAGGCTGTCTGGTGTGTGTAAATGGGGAGAGGTGTTTGAGAGGGTAAATCCCTCTCGGGTAGGGAACATTCTGACCGGTGTGTGTAAATGTGGAGATGTGTGTGAGATTGTAAATCCCTTTCCGATAGGGAACAGGCTGCCCGGTGTGTGCAAATGGGGAGTGTTGGGTGAGAGGGTTAATCCCCCTTCGATAGGGAACAGGCTGCCCGGTTTGTGTAAATGGGGACAGGTGTCTGTGAGGGTTAATCCCCCTCCGATAGGGAACAGGCTGCCTGGTGTGTGTAAATGGGGAGAGGTGGGTGAGAGAGTTAATCCCCCTCCGATAGAGAACAGGCTGCCCGGTGTGTGTAAATGGGGAGAGGTGGGTGAGAGGGTTAATCCCCCTCCGAATGGGAACAGGCTGCCCGGTTTGTGTAAATGGGGAGGGGTGGGTGAGAGGGTGAATCCCCCTACGATAGGGAACAGGCTGCCTGGTGTGTGTAAATGGGGAGAGGTGGGTGAGAGGGTTAATCCCCCTCCGATAGGGAACAGGCTGCCCGGTGTGTGTAAATGGGGAGAGGTGGTTGAGATTGTTAATCCTCCTCCGATAGGGAACAGGCTGCCCGGTGTGTGTCAATGGGGAGAGGTGGGTGAGATTGTTAATCCCCCTCCGATAGGGAACAGGCTGCGCGGTGTGTGAAAATGGGGAGAGGTGGGAGAGAGGGTTAATCCCCCTCCGATAGGGAACAGGCTGCCCGGTGTGTGTAAATGGGGAGAGGTGTGTGAGAGAGTTATTCCGCCTCCGATAGGGAACAGGCTGCCCGGTGTGTGTTAATGGGGAGAGGTGGGTGAGAGGGTTAATCCCCCTTCGATGGGGAACAGGCTGCCCGGTGTGTGTAATTGGGGAGAGGTGGGTGAGAAGATTAATCCCAATCTGATAGGGAGCAGGCTGCCCGGTGTGTGTAAATGGGCAAGGTGGGTGAGAGGGTTAATCCCCCTCCGATAGGGAACAGCCTGTCTGGTGTGTGTAAATGGGGAGAGGTGGGTGAGAGGGTTAATCCCCCTCCGATTGGGAACAGGCTGTCCGGTGTGTGTAAATGGGGAGAGGTGGGTGAGAGGGTTAATTCCCCTCATATAGGGAACAGGCTGCCCGGTGTGCGTCAATGGGCAGAGGTGGGTGAGGGGGTTAATCCCCCTCCGATAGGGAACAGGCTGCCCGGTGTGTGTAAATGGGGAGAGGTGGGTGGGAGGCTTAATCCCCCTCCGATAGGGAACAGGCTGCCGGTTTGTGTAAATGGTGAGAGGTGAGTGAGAGGGTTAATCCCCCTCTGATAGGGAACAGGCTGCCCGGTGTGTGTAAGATGGGGAGTGGTGTGTGAGAGTTTTAATCCCCCTCCGATAGGGAACAGGCTGCCCACTGTGTGTAAATGGGGAGAGGTGTGTGAGATGATTAAATCCCCCTCCACGAGGGAACAGGCTGCCCGGTGTGTGTAAATGGGGAGGGGTGGGTGAGACGCTTAATTCCCCTCCGATAGGGAACAGGCTGCCCGGTGTGTGTAAATGGGGAGAGGTTGGTGTGAGGGTTAATCCCCCACCGATAGGGAACAGGCTGCCCGGTGTGTGTAAATGGGGAGACGTGGGTGAGAGGGTTAATCCCCCTCCGATAGGGAACAGGCTGCCCGGTGTGTGCAAATGGGGAGAGGTGGGTGAGACGCTTAATCCCCCTCCGATAGGGAATAGGCTGCCTGGTGTGTGTAAATGGGGAGAGGTGGGTGAGAGGGTTAATGCCCCTCCGATAGGGAACTGGCTGCCCGGTGTGTGTAAATAGGGAGAGGTGGGTGAGAGGTTTAATCCCCCTCCGATAGGGAACGGGCTGCCCGGTGTGTGTAAATGGGGAGAGGTGGGTGAGGGGGTTAATCCCCCTCCGATAGGGAACAGGCTGCCCGGTGTGTGTAAATGGGGAGAGGTGGGTGAGAGGGTTAATCCCCCTCGACTTGGGAACAGGCTGCCCAGTGTGTGTAAATGGGGAGAGGTGGGTGAGATTGTTATTCCCCCTCCAATAGGGAACAGGCTGCGCGGTGTGTGTAATTGGGGAGAGGTGTTTGAGAGGGTTAATCCCCCTCCGATAGGGAACAGGCTGCCCGGTGTGTGTAAATGGGGAGAGGTGGGTGAGAGGATTAATCCCAATCTGATAGGGAACAGGCTGCCCAGTGTGTGTAAATGGGGAGAGGTGGGTGATAGGGTTATTCCCCCTCCTATAGGGAACAGGCTGCGCGGTGTGTGTAAATGGGGAGAGGTGGGTGAGAGGGTTAATCCCCCTCCGATAGGGAACAGGCTGCCCGGTGTGTGTAATTGGGGAGAGGTGTTTGAGAGGGTTAATCCCCCTCCGATAGGGAACAGGCTGCCCGGTGTGTGTAAATGGGGAGAGGTGGGTGAGAGGATTAATCCCAATCTGATAGGGAACAGGCTGCCCAGTGTGTGTAAATGGGGAGAGTTGGGTGAGAGGGTTAATCCCCCTCCGATAGGGAACAGGCTGTCTGGTGTGTGTTAATGGGGAGAGGTGGATGAGAGAGTTAATCTCGCTCCGATAGGGAATAGGCTGCCCGGTGTGTGTAAATGGGGAGAGGGGTTTGAGAGGGTAAATCCCCCTCGGATAGGAAACAGGCTGCCCGGTGTGTGTAAATGTGGAGATGTGTGTGAGAGGGTTAATTCCCCTCCGATAGGGAACAGGCTGACCGGTGTGTGTAAATGGGGAGAGGTGGGTGAGAGTTTTAATCCCCCTCCGATAGGGAACAGGCTGCCCGGTGTGTGTGAATGGGGAAAGGTGGGTTAGAGGGTTAATCCCCCTCCGATAGGGAACAGGCTGCCCGATGTGTGTAAATGTGGAGATGTGGGTGTGAGGGTTAATCCCCCTCCGATAGGCAACAGGCTGTCTGGTGTGTGTGAATGGGGAAAGGTGGGTTAGAGGGTTAATCCCCCTCCGATAGGGAACAGGATGCTCTTCGTATATAAATGGGGAGAGGTGGGTGAGAGGGTTAATGCCCCTCCGATAGGGAACTGGCTGCCCGGTGTGTGTAAATAGGGAGAGGTGGGTGAGAGGTTTAATCCCCCTCCGATAGGGAACGGGCTGCCCGGTGTGTGTAAATGGGGAGAGGTGGGTGAGGGGGTTAATCCCCCTCCGATAGGGAACAGGCTGCCCGGTGTGTGTAAATGGGGAGAGGTGTTTGAGAGGGTTAATCCCCCTCCGATAGGGAACAGGCTGCCCGGTGTGTGTAAATGGGGAGAGGTGGGTGAGAGGATTAATCCCAATCTGATAGGGAACAGGCTGCCCAGTGTGTGTAAATGGGGAGAGTTGGGTGAGAGGGTTAATCCCCCTCCGATAGGGAACAGGCTGTCTGGTGTGTGTAAATGGGGATAGGTGGGTGAGAGGGTTAATCCCCCTCTGATAGGGAACAGGCTGTGTGCAAATGGGGAGAGGTGGGTGAGACTTTTAATCCCCCTCCGATAGGGAACAGGCTGCCCGGTGTGTGTGAATGGGGAAAGGTGGGTTAGAGGGTTAATCCCCCTCCGATAGGGAACAGGCTGCCCGATGTGTGTAAATGTGGAGATGTGGGTGTGAGGGTTAATCCCCCTCCGATAGGCAACAGGCTGTCTGGTGTGTGTAAATGGGGAGAGGTGTTTGAGAGGGTAAATCCCTCTCGGGTAGGGAACATTCTGACCGGTGTGTGTAAATGTGGAGATGTGTGTGAGATTGTAAATCCCTTTCCGATAGGGAACAGGCTGCCCGGTGTGTGCAAATGGGGAGTGTTGGGTGAGAGGGTTAATCCCCCTTCGATAGGGAACAGGCTGCCCGGTTTGTGTAAATGGGGACAGGTGCCTGTGAGGGTTAATCCCCCTCCGATAGGGAACAGGCTGCCTGGTGTGTGTAAATGGGGAGAGGTGGGTGAGAGAGTTAATCCCCCTCCGATAGAGAACAGGCTGCCCGGTGTGTGTAAATGGGGAGAGGTGGGTGAGAGGGTTAATCCCCCTCCGAATGGAAACAGGCTGCCCGGTGTGTGTAAATGGGGAGAGGTGGGTGAGAGGGTTAATCCACCTCCGATTGGGAACAGGCTGTCCGGTGTGTGTAAATGGGGAGAGGTGGGTGAGAGGGTTAATTCCCCTCATATAGGGAACAGGCTGCCCAGTGTGTGTAAATGGGGAGAGGTGGGTGAGGGGGTTAATCCACCTCGACTTGGGAACAGGCTGCCCAGTGTGTGTAAATGGGGAGAGGTGGGTGAGATTGTTATTCCCCCTCCGATAGGGAACAGGCTGCCCGGTGTGTGTAAATGGGGCGAGGTGGGTGAGAGGTTTAATCCCCCTCCGATAGGGAACAGGCTGCCCGGTGTGTGTAAATGGGGAGAGGTGTTTGAGAGGGTTAATCCCCCTCCGATAGAGAACAGGCTGCCCGGTGTGTGTAAATGGGGAGAGGTGTTTGAGAGGGTTAATCCCCCTCTGATAGGGAACAGGCTGTGTGCAAATGGGGAGAGGTGGGTGAGAGGGTTAATCCATCTCCGATAGGGAACAGGATGCCCGGTGTGTGTAAATGGGGAGAGGTGGGTGAGAGTTTTAATCCACCTCCGATAGGGAACAGGCTGCCCGGTGTTTGTAAAAGGGGAGAGGTGTGTGAGAGGGTTAATCCCCCTCCGACAGGGAACAGGCTGCGCGGAGTGTGTAAATGGGGAGAGGTGGGTGAGAGTGTTAATCCCCCTCGATAGGGAACAGGCTGCCCGCTGTGTGTAAATGGGGAGAGGTGGGTGAGAGCGTTAATCCCCCTCCGATAGGGAACAGGCTGCCCGGTTTTTTTAAATGGGTAGAGGTGGGTGAGAGGGTTAATCCCCCTCCGATAGAGAACAGGCTGCCCGGTGTGTGTAAATGGGGAGAGGTGGGCGAGAGGGTTATTCCTCCTCCAATAGGGAACAAGTCTCCCGGTGTGTGTAAATGGGGAGAGGTGAGTGATAGTGTTAATCCCCCTCCGATAGGGAACAGGCAGCCCGGTGTGTGTAAATGGGGAGAAATGTGTGAGAGGGTTAATCCCCCTCCGATAGGGAACAGGCTGCCCAGTGTGTGTAAATGGGGAGAGGTGGGTGATAGGGTTATTCCCCCTCCTATAGGGAACAGGCTGCGCGGTGTGTGTAATTGGGGAGAGGTGTTTGAGAGGGTTAATTCCCCTCCGATAGGGAACAGGCTGCCCGGTGTGTGTAAATGGGGAGAGGTGGGTGAGAGGGTTAATCCCCCTCCGATAGGGAACAGGCAGTCTGGTGTGTGTTAATGGGGAGAGGTGGATGAGAGAGTTAATCTCGCTCCGATAGGGAATAGGCTGCCCGGTGTGTGTAAATGGGGAGAGGGGTTTGAGAGGGTAAATCCCCCTCGGATAGGAAACAGGCTGCCCGGTGTGTGTAAATGTGGAGATGTGTGTGAGAGGGTTAATTCCCCTCCGATAGGGAACAGGCTGCCCGGTGTGTGTGAATGGGGAGAGGTGGGTTAGAGGGTTAATCCCCCTCCGATAGGGAACAGGCTGCCCGATGTGTGTAAATGTGGAGATGTGGGTGTGAGGGTTAATCCCCCTCCGATAGGCAACAGGCTGTCTGGTGTGTGTAAATGGGGAGAGGTGTTTGAGAGGGTAAATCCCTCTCGGGTAGGGAACATTCTGACCGGTGTGTGTAAATGTGGAGATGTGTGTGAGATTGTAAATCCCTTTCCGATAGGGAACAGGCTGCCCGGTGTGTGCAAATGGGGAGTGTTGGGTGAGAGGGTTAATCCCCCTTCGATAGGGAACAGGCTGCCCGGTTTGTGTAAATGGGGACAGGTGTCTGTGAGGGTTAATCCCCCTCCGATAGGGAACAGGCTGCCTGGTGTGTGTAAATGGGGAGAGGTGGGTGAGAGAGTTAATCCCCCTCCGATAGAGAACAGGCTGCCCGGTGTGTGTAAATGGGGAGAGGTGGGTGAGAGGGTTAATCCCCCTCCGAATGGGAACAGGCTGCCCGGTGTGTGTAAATGGGGAGAGGTGGGTGAGAGGGTTAATCCACCTCCGATTGGGAACAGGCTGTCCGGTGTGTGTAAATGGGGAGAGGTGGGTGAGAGGGTTAATTCCCCTCATATAGGGAACAGGCTACCCGGTGTGTGTAAATGGAGAGAGGTGGGTGTGGGGGTAAATCCACCTCGACTTGGGAACAGGCTGCCCAGTGTGTGTAAATGGGGAGAGGTGGGTGAGATTGTTATTCCCCCTCCGATAGGGAACAGGCTGCCCGGTGTGTGTAAATGGGGCGAGGTGGGTGAGAGGTTTAATCCCCCTCCGATAGGGAACAGGCTGCCCGGTGTGTGTAAATGGGGAGAGGTGTTTGAGAGGGTTAATCCCCCTCCGATAGAGAACAGGCTGCCCGGTGTGTGTAAATGGGGAGAGGTGTTTGAGAGGGTTAATCCCCCTCTGATAGGGAACAGGCTGTGTGCAAATGGGGAGAGGTGGGAGAGATTTTTAATCCCCCTCCGATAGGGAACATGCTGCCCGGTGTGTGTGAATGGGGAGAGGTGGGTGAGAGGGTTAATCCCCCTCCGATAGGGAAGAGGCTGTGTGTAAATGGGGAGGAGTGGGTGAGAGGGTTAATCCATCTCCGATAGGGAACAGGATGCCCGGTGTGTGTAAATGGGGAGAGGTGGGTGAGAGTTTTAATCCACCTCCGATAGGGAACAGGCTGCCCGGTGTTTGTAAAAGGGGAGAGGTGTGTGAGAGGGTTAATCCCCCTCCGACAGGGAACAGGCTGCGCGGAGTGTGTAAGTGGGGAGAGGTGGGTGAGAGTGTTAATCCCCCTCGATAGGGAACAGGCTGCCCGGTGTGTGTAAATGGGGAGAGGTGGGTGAGAGCGTTAATCCCCCTCCGATAGGGAACAGGCTGCCCGGTTTTTTTAAATGGGTAGAGGTGGGTGAGAGGTTTAATCCCCCTCCGATAGGGAACAGGCTGCCCGGTGTGTATAAATGGGGAGAGGTGGGCGAGAGGGTTATTCCTCCTCCAATAGGGAACAAGTCTCCCGATGTGTGTAAATGGGGAGAGGTGAGTGATAGTGTTAATCCCCCTCCGATAGGGAACAGGCAGCCCGGTGTGTGTAAATGGGGAGAAATGTGTGAGAGGGTTAATCCCCCTCCGATAGGGAACAGGCTGCCCAGTGTGTGTAAATGGGGAGAGGTGGGTGATAGGGTTAATCCTCCTCCGATAGGGAACAGGCTGCCCGGTGTGTGTAAATGGGGAGAGGTGGGTGAGAGGGTTAATCCCCCACCGATAGGGAACAGGCTGCCCGGTTTTTTTAAATGGGTAGAGGTGGGTGACAGGTTTAATCCCCCTCCGATAGGGAACAGGCTGCCCGGAATGTGTAAAAGTGGGCGAGGTGTGTCAGAGGATTAATCCCCCTCCGATAGGGAACAGGCTGCCTGGTGTGTGTAAATGGGGAGAGGTGGGTGAGAGCGTTTATCCTCCACCGATAGAGAACAGGCTGCCCGGTGTGTGTAAATGGGGAGAGGTGGGTGAGAGTGTTAATCCCCCTCCGATAGGGAACAGGCTGCCCGGTGTGTGTAAATAGGAGGGAGGTGGGTGAGAGGGTTAATCAACCTCCGATAGGGAACAGGCTGCCCGATGTGTGTAAACGGCGAGAGGGGAGAGTGAGGGTCAATCCCCCTCCGATAGGTAACAGTCGGCCCGGAATGTGTAAAAGTGGGCGAGGTGTGTCAGAGGATTAATCCCCCTCCGAAAGGGAACAGGCTGCCCGGTGTGTGTAAATGGGGAGAGGTGGGTGGGAGGGTTAATCCTCCCTCCAATAGGGAACAGGCTGCCCCGTGTGTGCAAATGGGGAGATGTGGGTGAGAGGGTTAATCCCACTCCAATAGGGAACAGGCTGCCAGGTGTGTGTAAATGGGGAGATGTGGGTGAGAGGGTTAATCCCACTCCGATAGGGAACAGGCTGCCCGGTGTGTGTAAATGGGGAGAGGTGGGAGAGAGTGTTAATCCCCCTCCGATAGGGAACAGGCTGCCCGGTGTGTGTAAATGGGGAGAGGTGTTTGAGAGGGTTAATCCCCCTCCGATAGAGAACAGGCTGCCCGGTGTGTGTAAATGGGGAGAGGTGTTTGAGAGGGTTAATCCCCCTCTGATAGGGAACAGGCTGTGTGCAAATGGGGAGAGGTGGGAGAGATTTTTAATCCCCCTCCGATAGGGAACATGCTGCCCGGTGTGTGTGAATGGGGAGAGGTGGGTGAGAGGGTTAATCCCCCTCCGATAGGGAAGAGGCTGTGTGTAAATGGGGAGAGGTGGGTGAGAGGGTTAATCCATCTCCGATAGGGAACAGGATGCCCGGTGTGTGTAAATGGGGAGAGGTGGGTGAGAGTTTTAATCCACCTCCGATAGGGAACAGGCTGCCCGGTGTTTGTAAAAGGGGAGAGGTGTGTGAGAGGGTTAATCCCCCTCCGACAGGGAACAGGCTGCGCGGAGTGTGTAAATGGGGAGAGGTGGGTGAGAGTGTTAATCCCCCTCGATAGGGAACAGGCTGCCCGGTGTGTGTAAATGGGGAGAGGTGGGTGAGAGCGTTAATCCCCCTCCGATAGGGAACAGGCTGCCCGGTTTTTTTAAATGGGTAGAGGTGGGTGAGAGGTTTAATCCCCCTCCGATAGGGAACAGGCTGCCCGGTGTGTGTAAATGGGGAGAGGTGGGCGAGAGGGTTATTCCTCCTCCAATAGGGAACAAGTCTCCCGGTGTGTGTAAATGGGGAGAGGTGAGTGATAGTGTTAATCCCCCTCCGATAGGGAACAGGCAGCCCGGTGTGTGTAAATGGGGAGAAATGTGTGAGAGGGTTAATCCCCCTCCGATAGGGAACAGGCTGCCCAGTGTGTGTAAATGGGGAGAGGTGGGTGATAGGGTTAATCCTCCTCCGATAGGGAACAGGCTGCCCATTGTGTGTAAATGGGGAGAGGTGGGTGAGAGGGTTAATCCCCCACCGATAGGGAACAGGCTGCCCGGTTTTTTTAAATGGGTAGAGGTGGGTGACAGGTTTAATCCCCCTCCGATAGGGAACAGGCTGCCCGGAATGTGTAAAAGTGGGCGAGGTGTGTCAGAGGATTAATCCCCCTCCGATAGGGAACAGGCTGCCTGGTGTGTGTAAATGGGGAGAGGTGGGTGAGAGCGTTTATCCTCCACCGATAGAGAACAGGCTGCCCGGTGTGTGTAAATGGGGAGAGGTGGGTGAGAGTGTTAATCCCCCTCCGATAGGGAACAGGCTGCCCGGTGTGTGTAAATAGGAGGGAGGTGGGTGAGAGGGTTAATCAACCTCCGATAGGGAACAGGCTGCCCGATGTGTGTAAACGGCGAGAGGGGAGAGTTAGGGTCAATCCCCCTCCGATAGGTAACAGTCGGCCCGGAATGTGTAAAAGTGGGCGAGGTGTGTCAGAGGATTAATCCCCCTCCGAAAGGGAACAGGCTGCCCGGTGTGTGTAAATGGGGAGAGGTGGATGGGAGGGTTAATCCTCCCTCCAATAGGGAACAGGCTGCCCCGTGTGTGCAAATGGGGAGATGTGGGTGAGAGGGTTAATCCCACTCCAATAGGGAACAGGCTGCCAGGTGTGTGTAAATGGGGAGATGTGGGTGAGAGGGTTAATCCCACTCCGATAGGGAACAGGCTGCCCGGTGTGTGTAAATGGGGAGAGGTGGGAGAGAGTGTTAATCCCCCTCCGATAGGGAACAGGCTGCCCGGTGTGTGTAAATGGGGGGAGGTGGGTGAGAGGTTTAATCCCCCTCCGATAGGGAACAGGCTGCCCGGTGTGTGTAAATGGGGAGAGGTGGGTGAGAGGGTTAATCCCCTTCTGATAGTGAAGAGCCTGCCCGGTGTGTGTAAATGGGGAGTGGTGGGTGAGAGGGTTAATCCCGGTCTGATAGGGAACAGGCTGCCCGGTGTGTGTAAATGGGGAGAGGTGGGTGTGAGGGTTAATCCCCCTCCGATAGCGAACAGGCTGCCCATTGTGTGTAAATGGGGAGAGATGGGAGTGGGGCTTAATCACCCTCCGATAGGGAACAGGCTACACGGTGTGTATAAATAGGAGGGAGGTGGGTGAGAGGGTTAATCCCCCTCCGATAGGGAACAGGCTGCCCGGTGTGTGTGAATGGGGAGAGGTGGGTGAGAGGGTTAATCCCCCTCCGATAGGGAACAGTCGGCCCGGAGTGTGTAAAAGTTGTCGAGGTGTGTGAAAGGGTTAATTCCCCTCCGATAGGGAACAGGCTGCACGGTGTGTGTAAAAAGGGAGAGGTGGGTGAGAGGGTTAATTCCCCCCGGTAGGGAACAGTCAGCCCGTTGTGTGTAAAAGTGGGCGAGGTGTGTGAGTGGGTTAATCCACCTCCGATAGGGAACAGGCTGCCCGGTGTGTGTAAATGGGGAGAGGTGGGTGAGAGGATTATTCCCCCTCCGATAGGGAACAGGCTTCCCGGTGTGTGTAAATGGGGTGAGGTGGGTGAAATGGTTAATCTCCGTCCGATAGGGAAGAGGTTGCCCGGTGAATGTAAATGGGGAGACGTTGGTGAGAGGGTTAATCCCCCTCCGACAGGGAACAGGCTGCCCGGTGTGTCTAAATGGGGAGAGATGGGTGAGAGGTTTAATCCCCCTCCGATAGGGAACAGTCTGACCGGTGTGTGTAAATGGGGAGAGGTGAGGGAGAGGGTTAATTCCCCTCCGATAGAGAACAGGCTGCCCGGTGTGTGTAAATGGGGAGAGGTGTGTGAGATGGTTAATCCCCCTCCGATAGAGAACAGGCTGCCCGGTGTGTGTGAATGGGGAGAGGTGGGTGAGGGGGTTAATCCCCCTCCGATAGGGAACACGCTGCCCGGTGTGTGTAAATGAGGAGAGGTGGGTGAGTGGGTTAATACCCCTCCGATAGGGAACGGGCTGCCCGGTGTGTGTAAATGGGTAGAGGTGGGTGAGGGGGTTAATCCCCCTCCGATAGGGAACAGGCTGCCCGGTGTGTGTAAATGGGGAGAGGTGGGTGAGAGCGTTAATCCCCCTCGACTTGGGAACAGGCTGCCCAGTGTGTGTAAATGGTGAGAGGTGGGTGAGATTGTTATTCCCCCTCCAATAGGGAACAGGCTGCGCGGTGTGTGTAATTGGGGAGAGGTGTTTGAGAGGGTTAATCCCCCTCCGATAGGGAACAGGCTGCCCGGTGTGTGTAAATGGGGAGAGGTGGGTGAGAGGATTAATCCCAATCTGATAGGGAACAGGCTGCCCGGTGTGTGTAAATGGGCAAGGTGGGTGAGAGGGTTAATCCCCCTCCGATAGGGAACAGGCTGTCTGGTGTGTGTTAATGGGGAGAGGTGGATGAGAGAGTTAATCTCGCTCCGATAGGGAACAGGCTGTCCGGTGTGTGTAAATGGGGAGATGTGTGTGAGAGGGTTAAATCCCCTCCGATAGGGAACAGGCTGCCCGATGTGTGTAAATGAGGAGATGTGGGTGTGAGGGTTAATCCCCCTCCGATAGGCAACAGGCTGTCTGGTGTGTGTAAATGGGGAGAGGTGTTTGAGAGGGTAAATCCCTCTCGGATAGGGAACATTCTGACCGGTGTGTGTAAATGTGGAGATGTGTGTGAGATTGTAAATCCCTTTCCGATAGGGAACAGGCTGCCCGGTGTGTGCAAATGGGGAGTGTTGGGTGAGAGGGTTAATCCCCCTTCGATAGGGAACAGGCTGCCCGGTTTGTGTAAATGGGGACAGGTGCCTGTGAGGGTTAATCCCCCTCCGATAGGGAACAGGCTGCCTGGTGTGTGTAAATGGGGAGAGGTGGGTGAGAGAGTTAATCCCCCTCCGATAGAGAACAGGCTGCCCGGTGTGTGTAAATGGGGAGAGCTGTGTGAGAGGGTTAATCCCCCTCCGAATGGGAACAGGCTGCCCGGTGTGTGTAAATGGGGAGAGGTGGGTGAGAGGGTTAATCCACCTCCGATTGGGAACAGGCTGTCCGGTGTGTGTAAATGGGGAGAGGTGGGTGAGAGGGTTAATTCCCCTCATATAGGGAACAGGCTGCCCGGTGTGTGTAAATGGGGAGAGGTGAGTGAGAGGGTTAATCCACCTCCGATAGGGAACAGGCTGCCCGGTGTGTGTAAATGGGCGGAGGTGGGTGAGAGGGTTAATCTCCGTCCGATAGGGAAGAGGTTGCCCGGTGAATGTAAATGGGGAGAGGTGGGTGAGAGGGTTAATCCCCCTCCGATAGGGAACAGGCTGCCCGGTGTGTGTAAATGGGGAGAGCTGCGTGAGAGGGTTAATCCCCCTCCGATAGGGAACAGGCTGCACGGTGTGTGTAAATGGGGAGAGGTGGGTGAGAGGGTTAATGCCCCTCCGATAGGGAACAGGCTGCCCGGTGTGTGTAAATGGGGAGATGTGGGTGAGAGGATTAATCCCCCTCCGATAGGGAACAGACTGCCCGGTGTGTGTAAATGGGGAGACGTGGGTGAGTGTGTTAATCCCCCTCCGATAGGGAACAGGCTGCCCGGTGTGTGTAAATGGGGAGAGGTGGGTGAGAGGGTTAATCCCCCTCCGATAGGGAACAGGCTGCCCGGTGTGTGTAAATGGGGAGAGGTGGGTGAGAGAGGTAATCCCCCTCCGTTAGGGAAGAGGCTGCCCGGTGTGTGTAAATGGGGAGAGGTGGGTGAGAGTGTTAATCACCCTCCGATAGGGAACAGGCTGCCCGGTGTAGGTCAATGTGGAGAGGTGGGTGAGAGGGTTAATCCCCCTCCGATAGGGAACAGACTGCCCGGTTTATGTAATTGGGGAGAGGTGGGTGAGAGGGTTAATCCCCCTCCAATAGGGAACAAGTTTCCCGGTGTGTGTAAATGGGGAGAGGTGGGTTAGAGGGTTAATCCCCCTCCGAGAGGGAACAGGATGCCTGGTGTGTGTAAAAGGGGAGAGTTGGGTGAGAGGGTTAATCCCCCTCCGATAGGGAACAGGCTGCACGTTGTGTGTAAATGGGGGGAGATGGGTGAGAGTGTTAAACCTCCTCTGATAGGGATCAGGATGCCTGGTGTGTGTAAATGGGGAGAGGTGGGTTAGAGGGTTAATCCCCCTCCGAGAGGGAACAGGATGCCTGGTGTGTGTAAAAGGGGAGAGTTGGGTGAGAGAGTTAATCCCCCTCCGATAGGGAACAGGCTGCACGGTGTGTGTAAATGGGGAGAATTGGGTGAGAGGGTTAATCCTTCCTCCAATAGGGAACAGGCTGCCCGGTGTGTGTAAATGGCGAGATGTGGGTGAGAGGGTTAATCCCGCTCTGATAGGGAACAGGCTGCCCGGTGTGTGTAAATGGGGAGAGGTGGGTGTGAGGTTTAATCCCCCTCCGATAGCGAACAGGCTGCCCATTGTGTGTAAATGGGGAGAGATGGGAGTGGGGCTTAATCACCCTCCGATAGGGAACAGGCTACACGGTGTGTATAAATAGGAGGGAGGTGGGTGAGAGGGTTAATCCCCCTCCGATAGGGAACAGGCTGCCCGGTGTGTGTGAATGGGGAGAGGTGGGTGAGAGGGTTAATCCCCCTCCGATAGGGAACAGTCGTCCCGGAGTGTGTAAAAGATGTCGAGGTGTGTGAAAGGGTTAATTCCCCTCCGATAGGGAACAGGCTGCACGGTGTGTGTAAAAAGGGAGAGGTGGGTGAGAGGGTTAATTCCACCCGATAGGGAACAGTCGGCCCGTTGTGTGTAAAAGTGGGCGAGGTGTGTGAGTGGGTTAATCCACCTCCGATAGGGAACAGGCTGCCCGGTGTGTGTAAATGGGCAGAGGTGGGTGAGAGGATTATTCCCCCTCCGATAGGGAACAGGCTTCCCGGTGTGTGTAAATGGGGTGAGGTGGGTGAAATGGTTAATCTCCGTCCGATAGGGAAGAGGTTGCCCGGTGAATGTAAATGGGGAGACGTTGGTGAGAGGGTTAATCCCCCTCCGACAGGGAACAGGCTGCCCGGTGTGTGTAAATGGGGAGAGGTGGGTGAGAGGTTTAATCCCCCTCCGATAGGGAACAGTCTGCCCGGTGTGTGTAAATGGGGAGAGGTGAGTGAGAGGGTTAATTCCCCTCCGATAGAGAACAGGCTGCCCGGTGTGTGTAAATGGGGAGAGGTGTGTGAGATGGTTAATCCCCCTCCGATAGAGAACAGGCTGCCCGGTGTGTGTGAATGGGGAGAGGTGGGTGAGGGGGTTAATCCCCCTCCGATAGGGAACACGCTGCCCGGTGTGTGTAAATGAGGAGAGGTAGGTGAGTGGGTTAATACCCCTCCGATAGGGAACAGTCTGCCCGTTGTGTGTAAAATGGTCGAGTTGGGTGATAGGGTTAATCCTCCTCCGATAGGGAACAGGCTGCCCGGTGTGTGTAAATGGGGAGAGGTGGGTGAGAGAGTTAATCCCCCTCCGATAGGGAACAGGCTGCCCGGTGTGTGTAAATGGGGAGAGGTGCGTGAGAGGGTTAATGCCCCTCCGATAGGGAACAGGCTGCCCGGTGTGTGTAAATGGGGAGATGTGGTTGAGAGGATTAATCCCCCTCCGATAGGGAACAGACTGCCCGGTGTGTGTAAATGGGGAGACGTGGGTGAGAGTGTTAATCCCCCTCCGATAGGGAACAGGCTGCCCGGTGTGTGTAAATGGGGAGAGGTGGGTGAGAGGGTTAATCCCCCTCCGATAGGGAACAGGCTGCCCGGTGTGTGTAAATGGGGAGAGGTGGGTGAGAGAGGTAATCCCCCTCCGTTAGGGAAGAGGCTGCCCGGTGTGTGTAAATGGGGAGAGGTGGGTGAGAGTGTTAATCACCCTCCGATAGGGAACAGGCTGCCCGGTGTAGGTCAATGTGGAGAGGTGGGTGAGAGGGTTAATCCCCCTCCGATAGGGAACAAACTGCCCGGTTTATGTAATTGGGGAGAGGTGGGTGAGAGGGTTAATCCCCCTCCAATAGGGAACAAGTTTCCCGGTGTGTGTAAATGGGGAGAGGTGGGTTAGAGGGTTAATCCCCCTCCGAGAGGGAACAGGATGCCTGGTGTGTGTAAAAGGGGAGAGTTGGGTGAGAGGGTTAATCCCCCTCCGATAGGGAACAGGCTGCACGTTGTGTGTAAATGGGGGGAGATGGGTGAGAGGGTTAAACCTCCTCTGATAGGGATCAGGATGCCTGGTGTGTGTAAATGGGGAGAGGTGGGTTAGAGGGTTAATCCCCCTCCGAGAGGGAACAGGATGCCTGGTGTGTGTAAAAGGGGAGAGTTGGGTGAGAGAGTTAATCCCCCTCCGATAGGGAACAGGCTGCACGGTGTGTGTAAATGGGGAGAATTGGGTGAGAGGGTTAATCCTTCCTCCAATAGGGAACAGGCTGCCCGGTGTGTGTAAATGGCGAGATGTGGGTGAGAGGGTTAATCCCACTCCAATAGGGAACAGGCTGCCCGGTGTGTGTAAATGAGGAGATGTGGGTGAGAGGGTTAATCCCCCTCCGATAGGGAACAGGCTGCCCGGTGTGTGTAAATGGGGAGAGGTGGGAGAGAGTGTTAATCCCCCTCCGAGAGGGAAGAGGCTTCCCGGTGTGTGTAAATGGGGAGAGGTGGGTGAGAGGTTTAATCCCCCTCCGATCGGGAACAGTCGGCCCGGAGTGTGTAAAAGTTGTCGAGGTGTGTGAGAGGGTTAATTCCCCTCCGATAGGGAACAGGCTGAAAGGTGTGTGTAAAAGGGGAGAGGTGGGTGAAAGGGTTAATTCCCCCCGATAGGGAACAGGCTGCCCGGTGTGTGTAAATGGGCAGAGGTGGGTGAGAGGGTTAATCCCCCTCCGATAGGGAACAGGCTGCCCGGTGTGTGTAAATGGGGAGAGGTGGGTGAAATGGTTAATCTCCGTCCGATAGGTAAGAGGTTGCCCGGTGAATGTAAATGGGGAGACGTTGGTGAGAGGGTTAATCCCCCTCCGATACGGAACAGGCTGCCCGATGTGTGTAAATGGGGAGAGGTGGGTGAGAGAGTTAATCCCCCTCCGATAGGGAACAGGCTGCGCGGTGTGTGTAAATGGTGAGAGGAGAGTGAGAGGGTTAATCCCCCTCCGATAGGGAACAGGCTGCCCGGTGTGTGTAAATGGGGAGAGGTGGGTGAGAGGGTTAATCAACCTCCGATAGGGAACAGGCTGCCCGACCTGTGTAAACGGGGAGAGGGGAGAGGGAGGGTCAATCCCCCTCCGATAGGTAACAGTCGGCCCGGAATGTGTAAAAGTGGGCGAGGTGTGTCAGAGGATTAATCCCCCTCCGAAAGGGAAGAGGCTGTCCGGTGTGTGTAAATGGGGAGAGGTGGGTGAGAGGGTTATTCCCCCTCCGATAGAGTACAGGCTGCACGGTGTGTGTAAATGGGGAGAGGTGGGTGAGAGAGTTAATCCCCCTCCGAAAGGGAACAGGCTGCCCGGTGTGTGTAAATGGGGAGAGGTGGGTGAGAGGGATAATCCCCCTCCGATAGGGAACAGGCTGCCTGGTGTGTGTAAATGGGGAGAGTTGGGTGAGAGTGTTAATCCCCCTCCGATAGGGAACAGGCTGCCCGGTGTGTTTAAATGGGGCGAGTTGGGTGAGAGGGTTAATCCTCCTCCGATCGGGAACAGGCTGCCCAGTTTGTGTAAATAGGGAGATGTGTGTGAGAGGGTTAATCCCCCTCCGATAGGGAACAGGCTGCCAGGTGTGTGTAAATGGGGAGAGGTGGGTGAGAGGTTTAATCCCCCTCCGATAGGGAACAGGCTGCCCGGTGTGTGTAAATTAGGAGAAGTGGGTGAGAGGGTTAATCCCCCTCCGATAGGGAACAGGCTGCCCAGTGTGTGTAAATGGTGAGAGGTGGGTGAGAGGGGTAATCCCACTCCGATAGGGAACAGGCTGCCCGGTGTGTGTAAATGGGGAGAGGTGGGTGAGAGTTTTAATCCCCCTCCAATAGGGAAGAGGCTGCCCGGTGTGTGTAAATGGGGAGAGGTGGGTGAGAGTTTTAATCCCCCTCCGATAGGGAACAGGCTGCCCGGTGTGTGTAAATGGGGAGAGGTGGGTGTGCGGGTTAATCCCCCTCCGATAGGGAACAGCCTGCCCGGTGTGTGTAAATGGGGAGAGGTGGGTGAGCGGGTTAATCCTCCTCCGATAGGGAACAGGCTGCCTGGTGGGTGTAACCAGGGAGAGGTGGGTGTGGGCATTAATCCCACTCCGATAGGGAACAGGCTGCCTGGTGTGTGTAAATGGGGAGAGGTGGGTGAGAGGGTTAATCCAACTCCGATAGGGAACAGGCTGCCCAGTGTGTGTAAATGGGGAGAGGTGGGTGAGAGGGTTAATCCCCCTCCGATAGGGATCATATTGCCTGGTGCGTGTTAATGGGGAGAGGTGGGTGAGGTTGGTAATCACCCTCCGATAGGGAACAGGCTGCCCGGTGTGTGTAAATGGGAGAGGTGGGTGAGAGGGTTAATCCCCCTCCGATAGGGAACAGGCTGCCAGGTGTGTGTAAATGGGGAGAGGAGGGTGAGAGGGTTAATCCCCCTCTGATAGGGAACAGGCTGGCCGGTGGGTGTAAAACGGGAGAGGTGGGTGAGAGGGTTAATCCCCCTCCTATAGGGAACAGGCTGCTGCTGTGTGTAAATGGGGAGAGGTGTGTGTGAGGGTTAATCCCCCTCCGATAGGGAACAGACTGCCCGGTGTGTGTAAATGGGGAGAGGTGGGAGATAGGGTTAATCCCCCTCCGATAGGGAACAGGCTGTCTGGTGTGTGTAAATGGGGAGAGGTGTGTGTTAGGTTTAATCCCCCTCCAATAGGGAACAGGCTGTCTGGTGTGTGTAAATGGGGAGAGGTGTTTGTGAGGCTTAATCCCCCTCCGATAGGGAACAGGCTGCCCGGTGTGTGTAAATGGGGAGAGGTGGGTGAGAGGTTTAATCCCCCTCCGATAGGGAACAGGCTGCCTGGTGTGTGTAAATGGGGAGAGGTGTGTGTGAGGGTTAATCCCCCTCCGATAGGCAACAGGCTGCCCGGAGTGTGTAAATGGGGAGAGGTGGGTGAGAGGGTTAATCCCCCTCCGATAGGGAACAGGCTGCCCGGTGTGTGTAAATGGGCAGAGGTGGGTGAGAGGGTTAATCCCCCTCCGATAGGGAACAGGCTGCCCGATGTGTGTAAATCGGGAGAGGTGGGTGAGAGAGTTAATCCCCCTCCGTTAGGGAACAGGCTGCCCGGTGTGTGTAAATGGGGAGAGGAGAGTGAGAGGGTTAATCAACCTCCGATAGGGAACAGGCTGCCCGACGTGTGTAAACGGGGAGAGGGGAGAGGGAGGGTCAATCCCCCTCCGATAGGTAACAGTCGGCCCGGAATGTGTAAAAGTGGGCGAGGCGTGTCAGAGGATTAATCCCCCTCCGAAAGGGAACAGGCTGCCCGGTGTGTGTAAATGGGGAGAGGTGGGTGGGAGGTTTCATCACCCCCCGATAGGGAACAGGCTGCCCGGTGTGTGTAAGTGGGGAGAGGTGGGTGAGAGGGTTAATTCCCCTTCGATAGGGAACAGGCTGCCCGGTGTGTGTAAATGGGGAGAGTTGGGTGAGAGGGTTAATCCTCCTCCGATCGGGAACAGGCTGCCCGGTTTGTGTAAATAGGGCGATGTGTGTGAGAGAGTTAATCCCCCTCCGATAGGGAACAGGCTTTCCGGTGTGTGAAAATGCGGAGAGGTCAGTGAGAGGGTTAATCCCCCTCCGACAGGGAACAGGCTGTCCAGTGTGTGAAAATGGGGAGAGGTCAGTGAGAGGGTTAATCCCCCTCCGAGAGGGAACAGGCTGCCCGGTGTGTGTAAATGAGGAGAGGTGGGTGAGAGGGTTATTCCCCCTCCGATAGGGAACAGTCGGCCCGGAGTGTGTAAAAGTTGTCGAGGTGTGTGAGAGGGTTAATTCCCCTCCGATAGGGAACAGGCTGAAAGGTGTGGGTAAAAGGGGAGAGGTGGGTGAAAGGGTTAATTCCCCCCGATAGGGAACAGGCTGCCCGGTGTGTGTAAATGGGCAGAGGTGGGTGAGAGGGTTAATCCCCCTCCGATAGGGAACAGGCTGCCCGGTGTGTGTAAATGGGGAGAGGTGGGTGAAATGGTTAATCTCCGTCCGATAGGGAAGAGGTTGCCCGGTGAATGTAAATGGGGAGACGTTGGTGAGAGGGTTAATCCCCCTCCGATAGGGAACAGGCTGCCCGATGTGTGTAAATGGGGAGAGGTGGGTGAGAGAGTTAATCCCCCTCCGATAGGGAACAGGCTGCCCGGTGTGTGTAAATAGGGAGATGTGTGTGAGAGGGTTAATCCCCCTCCGATAGGGAACAGTCTGCCCGGTATGTGTAAATGGGGAGAGGTGGGTGAGAGGGTTAATCCCCCTCCGATAGGGAACAGGCTGCCCGGTGTGTGTAAATTAGGAGAAGTGGGTGAGAGGGTTAATCCCCCTCCGATAGGGAACAGGCTGCCCTGTGCATGTAAATGGGGAAAGGTGGGTGAGAGGGTTAATCCCCCTCCGATAGGGAACTGGATGCCCGGTGTGTGTAAATGGGGGAGGTGGGTGAGAGGGGTAATCCCCCTCCGATAGGGAACAGGCTGCCCGGTGTGTGTAAATGGGGAGAGGTGGGTGAGAGTGTTATTCCCCCTCCGAAAGGGAACAGGCTGCCTGGTGTGTGTAAATGGGGAGAGGTGTGTGAGAGGGTTAATCCCCCTCCAATAGGGAACAGGCTGCCCGGTGTGTGTAAATGGGGGGAGGGGGGTGAGAGGGTTAATCCCTCTCCGATAGGGAACAGGCTACCCGGTGTAGATTAACGGGGAGAGGTGGGTGAGCGTGTTAATCCCCCTCCGATAGGGAACAGCCTGCCCGGTGTGTGTAAATGGGGAGAGGTGGGTGAGCGGGTTAACCCCCTCCGAAAGGGAACAGGCTGACCAGTGTGTGTAAATGGGGAGAGTTGTGTGAGAGGGTTAATCCTCCTCCGATAGGGAACAGGCTGCCTGGTGTGTGTAAATGGGGAGAGGTGGGTGACAGGGTTAATCCCCCTCCGATAGGGAACAGGCTGCCTGGTGTGTGTAAATGGGGAGAGGTGTGTGTGAGGGTTAATCCCCCTCCGATAGGCAACAGGCTGCCCGGAGTGTGTAAATGGGGAGAGGTGGGTGAGAGGGTTAATCCCCCTCCGATAGGGAACAGGCTGCCCGGTGTGTGTAAATGGGCAGAGGTGGGTGAGAGGGTTAATCCCCCTCCAATAGGGAACAGGCTGCCCGGTGTTTGTAAATGGGGAGAGGTGGGTGAAATGGTTAATCTCCGTCCGATAGGGAAGAGGTTGCCCGGTGAATGTAAATGGGGAGACGTTGGTGAGAGGGTTAATCCCCCTCCGATAGTGAACAGGCTGCCCGATGTGTGTAAATCGGGAGAGGTGAGTGAGAGAGTTAATCCCCCTCCGTTAGGGAACAGGCTGCCCGGTGTGTGTAAATGGGGAGAGGAGAGTGAGAGGGTTAATCAACCTCTGATAGGGAACAGGCTGCCCGAAGTGTGTAAACGGGGAGAGGGGAGAGGGAGGGTCAATCCCCCTCCAATAGGTAACAGTCGGCCCGGAATGTCTAATAGTGGGCGAGGTGTGTCAGAGGATTAATCCCCCTCCGAAAGGGAACAGGCTGCCCGGTGTGTGTAAATGGGGAGTGGTGGGTGAGAGGTTTAATCACCCCCCGATAGGGAACAGGCTGCCCGGTGTGTGTAAGTGGGGAGAGGTGGGTGAGAGGGTTAATCCCCCTCCGATAGGGAACAGGCTGCCCGGTGTGTGTAAATGGGGCGAGTTGGGTGAGAGGGTTAATCCTCCTCCGATCGGGAACAGGCTGCCCGGTTTGTGTAAATAGGGAGATGTGTGTGAGAGGGTTAATCCCCCTCCGATAGGGAACAGGCTGTCAGGTGTGTGAAAATGGGGAGAGGTCAGTGAGAGGGTTAATCCCCCTCCGATAGGGAACAGGCTGCCCGGTGTGTGTAAATGAGGAGAGGTGGGTGAGAGGGTTAATCCCCCTCTTTTAGGGAACAGGCTGCCCGGTGTGTGTAAATGGGGAGAGGTGGGTGAGAGGGTTAATCCCCCTCCGATAGGGAACAGGCTGCCCTGTGCATGTAAATGGGGAGAGGTGGGTGAGAGGTTTAATCCCCCTCCGAAAGGGAACAGGCTGCCTGGTGTGTGTAAATGGGGAGAGGTGTGTGAGAGGGTTAATCCCCCTCCGATAGGGAACAGGCTGCCCGGTGTGTGTAAATGGGGAGAGGTGGGTGAGAGTGTTATTCCCCCTCCGAACGGGAACAGGCTGCCTGGTGTGTGTAAATGGGGAGAGGTGTGTGAGAGGGTTAATCCCCATCCAATAGGGAACAGGCTGCCCGGTGTGTGTAAATGGGGGGAGGGGGGTGAGAGGGTTAATCCCTCTCCGATAGGGAACAGGCTACCCGTTGTAGGTTAATGGGGAGAGGTGGGTGAGCGGGTTAATCCCCTCCGAAAGGGAACAGGCTGACCAGTGTGTGTAAATGGGGAGAGTTCTGTGAGAGGGTTAATCCCCCTCCGATAGGGAACAGGCTGCCTGGTGTGTGTAACCAGGGAGAGGTGGGTGTGGGCATTAATCCCACTCCGATAGGGAACAGGCTGCCTGGTGTGTGTAAATGGGGAGAGGTGGGTGAGAGGGTTAATCCCCCTACTTTATGGAACAGGCTGCCCGGTGTGTGTAAATGGGGAAAGGTGGGTGAGAGGTTTAATCCAACTCCGATAGGGAACAGGCTGCCCAGTGTGTGTAAATGGGGAGAGGTGCGTGAGAGCGTTAATCCCCCTCCGATAGGGAACAGGCTGCCCGGTTTTGTAAATGGGGATAGGTAGGTGAGAGTGTTAATCCCCCTCCGATAGGGAACAGGCTGCCCGGTGTGTGTAAATGGGGAGAGGTGGGTGAGAGGATTAATCCCCCTCTGATAGGGAACAAGCTGCCCGGTGTGTGTAAAAGGGGAGAGGTCGCTGAGTGGGTTAATCCCGCTCCATTAGGGAACAGGCTGCCCGGTGTGTGTAAATGGGGAGAGGTTTGTGTTAGGTTTAATCCCCCTCCGATAGGGAACAGGCTGTCTGGTGTGTGTAAATGGGGAGAGGTTTGTGTGAGGGTTAATCCCCCTCCGATAGGGAACTGGGTCCCCGGTGTGTGTAAATGAGGAGAGGTGGGTGAGAGGTTTAATCCCCCTCCGATAGGGAACAGGCTGCCTGGTGTGTATAAATGGGGAGAGGTGTGTGTGAGGGTTAATCAACGTGCGATAGGCAACAGGCTGCCCGGAGTGTGTAAATGGGGAGAGGTGGGTCAGAGGGTTAATCCCCCTCCGATAGGGAACAGGCTGCCCGGTGTGTGTAAAAGGGGAGAGGTGGGTGAGAGGGTTAATCCCCCTCCGATAGGGAACAGGGTGCCCGATGTGTGTAAATGGGGATTGGAGGGTTATAGGTTTAATGCCCCTCCGATAGGGAACTGGCTGCCCGGTGTGTCTAACTGTGCAGATGTGGGTGAGAGGTTTAATCCCCCTCCGATAGATAACCGGCTGCCCTCTGTGTGTAAATGGGGGAGAGGTGGGTGAGAGGGTTAACCCTCCTCCGATAGGGAACAGGCTGCCCAGTGTGTGTAAACGGGGAGAGGTGGGTGAGAGCGTTAATCCCCCTCCGATAGGGAACAGACTGCCCGGTGTGTTTAAATGGGGATTGGTGGGAGAGAGGGTTAATCCCCCTCCGATAGGGAACAGGCTGCCCGGTGTGTGTAAATGGGGAGAGGTGGGTGAGATGGTTAATCCTCCTCCGATAATGAACTAGCTGCTGGTGTGTTTAAAAAGTGAGAGGTGGGTGAGATGGTTAATCCACCTCCGATAGGGAACAGGCTGCCTGGTGTGTGTAAATGGGGAGAGGTGGGTGAGAGGGTTAATCCCCTTCCGATAGAGAACAGGCTGCCCGGTGTGTGTAAATGGGACAGGTAGGTGAGAGGGTTAATCCCCCTCCAAGAGGGAACAGGCTGCCCGGTGTGTGTAAATGGGGAGAGGTGGGTGAGAGGGTTAATCCCCCACTGAAAGGGAACTGGCTGCCTGGTGTGTGTAAATTGGGAGAGGTGGGTGAGAGTGTTAATCTCCCTCCGATAGGGAACAGGCTGCCCGGTGTGTGTAAATGGGGATAGGTGAGTGAGAGGGTTAATCCCCCGCTGAAAGGGAAAAGGCTGCCAGGTGTGTGTAAATTGGGGGAGGTGGGTGAGAGGGTTAATCCCCCTCCGATAGGGAACAGGCTGCGCGGAGTGTGTAAAAGGGGAGACGTCGGTGAGAGTGTTAATCCCCCTCCGATAGGGAACAGGCTGCCCGGTGTGTGTAAATGGGAATAGGTTGGTGAGATGATTAATCCCCCTTCGAGAGGGAACAGGCTGCCCGGTGTGTGTAAACGTGGACAGGTGGGTGAGAGGATTAATCCCCCTCCGATAGGGAACAGGCTGCCCGGTGTGTGTAAATGGGTAGAGGTGGGTGAGAGTGTTAATCCCCCTCCAATAGGGAACAGGCTGCCCGGTGTGTGTAAATGGGGAGAGGAGGGAGAGAAGGTTAATCACCCTCCGACAGGGAACAGGCTGCCCGGTGTGTGTAAATGTGGAGAGGTGAGTGAGAGGGTTAATCCCCCTCCAATAGGGAACAGGCTGCCCGGTGTGTGTAAACGTGGACAGGTGGGTGAGAGGATTAATCCCCCTCCGATTCGGAACAGGCTGCCCGGTGTGTGTTAATGTGGAGATTTGGGTGAGAGGGTTAATCCCCCTCCGATAGGGAACAGGCTGCCCAGTGTGTGTAAATGGGGAGAGGTGGGTGAGAGGTTTAATCCCCCTCCGATAGGGAACAGGCTGCACGGCGTGTGTAAATGGGAAGAGGTGGGTGAAAGGGTTAATCCCCCTTTCGATAGGGAACAGGCCGCCCGGTGTGTGTAAATGGGGAGAGGTGCGTGACAGGGTTAATCCCCCTCCGATAGGGAACAGGCTGCCCGGTGTGTGTAACTGGGGAGAGGTGGGTGAGAGGGTTAATCCCCCTCTGATAGGGAACAGGCTGCCCAGTGTGTGTAAATGGGGAGAGGTGGGTGAGAGGGTTAATCCCCCTCCGATAGGGAAGAGGTTGCCCGGTGAATGTAAATGGGGAGACGTTGGTGAGAGGGTTAATCCCCCTCCGATAGGGAACAGGCTGCCCGATGTATGTAAATCGGGAGAGGTGGGTGAGAGAGTTAATCCCGCTCCATTAGGGAACAGGCTGCCCGGTGTGTGTAAATGGGGAGAGGTGAGTGAGAGGGTTAATCAACCTCCGATAGGGAACAGGCTGCCCGACGTGTGTAAACGGGGAGAGGGGAGAGGGAGGGTCAATCCCCCTCCAATAGGTAACAGTCGGCCCGGAATGTGTAAAAGTGGGCGAGGTGTGTCAGAGGATTAATCCCCCTCCGAAAGGGAACAGGCTGCCCGGTGTGTGTAAATGGGGATAGGTAGGTGAGAGTGTTAATCCCCCTCAGATAGGGAACAGGCTGCCCGGTGTGTGTAAATGGGGAGAGGTGGGTGAGAGGATTAATCCCCCTCTGATAGGGAACAGGCTGCCCGGTGTGTGTAACTGGGGAGAGGTGTGTGAGAGGGTTAATCCCCCTCCGATAGGGATCATATTGCCTGGTGCGTGTTAATGGGGAGAGGTGTGTGAGAGTAGTAATCACCCTCCGTTAGGGAACAGGCTGCCTGGTGTGTGTAAATGGGGAGAGGTCGCTGAGTGGGTTAATCCCGCTCCATTAGGGAACAGGCTGCCCGGTGTGTGTAAATGGGGACAGATCAGTGAGAGGGTTAATCCCCCTCCAATAGGGAACAGGCTGCCCGGTGTGTGTAAATGGGAGAGGTGGGTGAGAGGGTTAATCCCCCTCCGATAGGGAACAGGCTGCCAGGTGTGTGTAAATGGGGAGAGGTGGTTGAGAGGTTTAATCCCCCTCCGATAGGGAACAGGCTGCACGGCGTGTGTAAATGGGAAGAGATGGGTGAAAGGGTTAATCCCCCTTTCGATAGGGAACAGGCCGCCCGGTGTGTGTAAATGGGGAGAGGTGCGTGACAGGGTTAATCCCCCTCCGATAGGGAACAGGCTGCCCGGTGTGTGTAACTGGGGAGAGGTGGGTGAGAGGGTTAATCCCCCTCTGATAGGGAACAGGCTGCCCAGTGTGTGTAAATGGGGAGAGGTGGGTGAGAGGGTTAATCCCCCTCCGATAGGGAAGAGGTTGCCCGGTGAATGTAAATGGGGAGACGTTGGTGAGAGGGTTAATCCCCCTCCGATAGGGAACAGGCTGCCCGATGTATGTAAATCGGGAGAGGTGGGTGAGAGAGTTAATCCCCCTCCATTAGGGAACAGGCTGCCCGGTGTGTGTAAATGGGGAGAGGAGAGTGAGAGGGTTAATCAACCTCCGATAGGGAACAGGCTGCCCGACGTGTGTAAACGGGGAGAGGGGAGAGGGAGGGTCAATCCCCCTCCAATAGGTAACAGTCGGCCCGGAATGTGTAAAAGTGGGCGAGGTGTGTCAGAGGATTAATCCCCCTCCGAAAGGGAACAGACTGCCCGGTGTGTGTAAATGGGGATTGTTGGGAGAGAGGGTTAATCCCCCTCCGATAGGGAACAGGCTGCCCGGTGTGTGTAAATGGGGAGAGGTGGGTTAGAGCGTTAATCCCACTCTCATATGGAACAAGCTGCGCGGTGTGTGTAAAGGGGGAGAGGTGGGTGAGAGGGTTAATCTCCCTCCGATAGGGAACAGGCTGCCCGGTGTGTGTAAATGGGGAGAGGTGGGTGAGAGGGTTAATCCTCCTCCGATAATGAACTAGCTGCTGGTGTGTTTAAAAGGTGAGAGGTGGGTGAGATGGTTAATCCACCTCCGATAGGGAACAGGCTGCCTGGTGTGTGTAAATGGGGAGAGGTGGGTGAGAGGGTTAATCCCCTTCCGATAGAGAACAGGCTGCCCGGTGTGTGTAAATGGGGAGAGGTGGGTGAGAGGGTTAATCCCCCACTGAAAGGGAACTGGCTGCCTGGAGTGTGTAAATTGGGAGAGGTGGGTGAGAGTGTTAATCTCCCTCCGATAGGGAACAGGCTGCCCGCTGTGTGTAAATGGGGAGAGGTGAGTGAGAGGGTTAATCCCCCTCCACTAGGGAACAGGCTGCCCGGTGTGTGTAAATGGGGAGAGGTGGATGAGAGGGTTAATCCCCCTCCGATAGGGAACAAGCTGCCCGGTGTGTTTAAATGGGGAGAGGCGGGTGAGAGGGTTAATCCCCCTCCGATAGCGAACAGGCTGCCCGGTGTGTTTAAATGAGGAGAGGTGGGTGAGAGGGTTAATCCCCCGCTGAAAGGGAACAGGCTGCCAGGTGTGTGTAAATGTGGAGAGGTGAGTGAGAGGGTTAATCCCCCTCCGATCGGGAACAGGTTGCTCTTTGTTTATGAATGGGGAGAGTTGGGTGAGAGGGTTAATCCTCCTACGGTAGGGAACAGTCTGCCCATAGTGTGTAAATGGGGAGAGGTGGGATAGAGTGTTAATCCCCCTCCGATTGGGAACAGGCTGCCTGGTGTGTGTAAATGGGGATAGGTGGGTGAGAGGGTTAAACCCATTCCGATAGGGAACAGGCTGCCCGGTGTGTGTAAATGGGGAGAGGTGGGTGAGAGGGTTAATCCCCCTTCGATAGGGAAAAGGCTGCCCGGTGTGTGTAAATGGGGAGAGGTGGGTGAGAGGGTTAATCCCCCTTTCGATAGGGAACAGACTGCCCGGCGTGTGTCAAAATGGGGAGAGGTGGGTGAGAGGGTTAATCCCCCTCCGATAGGGAACAGACTGCCCAGTGTGTGTAAATGGGGAGAGGTGGGTGAAAGGGTCAATCCCCCTCCGATAGTGAACAGAGTGCCCGTAGTGTGTAAATGGGGAGAGGTGGGATAGAGGGTTGATCCCCCTCCGATAGTGAACAGAGTGCCCGGTGTGTGTAAATGGGGAGAGGTGGGTGAAAGGGTTAATCCCCCTCCGATAGGGAACAGGCTGCCCGGTGTGTGTAAATGGGGAGAGGTGGGTGAGAGGGTTAATCCCCCTCCGATAGGGAACAGGCTGCGCGGTGTGTGTTAATGGGGAAAGGTGGGTGAGAAGGTTAATCCCCCTCCGATAGTGTACAGGCTGCACGGTGTGTATAAATGGGGAGAGGTGGGTGAGAGGGTTAATCCCCCTCCGATAGGGAACAGGCTGCCTTGGTGTGTGTAAATGGGGAGAGGTGGGTGAGAGGGTTAATCCCCCTCCGATAGGGAACAGGCTTCCTGGTGTGTGTAAATGGGGAGAGGTGGGTGAGAAGATTAATCCCCCTCCGATAGGGAACATTCTGCCCTGTGTGTGTCAATCTGGAGAGGTGGGTGAGAGGTTTAATCCCCCTCCGTTAGGGAACAGGCTGCCCGGTGTGTTTAAATGGGGAGAGGTGAGTGGGAGGGTTAATCCCGCTCCGATAACGAACAGACTGCCCGGTGTGTGTAAATGGGAAGTGGTGGGAGAAAGGTTTAATCCCCCTACGTTAGGGAACAGGCTGCCCGGTGTGTGTAAATGGGGAGAGGTGTGTGAGCGGGTTAATCCCCCTCCGATAGGGAACAGGCTGCCGGGTGTGTGTAAATGGGGAGAGGTGTGTGAGAGGGTTAATCCCCCTCCGATGGGGAATTGGCTGTCCGTTGTGTGTAAATGGGGAGAGGTGTGTGAGAGGGTTAATCCCCCTGCCATAGGGAACAGGCTGCACAGTGTGTGTAAATGGGGAGAGGTGGGTGAAAGGGTTAATCCCGCTCCGAAATGGAACAGGCTGCCCGGTGTGTGTAAATGGGAAGTGGTGGGAGAAAAGCTTAATCCCCCTCCGATAGGGAGCAGGCTGTCCGGTGTGTGTAAATGGGGACAGGTCTGTGAGGGGGTTAATCCCCCTCCGATAGGGAACAGGCTGCCCGGTGTGTGTAAATGGGGCGAGATGGGTGAGAGGGTTAATCCTCCTCCGATCGGGTACAGGCTGCCCAGTTTGTGTAAATAGGGAGATGTGTGTGAGAGGGTTAATCCCCCTCCGATAGGGAACAGGCTGCCCGGTGTGTGAAAATGGGGAGAGGTGGGTGAGAGGGTTAATCCCCCTCCGATAGGGAACAGGCTGCCCGGTGTGTGAAAATGGGGAGAGGTCAGTGAGAGGGTTAATCCCCCTCCGAGAGGGAACAGGCTGCCCGGTGTGTGTAAATGGGGGGAGGTGGGTGAGAGGGTTAATCCCACTCCGATAGGGAACAGGCTGCCCGGTGTGTGTAAATGGGGAGAGGTGGGTGAGAGGATTAATCCCCCTCCGATAGGGAACAGGCTGCCCGGTGTGTGTAAATGGGGAGAAGTGGGTGAGAGGGTTAATCCCCCTCCGATAGGGAACAGGCTGCCCTGTGCATGTAAATGGGGAGAGGTGGGTGAGAGGTTTAATCCCCCTCCGATAGGGAACAGGATGCCCGGTGTGTGCAAATGGGGAGAGGTGGGTGAGAGGGTTAATCCCCCTCCGATAGGGAACAGGCTGCTCGGTGTGTGTAAATGGGGAGAGGTGGGTGAGAGTGTTATTCCCCCTCCGAAAGGGAACAGGCTGCCTGGTGTGTGTAAATGGGGAGAGGTGTGTGAGAGGGTTAATCCCCCTCCAATAGGGAACAGGCTGCCCGGTGTGTGTAAATGGGGGGAGGGGGGTGAGAGGGTTAATCCCTCTCCGATAGGGAACAGGCTACCCGGTGTAGGTTAATGGGGAGAGGTGGGTGAGCGGGTTAATCCCCCTCCGATTGGGAACAGGCTGCCCGGTGTGTGTAAATGGGGAGAGGTGGGTGAGCGGGTTAACCCCCTCCGAAAGGGAACAGGCTGACCAGTGTGTGTAAATGGGGAGAGTTGTGTGAGAGGGTTAATCCTCCTCCGATAGGGAACAGGCTGCCTGGTGTGTGTAACCAGGGAGAGGTGGGTGTGGGCATTAATCCCACTCCGATAGGGAACAGGCTGCCTGGTGTGTGTAAATGGGGAGAGGTTGGTGAGAGGGTTAATCCCCCTACTTTATGGAACAGGCTGCCCGGTGTGTGTAAATTGGGAGAGGTGGGTGAGAGGGTTAATCCAACTCCGATAGGGATCATATTGCCTGGTGCGTGCTAATGGGGAGAGGTGGGTGAGAGTGGTAATCACCCTCCGTTAGGGAACAGGCTGCCTGGTGTGTGTAAATGGGGATAGGTAGGTGAGAGTGTTAATCCCCCTCAGATAGGGAACAGGCTGCCCGGTGTGTGTAAATGGGGAGAGGTGGGTGAGAGGATTAATCCCCCTCTGATAGGGAACAGGCTGCCCGGTGTGTGTAACTGGGGAGAGGTGTGTGAGAGGGTTAATCCCCCTCCGATAGGGATCATATTGCCTGGTGCGTGTTAATGGGGAGAGGTGTGTGAGAGTGGTAATCACCCTCCGTTAGGGAACAGGCTGCCTGGTGTGTGTAAATGGGGAGAGGTCGCTGAGTGGGTTAATCCCGCTCCATTAGGGAACAGGCTGCCCGGTGTGTGTAAATGGGGACAGATCAGTGAGAGGGTTAATCCCCCTCCAATATGGAACAGGCTGCCCGGTGTGTGTAAATGGGAGAGGTGGGTGAGAGGGTTAATCCCCCTCCGATAGGGAACAGGCTGCCAGGTGTGTGTAAATGGGGAGAGGTGGGTGAGAGGGTTAATCCCCCTCCGATAGAGAACAGGCTGCACGGTGTGTGTAAATGGGGAGAGGTGTGTGTGAGGGTTAATCCCCCTCCGATAGGGAACAGACTGCCCGGTGTGTATAAATGGGGAGAGGTGGGAGATAGGGTTAATCCCCCTCCGATAGGGAACAGGCTGCCGGGTGTGTGTAAATGGGGAGAGGTGTGTGAGAGGGTTAATCCCCCTCCGATGGGGAATTGGCTGTCCGTTGTGTGTAAATGGGGAGAGGTGTGTGAGAGGGTTAATCCCCCTGCCATAGGGAACAGGCTGCACAGTGTGTGTAAATGGGGAGAGGTGGGTGAAAGGGTTAATCCCGCTCCGAAATGGAACAGGCTGCCCGGTGTGTGTAAATGGGAAGTGGTGGGAGAAAAGCTTAATCCCCCTCCGATAGGGAGCAGGCTGTCCGGTGTGTGTAAATGGGGACAGGTCTGTGAGGGGGTTAATCCCCCTCCGATAGGGAACAGGCTGCCCGGTGTGTGTAAATGGGGCGAGATGGGTGAGAGGGTTAATCCTCCTCCGATCGGGTACAGGCTGCCCAGTTTGTGTAAATAGGGAGATGTGTGTGAGAGGATTAATCCCCCTCCGATAGGGAACAGGCTGCCCGGTGTGTGTAAATGGGGAGAAGTGGGTGAGAGGGTTAATCCCCCTCCGATAGGGAACAGGCTGCCCTGTGCATGTAAATGGGGAGAGGTGGGTGAGAGGTTTAATCCCCCTCCGATAGGGAACAGGATGCCCGGTGTGTGCAAATGGGGAGAGGTGGGTGAGAGGGTTAATCCCCCTCCGATAGGGAACAGGCTGCTCGGTGTGTGTAAATGGGGAGAGGTGGGTGAGAGTGTTATTCCCCCTCCGAAAGGGAACAGGCTGCCTGGTGTGTGTTAATGGGGAGAGGTGTGTGAGAGGGTTAATCCCCCTCCAATAGGGAACAGGCTGCCCGGTGTGTGTAAATGGGGGGAGGGGGGTGAGAGGGTTAATCCCTCTCCGATAGGGAACAGGCTACCCGGTGTAGGTTAATGGGGAGAGGTGGGTGAGCGGGTTAATCCCCCTCCGATTGGGAACAGGCTGCCCGGTGTGTGTAAATGGGGAGAGGTGGGTGAGCGGGTTAACCCCCTCCGAAAGGGAACAGGCTGACCAGTGTGTGTAAATGGGGAGAGTTGTGTGAGAGGGTTAATCCTCCTCCGATAGGGAACAGGCTGCCTGGTGTGTTTAACCAGGGAGAGGTGGGTGTGGGCATTAATCCCACTCCGATAGGGAACAGGCTGCCTGGTGTGTGTAAATGGGGAGAGGTTGGTGAGAGGGTTAATCCCCCTACTTTATGGAACAGGCTGCCCGGTGTGTGTAAATTGGGAGAGGTGGGTGAGAGGGTTAATCCAACTCCGATAGGGATCATATTGCCTGGTGCGTGCTAATGGGGAGAGGTGGGTGAGAGTGGTAATCACCCTCCGTTAGGGAACAGGCTGCCTGGTGTGTGTAAATGGGGATAGGTAGGTGAGAGTGTTAATCCCCTTCAGATAGGGAACAGGCTGCCCGGTGTGTGTAAATGGGGAGAGGTGGGTGAGAGGATTAATCCCCCTCTGATAGGGAACAGGCTGCCCGGTGTGTGTAACTGGGGAGAGGTGTGTGAGAGGGATAATCCCCCTCCGATAGGGATCATATTGCCTGGTGCGTGTTAATGGGGAGAGGTGTGTGAGAGTGGTAATCACCCTCCGTTAGGGAACAGGCTGCCTGGTGTGTGTAAATGGGGAGAGGTCGCTGAGTGGGTTAATCCAGCTCCATTAGGGAACAGGCTGCCCGGTGTGTGTAAATGGGGACAGATCAGTGAGAGGGTTAATCCCCCTCCAATAGGGAACAGGCTGCCCGGTGTGTGTAAATGGGAGAGGTGGGTGAGAGGGTTAATCCCCCTCCGATAGGGAACAGGCTGCCAGGTGTGTGTAAATGGGGAGAGGTGGGTGAGAGGGTTAATCCCCCTCCGATAGAGAACAGGCTGCACGGTGTGTGTAAATGGGGAGAGGTGTGTGTGAGGGTTAATCCCCCTCCGATAGGGAACAGACTGCCCGGTGTGTATAAATGGGGAGAGGTGGGAGATAGGGTTAATCCCCCTCCGATAGGGAACAGGCTGCCGGGTGTGTGTAAATGGGGAGAGGTGTGTGAGAGGGTTAATCCCCCTCCGATGGGGAATTGGCTGTCCGTTGTGTGTAAATGGGGAGAGGTGTGTGAGAGGGTTAATCCCCCTGCCATAGGGAACAGGCTGCACAGTGTGTGTAAATGGGGAGAGGTGGGTGAAAGGGTTAATCCCGCTCCGAAATGGAACAGGCTGCCCGGTGTGTGTAAATGGGGAGAGGTGGGTTAGAGCGTTAATCCCACTCTCATATGGAACAAGCTGCGCGGTGTGTGTAAAGGGGGAGAGGTGGGTGAGAGGGTTAATCTCCCTCCGATAGGGAACAGGCTGCCCGGTGTGTGTAAATGGGGAGAGGTGGGTGAGAGGGTTAATCCTCCTCCGATAATGAACTAGCTGCTGGTGTGTTTAAAAGGTGAGAGGTGGGTGAGATGGTTAATCCACCTCCGATAGGGAACAGGCTGCCTGGTGTGTGTAAATGGGGAGAGGTGGGTGAGAGGGTTAATCCCCTTCCGATAGAGAACAGGCTGCCCGGTGTGTGTAAATGGGGAGAGGTGGGTGAGAGGGTTAATCCCCCACTGAAAGGGAACTGGCTGCCTGGAGTGTGTAAATTGGGAGAGGTGGGTGAGAGTGTTAATCTCCCTCCGATAGGGAACAGGCTGCCCGCTGTGTGTAAATGGGGAGAGGTGAGTGAGAGGGTTAATCCCCCTCCACTAGGGAACAGGCTGCCCGGTGTGTGTAAATGGGGAGAGGTGGATGAGAGGGTTAATCCCCCTCCGATAGGGAACAAGCTGCCCGGTGTGTTTAAATGGGGAGAGGCGGGTGAGAGGGTTAATCCCCCTCCGATAGCGAACAGGCTGCCCGGTGTGTTTAAATGAGGAGAGGTGGGTGAGAGGGTTAATCCCCCGCTGAAAGGGAACAGGCTGCCAGGTGTGTGTAAATGTGGAGAGGTGAGTGAGAGGGTTAATCCCCCTCCGATCGGGAACAGGTTGCTCTTTGTTTATGAATGGGGAGAGTTGGGTGAGAGGGTTAATCCTCCTACGGTAGGGAACAGTCTGCCCATAGTGTGTAAATGGGGAGAGGTGGGTGAGAGGGTTAAACCCATTCCGATAGGGAACAGGCTGCCCGGTGTGTGTAAATGGGGAGAGGTGGGTGAGAGGGTTAATCCCCCTTCGATAGGGAAAAGGCTGCCCGGTGTGTGTAAATGGGGAGAGGTGGGTGAGAGGGTTAATCCCCCTTTCGATAGGGAACAGACTGCCCGGCGTGTGTCAAAATGGGGAGAGGTGGGTGAGAGGGTTAATCCCCCTCCGATAGGGAACAGACTGCCCAGTGTGTGTAAATGGGGAGAGGTGGGTGAAAGGGTCAATCCCCCTCCGATAGTGAACAGAGTGCCCGTAGTGTGTAAATGGGGAGAGGTGGGATAGAGGGTTGATCCCCCTCCGATAGGGAACAGAGTGCCCGGTGTGTGTAAATGGGGAGAGGTGGGTGAAAGGGTTAATCTCCCTCCGATAGTGAACAGAGTGCCCGGTGTGTGTAAATGGGGAGAGGTGGGTGAAGGGTTAATCCCCCTCCGATAGGGAACAGGCTGCCCGGTGTGTGTAAATGGGGAGAGGTGGGTGAGAGGGTTAATCCCCCTCCGATAGTGTACAGGCTGCACGGTGTGTGTAAATGGGGAGAGGTGGGTGAGAGGGTTAATCCCCCTCCGATAGGGAACAGGCTGCCTTGGTGTGTGTAAATGGGGAGAGGTGGGTGAGAGGGTTAATCCCCCTCCGATAGGGAACAGGCTTCCTGGTGTGTGTAAATGGGGAGAGGTGGGTGAGAAGATTAATCCCCCTCCGATAGGGAACATTCTGCCCTGTGTGTGTCAATCTGGAGAGGTGGGTGAGAGGTTTAATCCCCCTCCGTTAGGGAACAGGCTGCCCGGTGTGTTTAAATGGGGAGAGGTGGGTGGGAGGGTTAATCCCGCTCCGATAACGAACAGACTGCCCGGTGTGTGTAAATGGGAAGTGGTGGGAGAAAGGGTTAATCCCCCTACGTTAGGGAACAGGCTGCCCGGTGTGTGTAAATGGGGAGAGGTGTGTGAGCGGGTTAATCCCCCTCCGATAGGGAACAGGCTGCCGGGTGTGTGTAAATGGGGAGAGGTGTGTGAGAGGGTTAATCCCCCTCCGATGGGGAATTGGCTGTCCGTTGTGTGTAAATGGGGAGAGGTGTGTGAGAGGGTTAATCCCCCTGCCATAGGGAACAGGCTGCACAGTGTGTGTAAATGGGGAGAGGTGGGTGAAAGGGTTAATCCCGCTCCGAAATGGAACAGGCTGCCCGGTGTGTGTAAATGGGAAGTGGTGGGAGAAAAGCTTAATCCCCCTCCGATAGGGAGCAGGCTGTCCGGTGTGTGTAAATGGGGACAGGTCTGTGAGGGGGTTAATCCCCCTCCGATAGGGAACAGGCTGCCCGGTGTGTGTAAATGGGGAGAGGTGTTTGAGAGGGTTAATCTCCCTCCGATAGGGAACAGGCTGCCCAGTGTGTGTAAATGGGTAGAGGTGGGTGAGAGGGTTAAACCCCCTCCGATAGGGAACAAGCTGCCCGGTGTGTGTAAATGGGGAGAGGTGGGTTAGAGCGTTAATCCCACTCTCATATGGAACAAGCTGCGCGGTGTGTGTAAAGGGGGAGAGGTGGGTGAGAGGGTTAATCTCCCTCCGATAGGGAACAGGCTGCCCGGTGTGTGTAAATGGGGAGAGGTGGGTGAGAGGGTTAATCCTCCTCCGATAATGAACTAGCTGCTGGTGTGTTTAAAAGGTGAGAGGTGGGTGAGATGGTTAATCCACCTCCGATAGGGAACAGGCTGCCTGGTGTGTGTAAATGGGGAGAGGTGGGTGAGAGGGTTAATCCCCTTCCGATAGAGAACAGGCTGCCCGGTGTGTGTAAATGGGGAGAGGTGGGTGAGAGGGTTAATCCCCCACTGAAAGGGAACTGGCTGCCTGGAGTGTGTAAATTGGGAGAGGTGGGTGAGAGTGTTAATCTCCCTCCGATAGGGAACAGGCTGCCCGGTGTGTGTAAATGGGGAGAGGTGAGTGAGAGGGTTAATCCCCCTCCACTAGGGAACAGGCTGCCCGGTGTGTGTAAATGGGGAGAGGTGGATGAGAGGGTTAATCCCCCTCCGATAGGGAACAAGCTGCCCGGTGTGTTTAAATGGGGAGAGGCGGGTGAGAGGGTTAATCCCCCTCCGATAGCGAACAGGCTGCCCGGTGTGTTTAAATGAGGAGAGGTGGGTGAGAGGGTTAATCCCCCGCTGAAAGGGAACAGGCTGCCAGGTGTGTGTAAATGTGGAGAGGTGAGTGAGAGGGTTAATCCCCCTCCGATCGGGAACAGGTTGCTCTTTGTTTATGAATGGGGAGAGTTGGGTGAGAGGGTTAATCCTCCTACGGTAGGGAACAGTCTGCCCATAGTGTGTAAATGGGGAGAGGTGGGATAGAGTGTTAATCCCCCTCCGATTGGGAACAGGCTGCCTGGTGTGTGTAAATGGGGAGAGGTGGGTGAGAGGGTTAAACCCATTCCGATAGGGAACAGGCTGCCCGGTGTGTGTAAATGGGGAGAGGTGGGTGAGAGGGTTAATCCCCCTTCGATAGGGAAAAGGCTGCCCGGTGTGTGTAAATGGGGAGAGGTGGGTGAGAGGGTTAATCCCCCTTTCGATTGGGAACAGACTGCCCGGCGTGTGTCAAAATGGGGAGAGGTGGGTGAGAGGGTTAATCCCCCTCCGATAGGGAACAGACTGCCCAGTGTGTGTAAATGGGGAGAGGTGGGTGAAAGGGTCAATCCCCCTCCGATAGTGAACAGAGTGCCCGTAGTGTGTTAATGGGGAGAGGTGGGATAGAGGGTTGATCCCCCTCCGATAGGGAACAGAGTGCCCGGTGTGTGTAAATGGGGAGAGGTGGGTGAAAGGGTTAATCTCCCTCCGATAGTGAACAGAGTGCCCGGTGTGTGTAAATGGGGAGAGGTGGGTGAAGGGTTAATCCCCCTCCGATAGGGAACAGGCTGCCCGGTGTGTGTAAATGGGGAGAGGTGGGTGAGAGGGTTAATCCCCCTCCGATAGTGTACAGGCTGCACGGTGTGTGTTAATGGGGAGAGGTGGGTGAGAGGGTTAATCCCCCTCCGATAGGGAACAGGCTGCGCGGTGTGTGTTAATGGGGAAAGGTGGGTGAGAAGGTTAATCCCCCTCCGATAGTGTACAGGCTGCACGGTGTGTGTAAATGGGGAGAGGTGGGTGAGAGGGTTAATCCCCCTCCGATAGGGAACAGGCTGCCTTGGTGTGTGTAAATGGGGAGAGGTGGGTGAGAGGGTTAATCCCCCTCCGATAGGGAACAGGCTTCCTGGTGTGTGTAAATGGGGAGAGGTGGGTGAGAAGATTAATCCCCCTCCGATAGGGAACATTCTGCCCTGTGTGTGTCAATCTGGAGAGGTGGGTGAGAGGTTTAATCCCCCTCCGTTAGGGAACAGGCTGCCCGGTGTGTTTAAATGGGGAGAGGTGGGTGGGAGGGTTAATCCCGCTCCGATAACGAACAGACTGCCCGGTGTGTGTAAATGGGAAGTGGTGGGAGAAAGGGTTAATCCCCCTAGGTTAGGGAACAGGCTGCCCGGTGTGTGTAAATGGGGAGAGGTGTGTGAGCGGGTTAATCCCCCTCCGATAGGGAACAGGCTGCCGGGTGTGTGTAAATGGGGAGAGGTGTGTGAGAGGGTTAATCCCCCTCCGATGGGGAATTGGCTGTCCGTTGTGTGTAAATGGGGAGAGGTGTGTGAGAGGGTTAATCCCCCTGCCATAGGGAACAGGCTGCACAGTGTGTGTAAATGGGGAGAGGTGGGTGAAAGGGTTAATCCCGCTCTGAAATGGAACAGGCTGCCCGGTGTGTGTAAATGGGAAGTGGTGGGAGAAAAGCTTAATCCCCCTCCGATAGGGAGCAGGCTGTCCGGTGTGTGTAAATGGGGACAGGTCTGTGAGGGGGTTAATCCCCCTCCGATAGGGAACAGGCTGCCCGGTGTGTGTAAATGGGGAGAGGTGTTTGAGAGGGTTAATCTCCCTCCGATAGGGAACAGGCTGCCCAGTGTGTGTAAATGGGTAGAGGTGGGTGAGAGGGTTAAACCCCCTCCGATAGGGAACAAGCTGCCCGCTGTTTGTAAATGGGGAGAGGCGGGTGAGAGGGTTAATCCCCCTCCGATAGCGAACAGGCTGCCCGGTGTGTTTAAATGAGGAGAGGTTGGTGAGAGGGTTAATCCCCCTCAGATAGGGAACAGGCTGCCCGGTGTGTGTAAATGGGGAGCAGTGGGTGAGAGGGTTAATCTCCCTCCGATAGGGAACAGGCTGCCCGGTGTGTGTAAATGGGGAGCAGTGGGTGAGAGGGTTAATCCCCCTCCGATAGGGAACAGGCTGCCCGGTGTGTGTAAATGGGGAGAGGTGCCTGAGAGGTTTAATCCTCCTACGGTAGGGAACAGTCTGCCCATAGTGTGTAAATGGGGAGAGGTGGGATAGAGTGTTAATCCCCCTCCGATAGGGAACAGGCTGCCTGGTGTGTGTAAATGGGGAGAGGTGTGTGAGAGAGTTAATCCCCCTCCGATAGAGAAAAGGCTGCCTGGTGTGTGTAAATGGGGAGAGGTGGGTTAGAGGGTTAAACCCATTCCGATAGGGAACAGGCTGCCCGGTGTGTGTAAATGGGGAGAGGTGTGTGAGAGGGTGAATCCCCCTCCGATAGGGAACAGGCTGCCCGGTGTGTGTAAATGGGGAGAGGTCGGTGAGAGGGTTAATCCCACTCCGATAGGGAACAGGCTGCCCGGTGTGTGTAAATGGGGAGAGTTGGGTGAGAGGGTTATTCCCCCTCCGATAGAGTACAGGCTGCCTTGGTGTGTGTAAATGGGGAGAGGTGGGTGACAGGGTTAATCCCCCTCCGATAGGGAACAGACTGCCCGGTGTGTGTAAATGTGAAGTGGTGGGAGAAAGGGTTAATCCCCCTCCGTTAGGGAACAGGCTGCCCGGTGTGTGTATAAGGGGAGAGGTGTGTGAGAGGGTTAATCCCCCTCCGATAGGGAACAGGCTGCCCGGTGTGTGTAAATGGGGAGAGGTGGGTGAGAGTCTTAATTCCCCTCCGATAGGGAACAGGCTGCCCGGCGTGTGTAAATGGGGAGAGGTGGGTGAGAGGGTTAATCCCCCTCCGATAGGGAACAGGCTGCCTGGTGTGTGTAAATGGGGAAAGGTGTGTGAGAGGGTTAATCCCCCTCCGATAGGGAGCAGGCTGCCTGGTGTGTGTAAATGGGGAGAGGTGGGTGAGAGGGTTAAACCCCCTCCGATAGGGAACAGGCTTCTCTTCGTATATAAATGGGGAGAGGTGGGTGTGAGGGTTAATCCCCCTTCGATAGGGAAAAGGCTGCCCGGTGTGTGTAAATGGGGAGAGGTGGGTGAGAGGGTTAATCCCCCTTTCGATAGGGAACAGACTGCCCGGCGTGTGTAAGTGGGGAGAGGAGAGCGAGAGGGTTAATCCAACTTTCGATAGGGAACAGGCTGCCCAGTGTGTGTCAAAATGGGGAGAGGTGGGTGAGAGGGTTAATCCCCCTCCGATAGGGAACAGACTGCCCAGTGTGTGTAAATGGGGAGAGGTGGGTGAAAGGGTCAATCCCCCTCCGATAGGGAACAGGCTGCCAGGTGTGTGAAAATGGGGAGATGTGGGTGAAAGGGTTAATCCCCCTCCGATAGGGAACAGGCTGCCCGGTCTGTGTAAATGGGGGGAGGTGGGTGAGAGGGTTAATCCCCCTCCGATAGGGAACAGGCTGCCTGTTGTGTGTAAATGGGGAGAGGTGTGTGAGAGGGTTAATACACCTCCGATAGGGAACAGGCTGCCCGGTGTGTGTAAATGGGGAGAGGTGGGTGAGATGGTTAATCCCCCTCCGATAGGGAACAGGCTGCCTGGTGTGTGTAAATGGGGAGGGTGGGTGAGAGGCTTAATCCCCCTCCGATAGGGAACAGGCTGCCCGGTGTGTGTAAATGGGGAGAGGTTGGTGAGAGGGTTAATCCTCCTACGGTAGGGAACAGGCTGCCCGGTCTGTGTAAATGGGGAGAGGTGTGTGAGAGGGTTAATCCCCCTCCGATAGGGAACAGTCTGCCCGTAGTGTGTAAATGGGGAGAGGTGGGATAGAGGGTTGATCCCCCTCCGATAGGGAACAGAGTGCCCGGTGTGTGTAAATGGGGAGAGGTGGGTGAAAGGGTTAATCTCCCTCCGATAGTGAACAGAGTGCCCGGTGTGTGTAAAGAGCGAGAGGTGGGTGAGAGGGTCAATCCCCCTCCGATAGGGAACAGGATGCTCTTCGTATATAAATGGGGAGAGGTGGGTGAGAAGGTTAATCCCGCTCCGATAACGAACAGACTGCCCGGTGTGTGTAAATGGGAAGTGGTGGGAGAAAGGGTTAATCCCCCTACGTTAGGGAACAGGCTGCCCGGTGTGTGTAAATGGGGAGAGGTGTGTGAGCGGGTTAATCCCCCTCCGATAGGGAACAGGCTGCCGGGTGTGTGTAAATGGGGAGAGGTGTGTGAGAGGGTTAATCCCCCTCCGATGGGGAATTGGCTGTCCGTTGTGTGTAAATGGGGAGAGGTGTGTGAGAGGGTTAATCCCCCTGCCATAGGGAACAGGCTGCACAGTGTGTGTAAATGGGGAGAGGTGGGTGAAAGGGTTAATCCCGCTCCGAAATGGAACAGGCTGCCCGGTGTGTGTAAATGGGAAGTGGTGGGAGAAAAGCTTAATCCCCCTCCGATAGGGAGCAGGCTGTCCGGTGTGTGTAAATGGGGACAGGTCTGTGAGGGGGTTAATCCCCCTCCGATAGGGAACAGGCTGCCCGGTGTGTGTAAATGGGGAGAGGTGTTTGAGAGGGTTAATCTCCCTCCGATAGGGAACAGGCTGCCCAGTGTGTGTAAATGGGTAGAGGTGGGTGAGAGGGTTAAACCCCCTCCGATAGGGAACAAGCTGCCCGCTGTGTGTAAATGGGGAGAGGCGGGTGAGAGGGTTAATCCCCCTCCGATAGCGAACAGGCTGCCCGGTGTGTTTAAATGAGGAGAGGTTGGTGAGAGGGTTAATCCCCCTCAGATAGGGAACAGGCTGCCCGGTGTGTGTAAATGGGGAGCAGTGGGTGAGAGGTTTAATCTCCCTCCGATAGGGAACAGGCTGCCCGGTGTGTGTAAATGGGGAGCAGTGGGTGAGAGGGTTAATCCCCCTCCGATAGGGAACAGGCTGCCCGGTGTGTGTAAATGGGGAGAGGTGCCTGAGAGGTTTAATCCTCCTACGGTAGGGAACAGTCTGCCCATAGTGTGTAAATGGGGAGAGGTGGGATAGAGTGTTAATCCCCCTCCGATAGGGAACAGGCTGCCTGGTGTGTGTAAATGGGGAGAGGTGTGTGAGAGGGTTAATCCCCCTCCGATAGAGAAAAGGCTGCCTGGTGTGTGTAAATGGGGAGAGGTGGGTTAGAGGGTTAAACCCATTCCGATAGGGAACAGGCTGCCCGGTGTGTGTAAATGGGGAGAGGTGTGTGAGAGGGTGAATCCCCCTCCGATAGGGAACAGGCTGCCCGGTGTGTGTAAATGGGGAGAGGTCGGTGAGAGGGTTAATCCCACTCCGATAGGGAACAGGCTGCCCGGTGTGTGTAAATGGGGAGAGTTGGGTGAGAGGGTTATTCCCCCTCCGATAGAGTACAGGCTGCCTTGGTGTGTGTAAATGGGGAGAGGTGGGTGACAGGGTTAATCCCCCTCCGATAGGGAACAGACTGCCCGGTGTGTGTAAATGTGAAGTGGTGGGAGAAAGGGTTAATCCCCCTCCGTTAGGGAACAGGCTGCCCGGTGTGTGTATAAGGGGAGAGGTGTGTGAGAGGGTTAATCCCCCTCCGATAGGGAACAGGCTGCCCGGTGTGTGTAAATGGGGAGAGGTGGGTGAGAGTCTTAATTCCCCTCCGATAGGGAACAGGCTGCCCGGCGTGTGTAAATGGGGAGAGGTGGGTGAGAGGGTTAATCCCCCTCCGATAGGGAACAGGCTGCCTGGTGTGTGTAAATGGGGAAAGGTGTGTGAGAGGGTTAATCCCCCTCCGATAGGGAGCAGGCTGCCTGGTGTGTGTAAATGGGGAGAGGTGGGTGAGAGGGTTAAACCCCCTCCGATAGGGAACAGGCTTCTCTTCGTATATAAATGGGGAGAGGTGGGTGTGAGGGTTAATCCCCCTTCGATAGGGAAAAGGCTGCCCGGTGTGTGTAAATGGGGAGAGGTGGGTGAGAGGGTTAATCCCCCTTTCGATAGGGAACAGACTGCCCGGCGTGTGTAAGTGGGGAGAGGAGAGCGAGAGGGTTAATCCAACTTTCGATAGGGAACAGGCTGCCCAGTGTGTGTCAAAATGGGGAGAGGTGGGTGAGAGGGTTAATCCCCCTCCGATAGGGAACAGACTGCCCAGTGTGTGTAAATGGGGAGAGGTGGGTGAAAGGGTCAATCCCCCTCCGATAGGGAACAGGCTGCCAGGTGTGTGAAAATGGGGAGATGTGGGTGAAAGGGTTAATCCCCCTCCGATAGGGAACAGGCTGCCCGGTCTGTGTAAATGGGGGGAGGTGGGTGAGAGGGTTAATCCCCCTCCGATAGGGAACAGGCTGCCTGTTGTGTGTAAATGGGGAGAGGTGTGTGAGAGGGTTAATACACCTCCGATAGGGAACAGGCTGCCCGGTGTGTGTAAATGGGGAGAGGTGGGTGAGATGGTTAATCCCCCTCCGATAGGGAACAGGCTGCCTGGTGTGTGTAAATGGGGAGGGTGGGTGAGAGGCTTAATCCCCCTCCGATAGGGAACAGGCTGCCCGGTGTGTGTAAATGGGGAGAGGTTGGTGAGAGGGTTAATCCTCCTACGGTAGGGAACAGGCTGCCCGGTCTGTGTAAATGGGGAGAGGTGTGTGAGAGGGTTAATCCCCCTCCGATAGGGAACATTCTGCCCGGTGTGTGTAAATGGGGAGAGGTGGGATAGAGGGTTGATCCCCCTCCGATAGGGAACAGAGTGCCCGGTGTGTGTAAATGGGGAGAGGTGGGTGAAAGGGTTAATCTCCCTCCGATAGTGAACAGAGTGCCCGGTGTGTGTAAAGAGCGAGAGGTGGGTGAGAGGGTCAATCCCCCTCCGATAGGGAACAGGATGCTCTTCGTATATAAATGGGGAGAGGTGGGTGAGAAGGTTAATCCCCCTCCGATAGTGTACAGGCTGCACGGTGTGTGTAAATGGGGAGAGGTGGGTGAGAGTGTTAATCCCCCTCCGATAGGGAACAGGCTTCCTGGTGTGTGTAAATGGGGAGAGGTGGGTGAGAGGGTTAATCCCCCTCCGATAGGGAACAGGCTTCCTGGTGTGTGTAAATGGGGAGAGGTGGGTGAGAAGATTAATCCCCCTCCGATAGGGAACAGGCTGCCTGGTGTGTGTAAATGGGGAGAGGTGAGTGAGAGCGTTAATCCCCCTCCGATAGGGAACAGGCTGCCCGGTGTGTGTAAATGGGGAGAGGTGTGTGAGGGGGTTAATCCCCCTCCGTTAGGGAACAGGCTGCCCGGTGTGTGTAAATAGGGAGAGGTGGGTGAGAGGGTTAATCCCCCTCTAATAGGGAACAGGCTGCCTGGTGTGTGTAAATGGGGAGAGGTGAGTGAGAGGGTTAATCCCCCTCCGATAGGGAAAAGGCTGCCCGGTGTGTGTAAATGGGGAGAGGTGGGTGAGAGGGTTAATCCCCCTCCGATAGGGAACAGGCTGCCCGGTGTGTGTAAATGGGGAGAGGTGGGTGAGAGGGTTAATCCCCCTCCGATAGCGAACAGGCTGCCCGGTGTGTTTAAATGAGGAGAGGTGGGTGAGAGGGTTAATCCCCCGCTGAAAGGGAACAGGCTGCCAGGTGTGTGTAAATGTGGAGAGGTGAGTGAGAGGGTTAATCCCCCTCCGATAGGGAACAGGTTGCTCTTTGTTTATGAATGGGGAGAGTTGGGTGAGAGGGTTAATCCTCCTACGGTAGGGAACAGTCTGCTTATAGTGTGTAAATGGGGAGAGGTGGGATAGAGTGTTAATCCCCCTCCGATAGGGAACAGGCTGCCTGGTGTGTGTAAATGGGGAGAGGTGTGTGAGAGCGTTAATCCCCCTCCGATAGTGAGCAGGCTGCCTGGTGTGTGTAAATGGGGAGAGGTGGGTGAGAGGGTTAAACCCATTCCGATAGGGAACAGGCTGCCCGGTGTGTGTAAATGGGGAGAGGTGGGTCAGAGGGTTAATCCCCCTTCGATAGGGAACAGACTGCCCGGCGTGTGTCAAAATGGGGAGAGGTGGGTGAGAGGGTTAATCCCCCTCCGATAGGGAACAGACTGCCCGGCGTGTGTCAAAATGGGGAGAGGTGGGTGAGAGGGTTAATCCCCCTCCGATAGGGAACAGGATGCCCAGTGTGTGTAAATGGGGAGAGGTGGGTGAGCGGGTTAATCCCCCTCCGATAGGGAACAGGCTGCCCGGTGTGTGTAAATGGGGAGAGGTGGGATAGAGGGTTGATCCCCCTCCGATAGGGAACAGAGTGCCCGGTGTGTGTAAATGGGGAGAGGTGGGTGAAAGGGTTAATCTCCCTCCGATAGTGAACAGAGTGCCCGGTGTGTGTAAATGGGGAGAGGTGGGTGAAAGGTTTAATCCCCCTCCGATAGGGAACAGGCTGCCCGGTGTGTGTAAATGGGGAGAGGTGGGTGAGAGGGTTAATCCCCCTCCGATAGGGAACAGGCTGCGCGGTGTGTGTTAATGGGGAAAGGTGGGTGAGAACGTTAATCCCCCTCCGATAGTGTACAGGCTGCACGGTGTGTGTAAATGGGGAGAGGTGGGTGAGAGGGTTAATCCCCCTCCGATAGGGAACAGGCTGCCTTGGTGTGTGTAAATGGGGAGAGGTGGGTGAGAGGGTTAATCCCCCTCCGATAGGGAACAGTCTTCCTGGTGTGTGTAAATGGGGAGAGGTGGGTGAGAAGATTAATCCCCCTCCGGTAGGGAACATTCTGCCCTGTGTGTGTCAATCTGGAGAGGTGGGTGAGAGGTTTAATCCCCCTCCGTTAGGGAACAGGCTGCCCGGTGTGTTTAAATGGGGAGAGGTGCGTGGGAGGGTTAATCCCCCTCCGATAACGAACAGACTGCCCGGTGTGTGTAAATGGGAAGTGGTGGGAGAAAGGGTTAATCCCCCTACGTTAGGGAACAGGCTGCCCGGTGTGTGTAAATGGGGAGAGGTGTGTGAGCGGGTTAATTCCCCTCCGATAGGGAACAGGCTGCCGGGTGTGTGTAAATGGGGAGAGGTGTGTGAGAGGGTTAATCCCCCTCCGATGGGGAATTGGCTGTCCGTTGTGTGTAAATGGGGAGAGGTGTGTGAGAGGGTTAATCCCCCTGCCATAGGGAACAGGCTGCACAGTGTGTGTAAATGGGGAGAGGTGGGTGAAAGGGTTAATCCCGCTCCGAAATGGAACAGGCTGCCCGGTGTGTGTAAATGGGAAGTGGTGGGAGAAAGGCTTAATCCCCCTCCGATAGGGAGCAGGCTGTCCGGTGTGTGTAAATGGGGACAGGTCTGTGAGGGGGTTAATCCCCCTCCGATAGGGAACAGGCTGCCCGGTGTGTGTAAATGGGGAGAGGTGTTTGAGAGGGTTAATCTCCCTCCGATAGGGAACAGGCTGCCCAGTGTGTGTAAATGGGTAGAGGTGGGTGAGAGGGTTAAACCCCCTCCGATAGGGAACAAGCTGCCCGCTGTGTGTAAATGGGGAGAGGCGGGTGAGAGGGTTAATCCCCCTCCGATAGCGAACAGGCTGCACGGTGTGTTTAAATGAGGAGAGGTTGGTTAGAGGGTTAATCCCCCTCAGATAGGGAACAGGCTGCCCGGTGTGTGTAAATGGGGAGCAGTGGGTGAGAGGGTTAATCTCCCTCCGATAGGGAACAGGCTGCCCGGTGTGTGTAAATGGGGAGCAGTGGGTGAGAGGGTTAATCCCCCTCCGATAGGGAACAGGTTGCTCTTTGTTTATGAATGGGGAGAGTTGGGTGAGAGGGTTAATCCCCCTCTGATAGGGAACAGGCTGCCCGGTGTGTGTAAATGGGGAGAGGTGCCTGAGAGGTTTAATCCTCCTACGGTAGGGAACAGTCTGCCCATAGTGTGTAAATGGGGAGAGGTGGGATAGAGTGTTAATCCCCCTCCGATAGGGAACAGGCTGCCTGGTGTGTGTAAATGGGGAGAGGTGTGTGAGAGGGTTAATCCCCCTCCGATAGAGAGCAGGCTGCCTGGTGTGTGTAAATGGGGAGAGGTGGGTTAGAGGGTTAAACCCATTCCGATAGGGAACAGGCTGCCCGGTGTGTGTATAAGGGGAGAGGTGTGTGAGAGGGTTAATCCCCCTCCGATAGGGAACATGCTGCCCGGTGTGTGTAAATGGGGAGAGGTGGGTGAGAGTCTTAATTCCCCTCCGATAGGGAACAGGCTGCCCGGCGTGTGTAAATGGGGAGAGGTGGGTGAGAGGGTTAATCCCCCTCCGATAGGGAACAGGCTGCCTGGTGTGTGTAAATGGGGAAAGGTGTGTGAGAGGGTTAATCCCCCTCCGATAGGGAGCAGGCTGCCTGGTGTGTGTAAATGGGGAGAGGTGGGTGAGAGGGTTAAACCCCCTCCGATAGGGAACAGGCTTCTCTTCGTATATAAATGGGGAGAGGTGGGTGTGAGGGTTAATCCCCCTTCGATAGGGAAAAGGCTGCCCGGTGTGTGTAAATGGGGAGAGGTGGGTGAGAGGGTTAATCCCCCTTTCGATAGGGAACAGACTGCCCGGCGTGTGTAAGTGGGGAGAGGAGAGCGAGAGGGTTAATCCAACTTTCGATAGGGAACAGGCTGCCCAGTGTGTGTCAAAATGGGGAGAGGTGGGTGAGAGGGTTAATCCCCCTCCGATAGGGAACAGACTGCCCAGTGTGTGTAAATGGGGAGAGGTGGGTGAAAGGGTCAATCCCCCTCCGATAGGGAACAGGCTGCCAGGTGTGTGAAAATGGGGAGATGTGGGTGAAAGGGTTAATCCCCCTCCGATAGGGAACAGGCTGCCCGGTCTGTGTAAATGGGGGGAGGTGGGTGAGAGGGTTAATCCCCCTCCGATAGGGAACAGGCTGCCTGTTGTGTGTAAATGGGGAGAGGTGTGTGAGAGGGTTAATACACCTCCGATAGGGAACAGGCTGCCCGGTGTGTGTAAATGGGGAGAGGTGGGTGAGATGGTTAATCCCCCTCCGATAGGGAACAGGCTGCCTGGTGTGTGTAAATGGGGAGGGTGGGTGAGAGGCTTAATCCCCCTCCGATAGGGAACAGGCTGCCCGGTGTGTGTAAATGGGGAGAGGTTGGTGAGAGGGTTAATCCTCCTACGGTAGGGAACAGGCTGCCCGGTCTGTGTAAATGGGGAGAGGTGTGTGAGAGGGTTAATCCCCCTCCGATAGGGAACAGTCTGCCCGTAGTGTGTAAATGGGGAGAGGTGGGATAGAGGGTTGATCCCCCTCCGATAGGGAACAGAGTGCCCGGTGTGTGTAAATGGGGAGAGGTGGGTGAAAGGGTTAATCTCCCTCCGATAGTGAACAGAGTGCCCGGTGTGTGTAAAGAGCGAGAGGTGGGTGAGAGGGTCAATCCCCCTCCGATAGGGAACAGGATGCTCTTCGTATATAAATGGGGAGAGGTGGGTGAGAAGGTTAATCCCGCTCCGATAACGAACAGACTGCCCGGTGTGTGTAAATGGGAAGTGGTGGGAGAAATGGTTAATCCCCCTACGTTAGGGAACAGGCTGCCCGGTGTGTGTAAATGGGGAGAGGTGTGTGAGCGGGTTAATCCCCCTCCGATAGGGAACAGGCTGCCGGGTGTGTGTAAATGGGGAGAGGTGTGTGAGAGGGTTAATCCCCCTCCGATGGGGAATTGGCTGTCCGTTGTGTGTAAATGGGGAGAGGTGTGTGAGAGGGTTAATCCCCCTGCCATAGGGAACAGGCTGCACAGTGTGTGTAAATGGGGAGAGGTGGGTGAAAGGGTTAATCCCGCTCCGAAATGGAACAGGCTGCCCGGTGTGTGTAAATGGGAAGTGGTGGGAGAAAAGCTTAATCCCCCTCCGATAGGGAGCAGGCTGTCCGGTGTGTGTAAATGGGGACAGGTCTGTGAGGGGGTTAATCCCCCTCCGATAGGGAACAGGCTGCCCGGTGTGTGTAAATGGGGAGAGGTGTTTGAGAGGGTTAATCTCCCTCCGATAGGGAACAGGCTGCCCAGTGTGTGTAAATGGGTAGAGGTGGGTGAGAGGGTTAAACCCCCTCCGATAGGGAACAAGCTGCCCGCTGTGTGTAAATGGGGAGAGGCGGGTGAGAGGGTTAATCCCCCTCCGATAGCGAACAGGCTGCCCGGTGTGTTTAAATGAGGAGAGGTTGGTGAGAGGGTTAATCCCCCTCAGATAGGGAACAGGCTGCCCGGTGTGTGTAAATGGGGAGCAGTGGGTGAGAGGGTTAATCTCCCTCCGATAGGGAACAGGCTGCCCGGTGTGTGTAAATGGGGAGCAGTGGGTGAGAGGGTTAATCCCCCTCCGATAGGGAACAGGCTGCCCGGTGTGTGTAAATGGGGAGAGGTGCCTGAGAGGTTTAATCCTCCTACGGTAGGGAACAGTCTGCCCATAGTGTGTAAATGGGGAGAGGTGGGATAGAGTGTTAATCCCCCTCCGATAGGGAACAGGCTGCCTGGTGTGTGTAAATGGGGAGAGGTGTGTGAGAGGGTTAATCCCCCTCCGATAGAGAAAAGGCTGCCTGGTGTGTGTAAATGGGGAGAGGTGGGTTAGAGGGTTAAACCCATTCCGATAGGGAACAGGCTGCCCGGTGTGTGTAAATGGGGAGAGGTGTGTGAGAGGGTGAATCCCCCTCCGATAGGGAACAGGCTGCCCGGTGTGTGTAAATGGGGAGAGGTCGGTGAGAGGGTTAATCCCACTCCGATAGGGAACAGGCTGCCCGGTGTGTGTAAATGGGGAGAGTTGGGTGAGAGGGTTATTCCCCCTCCGATAGAGTACAGGCTGCATTGGTGTGTGTAAATGGGGAGAGGTGGGTGACAGGGTTAATCCCCCTCCGATAGGGAACAGACTGCCCGGTGTGTGTAAATGTGAAGTGGTGGGAGAAAGGGTTAATCCCCCTCCGTTAGGGAACAGGCTGCCCGGTGTGTGTATAAGGGGAGAGGTGTGTGAGAGGGTTAATCCCCCTCCGATAGGGAACAGGCTGCCCGGTGTGTGTAAATGGGGAGAGGTGGGTGAGAGTCTTAATTCCCCTCCGATAGGGAACAGGCTGCCCGGCGTGTGTAAATGGGGAGAGGTGGGTGAGAGGGTTAATCCCCCTCCGATAGGGAACAGGCTGCCTGGTGTGTGTAAATGGGGAAAGGTGTGTGAGAGGGTTAATCCCCCTCCGATAGGGAGCAGGCTGCCTGGTGTGTGTAAATGGGGAGAGGTGGGTGAGAGGGTTAAACCCCCTCCGATAGGGAACAGGCTTCTCTTCGTATATAAATGGGGAGAGGTGGGTGTGAGGGTTAATCCCCCTTCGATAGGGAAAAGGCTGCCCGGTGTGTGTAAATGGGGAGAGGTGGGTGAGAGGGTTAATCCCCCTTTCGATAGGGAACAGACTGCCCGGCGTGTGTAAGTGGGGAGAGGAGAGCGAGAGGGTTAATCCAACTTTCGATAGGGAACAGGCTGCCCAGTGTGTGTCAAAATGGGGAGAGGTGGGTGAGAGGGTTAATCCCCCTCCGATAGGGAACAGACTGCCCAGTGTGTGTAAATGGGGAGAGGTGGGTGAAAGGGTCAATCCCCCTCCGATAGGGAACAGGCTGCCAGGTGTGTGAAAATGGGGAGATGTGGGTGAAAGGGTTAATCCCCCTCCGATAGGGAACAGGCTGCCCGGTCTGTGTAAATGGGGGGAGGTGGGTGAGAGGGTTAATCCCCCTCCGATAGGGAACAGGCTGCCTGTTGTGTGTAAATGGGGAGAGGTGTGTGAGAGGGTTAATACACCTCCGATAGGGAACAGGCTGCCCGGTGTGTGTAAATGGGGAGAGGTGGGTGAGATGGTTAATCCCCCTCCGATAGGGAACAGGCTGCCTGGTGTGTGTAAATGGGGAGGGTGGGTGAGAGGCTTAATCCCCCTCCGATAGGGAACAGGCTGCCCGGTGTGTGTAAATGGGGAGAGGTTGGTGAGAGGGTTAATCCTCCTACGGTAGGGAACAGGCTGCCCGGTCTGTGTAAATGGGGAGAGGTGTGTGAGAGGGTTAATCCCCCTCCGATAGGGAACATTCTGCCCGGTGTGTGTAAATGGGGAGAGGTGGGATAGAGGGTTGATCCCCCTCCGATAGGGAACAGAGTGCCCGGTGTGTGTAAATGGGGAGAGGTGGGTGAAAGGGTTAATCTCCCTCCGATAGTGAACAGAGTGCCCGGTGTGTGTAAAGAGCGAGAGGTGGGTGAGAGGGTCAATCCCCCTCCGATAGGGAACAGGATGCTCTTCGTATATAAATGGGGAGAGGTGGGTGAGAAGGTTAATCCCCCTCCGATAGTGTACAGGCTGCACGGTGTGTGTAAATGGGGAGAGGTGGGTGAGAGTGTTAATCCCCCTCCGATAGGGAACAGGCTTCCTGGTGTGTGTAAATGGGGAGAGGTGGGTGAGAGGGTTAATCCCCCTCCGATAGGGAACAGGCTTCCTGGTGTGTGTAAATGGGGAGAGGTGGGTGAGAAGATTAATCCCCCTCCGATAGGGAACAGGCTGCCTGGTGTGTGTAAATGGGGAGAGGTGAGTGAGAGGGTTAATCCCCCTCCGATAGGGAACAGGCTGCCCGGTGTGTGTAAATGGGGAGAGGTGTGTGAGGGGGTTAATCCCCCTCCGTTAGGGAACAGGCTGCCCGGTGTGTGTAAATAGGGAGAGGTGGGTGAGAGGGTTAATCCCCCTCTAATAGGGAACAGGCTGCCTGGTGTGTGTAAATGGGGAGAGGTGAGTGAGAGGGTTAATCCCCCTCCGATAGGGAAAAGGCTGCCCGGTGTGTGTAAATGGGGAGAGGTGGGTGAGAGGGTTAATCCCCCTCCGATAGGGAACAGGCTGCCCGGTGTGTGTAAATGGGGAGAGGTGGGTGAGAGGGTTAATCCCCCTCCGATAGCGAACAGGCTGCCCGGTGTGTTTAAATGAGGAGAGGTGGGTGAGAGGGTTAATCCCCCGCTGAAAGGGAACAGGCTGCCAGGTGTGTGTAAATGTGGAGAGGTGAGTGAGAGGGTTAATCCCCCTCCGATAGGGAACAGGTTGCTCTTTGTTTATGAATGGGGAGAGTTGGGTGAGAGGGTTAATCCTCCTACGGTAGGGAACAGTCTGCTTATAGTGTGTAAATGGGGAGAGGTGGGATAGAGTGTTAATCCCCCTCCGATAGGGAACAGGCTGCCTGGTGTGTGTAAATGGGGAGAGGTGTGTGAGAGCGTTAATCCCCCTCCGATAGTGAGCAGGCTGCCTGGTGTGTGTAAATGGGGAGAGGTGGGTGAGAGGGTTAAACCCATTCCGATAGGGAACAGGCTGCCCGGTGTGTGTAAATGGGGAGAGGTGGGTCAGAGGGTTAATCCCCCTTCGATAGGGAACAGACTGCCCGGCGTGTGTCAAAATGGGGAGAGGTGGGTGAGAGGGTTAATCCCCCTCCGATAGGGAACAGACTGCCCGGCGTGTGTCAAAATGGGGAGAGGTGGGTGAGAGGGTTAATCCCCCTCCGATAGGGAACAGGATGCCCAGTGTGTGTAAATGGGGAGAGGTGGGTGAGCGGGTTAATCCCCCTCCGATAGGGAACAGGCTGCCCGGTGTGTGTAAATGGGGAGAGGTGGGATAGAGGGTTGATCCCCCTCCGATAGGGAACAGAGTGCCCGGTGTGTGTAAATGGGGAGAGGTGGGTGAAAGGGTTAATCTCCCTCCGATAGTGAACAGAGTGCCCGGTGTGTGTAAATGGGGAGAGGTGGGTGAAAGGTTTAATCCCCCTCCGATAGGGAACAGGCTGCCCGGTGTGTGTAAATGGGGAGAGGTGGGTGAGAGGGTTAATCCCCCTCCGATAGGGAACAGGCTGCGCGGTGTGTGTTAATGGGGAAAGGTGGGTGAGAACGTTAATCCCCCTCCGATAGTGTACAGGCTGCACGGTGTGTGTAAATGGGGAGAGGTGGGTGAGAGGGTTAATCCCCCTCCGATAGGGAACAGGCTGCCTTGGTGTGTGTAAATGGGGAGAGGTGGGTGAGAAGATTAATCCCCCTCCGGTAGGGAACAGTCTTCCTGGTGTGTGTAAATGGGGAGAGGTGGGTGAGAAGATTAATCCCCCTCCGGTAGGGAACATTCTGCCCTGTGTGTGTCAATCTGGAGAGGTGGGTGAGAGGTTTAATCCCCCTCCGTTAGGGAACAGGCTGCCCGGTGTGTTTAAATGGGGAGAGGTGGGTGGGAGGGTTAATCCCCCTCCGATAACGAACAGACTGCCCGGTGTGTGTAAATGGGAAGTGGTGGGAGAAAGGGTTAATCCCCCTACGTTAGGGAACAGGCTGCCCGGTGTGTGTAAATGGGGAGAGGTGTGTGAGCGGGTTAATTCCCCTCCGATAGGGAACAGGCTGCCGGGTGTGTGTAAATGGGGAGAGGTGTGTGAGAGGGTTAATCCCCCTCCGATGGGGAATTGGCTGTCCGTTGTGTGTAAATGGGGAGAGATGTGTGAGAGGGTTAATCCCCCTGCCATAGGGAACAGGCTGCACAGTGTGTGTAAATGGGGAGAGGTGGGTGAAAGGGTTAATCCCGCTCCGAAATGGAACAGGCTGCCCGGTGTGTGTAAATGGGAAGTGGTGGGAGAAAGGCTTAATCCCCCTCCGATAGGGAGCAGGCTGTCCGGTGTGTGTAAATGGGGACAGGTCTGTGAGGGGGTTAATCCCCCTCCGATAGGGAACAGGCTGCCCGGTGTGTGTAAATGGGGAGAGGTGTTTGAGAGGGTTAATCTCCCTCCGATAGGGAACAGGCTGCCCAGTGTGTGTAAATGGGTAGAGGTGGGTGAGAGGGTTAAACCCCCTCCGATAGGGAACAAGCTGCCCGCTGTGTGTAAATGGGGAGAGGCGGGTGAGAGGGTTAATCCCCCTCCGATAGCGAACAGGCTGCACGGTGTGTTTAAATGAGGAGAGGTTGGTTAGAGGGTTAATCCCCCTCAGATAGGGAACAGGCTGCCCGGTGTGTGTAAATGGGGAGCAGTGGGTGAGAGGGTTAATCTCCCTCCGATAGGGAACAGGCTGCCCGGTGTGTGTAAATGGGGAGCAGTGGGTGAGAGGGTTAATCCCCCTCCGATAGGGAACAGGTTGCTCTTTGTTTATGAATGGGGAGAGTTGGGTGAGAGGGTTAATCCCCCTCTGATAGGGAACAGGCTGCCCGGTGTGTGTAAATGGGGAGAGGTGCCTGAGAGGTTTAATCCTCCTACGGTAGGGAACAGTCTGCCCATAGTGTGTAAATGGGGAGAGGTGGGATAGAGTGTTAATCCCCCTCCGATAGGGAACAGGCTGCCTGGTGTGTGTAAATGGGGAGAGGTGTGTGAGAGGGTTAATCCCCCTCCGATAGAGAGCAGGCTGCCTGGTGTGTGTAAATGGGGAGAGGTGGGTTAGAGGGTTAAACCCATTCCGATAGGGAACAGGCTGCCCGGTGTGTGTAAATGGGGAGAGGTGGGTGAGAGGGTTAATCCCCCTCCGATAGGGAACAGGCTGCCCGGTGTGCGTAAATGGGGAGAGGTCGGTGAGAGGGTTAATCCCACTCCGATAGGGAACAGGCTGCCCGGTGTGTGTAAATGGGGAGAGTTGGGTGAGAGGGTTATTCCCCCTCCGATAGAGTACAGGCTGCCTTGGTGTGTGTAAATGGGGAGAGGTGGGTGACAGGGTTAATCCCCCTCCGATAGGGAACAGACTGCCCGGTGTGTGTAAATGTGAAGTGGTGGGAGAAAGGGTTAATCCCCCTCCGTTAGGGAACAGGCTGCCCGGTGTGTGTATAAGGGGAGAGGTGTGTGAGAGGGTTAATCCCCCTCCGATAGGGAACAGGCTGCCCGGTGTGTGTAAATGGGGAGAGGTGGGTGAGAGTGTTAATTCCCCTCCGATAGGGAACAGGCTGCCCGGCGTGTGTAAATGGGGAGAGGTGGGTGAGAGGGTTAATCCCCCTCCGATAGGGAACAGGCTGCCTGGTGTGTGTAAATGGGGAAAGGTGTGTGAGAGGGTTAATCCCCCTCCGATAGGGAGCAGGCTGCCTGGTGTGTGTAAATGGGGAGAGGTGGGTGAGAGGGTTAAACCCCCTCCGATAGGGAACAGGCTTCTCTTCGTATATAAATGGGGAGAGGTGGGTGTGAGGGTTAATCCCCCTTCGATAGGGAAAAGGCTGCCCGGTGTGTGTAAATGGGGAGAGGTGGGTGAGAGGGTTAATCCCCCTTTCGATAGGGAACAGACTGCCCGGCGTGTGTAAGTGGGGAGAGGAGAGCGAGAGGGTTAATCCAACTTTCGATAGGGAACAGGCTGCCCAGTGTGTGTCAAAATGGGGAGAGGTGGGTGAGAGGGTTAATCCCCCTCCGATAGGGAACAGACTGCCCAGTGTGTGTAAATGGGGAGAGGTGGGTGAAAGGGTCAATCCCCCTCCGATAGGGAACAGGCTGCCCGGTGTGTGAAAATGGGGAGATGTGGGTGAAAGGGTTAATCCCCCTCCGATAGGGAACAGGCTGCCCGGTGTGTGTAAATGGGGAGAGGTGGGTGAGATGGTTAATCCCCCTCCGATAGGGAACAGGCTGCCTGGTGTGTGTAAATGGGGAGGGTGGGTGAGAGGCTTAATCCCCCTCCGATAGGGAACAGGCTGCCCGGTGTGTGTAAATGGGGAGAGGTGGGTGAAAGGGTTAATCTCCCTCCGATAGTGAACAGAGTGCCCGGTGTGTGTAAAGAGCGAGAGGTGGGTGAGAGGGTTAATCCCCCTCCGATAGGGAACAGGATGCTTTTCGTATATAAATGGGGAGAGGTGGGTGAGAAGGTTAATCCCCCTCCGATAGGGAACAGGCTGCACGGTGTGTGTAAATGGGGAGAGGTGGGTGAGAGGGTTAATCCCCCTCCGATAGGGAACAGGCTTCCTGGTGTGTGTAAATGGGGAGAGGTGGGTGAGAGGGTTAATCCCCCTCCGATAGGGAACAGGCTTCCTGGTGTGTGTAAATGGGGAGAGGTGGGTGAGAAGATTAATCCCCCTCCGATAGGGAACATACTGCCCGGTGTGTGTAAATCTGGAGAGGTGGGTGAGAGGTTTAATCCCCCTCCGTTAGGGAACAGGCTGCCCGGTGTGTGTAAATAGGGAGAGGTGGGTGAGAGGGTTAATCCCCCTCTGATAGGGAACAGGCTGCCTGGTGTGTGTAAATGGGGAGAGGTGAGTGAGAGGGTTAATCCCCCTCCGATAGGGAAAAGGCTGCCCGGTGTGTGTAAATGGGGAGAGGTGGGTGAGAGGGTTAATCCCCCTCCGATAGGGAACAGGCTGCCCGGTGTGTGTAAATGGGGAGAGGTGGGTGAGAGGGTTAATCCCCCTCCGATAGGGAACAGGCTGCCCGGTGTGTGTAAATGGGGAGAGGTGAGTGAGAGGGTTAATCTCCCTCCGATAGGGAAAAGGCTGCCCGGTGTGTGTAAATGGGGAGAGGTGGGTGAGAGGGTTAATCCCCCTCCGATAGGGAACAGGCTGGCCGGTGTGTGTAAATGGGGAGAGGTGTGTGAGAGGGTTAATCACCCTGCGATAGGGAACAGGCTGCCGGTGTGTGTAAATGGGGAGAGGTGGGTGAGAGGGTTAATCCCCCTCCGATAGGGAACAGGCTGCCCGGTGTGTGTAAATGGGGAGAGGTGGGTGAGAGGCTTAATCCCCCTCCGATAGGGAACAGGCTTCCTGGTGTGTGTAAATGGGGAGAGGTGGGTGAGAGGGTTAATCCCCCTCCGATAGGGAAAAGGCTGCCCGGTGTGTGTAAATGGGGAGAGGTGGGTGAGAGGGTTAATCCCCCTCCGATAGGGAACAGGCTGCCCGGTGTGTGTAAATGGGGAGAGGTGAGTGAGAGGGTTAATCCCCCTCCGATAGGGAAAAGGCTGCCCGGTGTGTGTAAATGGGGAGAGGTGGGTGAGAGGGTTAATCCCCCTCCGATAACGAACAGACTGCCCGGTGTGTGTAAATGGGAAGTGGTGGGAGAAAGGGTAAATCCCCCTCCGATAGGGAACAGGCTGCCCTTCGTATATAAATGGGGAGAGGTGGGTGAGAGGGTTAATCCCCCTCCGATAGGGAACAGGCTGCCCGGTGGGTGTGTGTGTGTGTTGTACTTGGGGCAGTGCGAGGTGGGTGAGAGGGTTAAGGCGCTGTGTGTTGTGTAACCGCCTTGCTCTGCCCTTGCCAAGCCTTTGATGAGTTGGACAAGTTGAGCCGGAATGAATATTGTGCCGTTGATGGTTGGTGTCAATCCCGTGCTGTCTCTGTGTGCCTGGTCGGCAGCTCTGGCTGCAGGAGTGTGAGGGGGTGTCTGCCGAGGGGCTGCTTGTGCTGTCTCCCCAGCTGGGGGACGGGGGGACGGGGCTGCCGACTCTGCTCCCCCTGCCTTTCGTTTTTATGGGCTGCAGGTCCTTTTCCAGGAGACTCTCGCCAGGCTTTCCACGTTGTTGGAGCTGCAGTTTGTCCTGAAGCCTTCCTTAAACAATTAACCTCTTCCATCCCTCCCCTCCGCCTCGCTCCGTCTGCCTCCCCTCCCCTCCCCCTCGCTCCGTCTGCCTCCCCTCCCCTCCGCCTCGCTCCGTCTGCCTCCCCTCCCCTCCGCCTCGCTCCGTCTGCCTCCCCTCCCCTCCGCCTCGCTCCGTCTGCCTCCCCTCCCCTCCCCCTCGCTCCGTCTGCCTCCCCTCCCCTCCGCCTCGCTCCGTCTGCCTCCCCTCCCCTCCGCCTCGCTCCGTCTGCCTCCCCTCCCCTCCGCCTCGCTCCGTCTGCCTCGCCTCCCCTCCGCCTCGCTCCGTCTGCCTCCCCTTCCCTCCCCCTCGCTCCGTCTGCCTCCCGTTCCCTCCCCCTCGCTCCGTCTGCCTCCCGTTCCCTCCGCCTCGCTCCGTCTGCCTCCCGTTCCCTCCCCCTCGCTCCGTCTGCCTCCCCTCCCCTCCGCCTCGCTCCGTCTGCCTCCCCTCCCCTCCGCCTCGCTCCGTCTGCCTCGCCTTTCCCTCCGCCTCGCTCCGTCTGCCTCCCCTCCCCTCCCCCTCGCTCCGTCTGCCTCCCCTCCCCTCCCCCTCGCTCCGTCTGCCTCCCCTCCCCTCCGCCTCGCTCCGTCTACCTCCCCTTCCCTCCGCCTCGCTCCGTCTGCCTCCCCTTCCCTCCACCTCGCTCCGTCCGCCTCCCCTTCCCTCCACCTCGCTCCGTCCGCCTCCCCTTCCCTCCGCCTCGCTCCGTCCGCCTCCCCTTCTCTCCATCTCACTCCGTCCGCCTCCCCTTCCCTCCGCCTCGCTCCGTCCGCCTCCCCTTCTCTCCATCTCACTCCGTCCGCCTCCCGTTCCCTCCCCCTCACTCTGTCTGCCTCCCGTTCCCTCCCCCTCACTCTGTCTGTCTCCCGTTCCCTCCACCTCACTCCCTCTGCCTCCCCTTCCCCCCTCCTCGCTCCCTCTGCCTCCCCTTCCCCCCTCCTCGCTCCCTCTGCCTCCCCTTCCCCCCTCCTCGCTCCCTCTGCCTCCCCTTCCCTCCACCTCGCTCCCTCTGCCTCCCCTTGCCCCCTCCTCGCTCCCTCTGCTTGCGTCGAGGGTCTCCGAGGGCAGCTGGAGCTGGGCGATTGCCCCTTGATGGCGTTGGGCCGGGGTTGGTGTGGTGGGGGGGGGTTGGTCCCTGTCGCCGGGTCTCCCATGCTGAGCGTGCCCCTCCTCCTGCTCCCCTTGGCGCTGGCTGCAGCGGGCGGCGGTGCCCGGCCGGGTTCCCCGATGCCGCGGTGCCAGGCGGGCGGAGAGACGCCCCCTCCGCCCAGCCGCAGGAGGAGCCGCTCGGTCTCCAGGACGCGGCACGTGGAGCTGCTGGTGGTGGCGGACGCCAGCCTGTACCGGGCGCTGGGCCCCGACATCAGCCAGTACCTGCTGGTGCTCTTGGCCGCTGCTGACCGGCTGTACCGGCACCCATCCCTTGCCAGCGACGTGAGGCTGGCTGTCACCAAGACGCTGGTCCTTCACGGCGACAGCGAGGGGCCTGAGGTCCTGCAGGAGGCACAGCGCACGCTCCACAACTTCTGCCATTGGCAGCAGCAGATGCGGGCCAGGCCTGAGTGGTCAACGGTGACGTACGATGCAGCCGTGCTCCTGACACGACAGGTAAGGGACTGCTGTACTGACACACTCACTGACACACTCACTGACACACTCACCCTGACACACTCACTGACACTCACATTGACACACTCACACCCTGACACACTCACACTGACACACTCACACTGACACACCGATACACTTACACCCTGACACACTCACACTGACACACTCACACCCTGACACACTCACATTGACACACTCACACCCTGACACACTCACACTGACACACTGACACACCGATACACTTACACCCTGACACACTCACACTGACACACTCACACTGACACACCGATACACTTACACCCTGACACACTCACACTGACACACTCACACCCTGACACACTCACGTTGACACACTCACACCCTGACACACTCACACTGACACACTGACACACCGATACACTTACACCCTGACACACTCACACTGACACACTCACACCCTGACACACTCACATTGACACATTCACACCCTGACACACTCACACACTCACACACTCAAATTGACACACTCACTGACACAATCAGCCTGAAACACTCACACTGACACACTCACTCTGACATACTCACTGACACACTCAAACTGACACACTCACTGACACTCACATCCTGACACAATCACATTGACACACTCACACCCTGACACACTCACACTGACACACCGACACACTGACACACTTACATCATGACACACTCACACTGACACACTCATATCCTGACACACTTACACCCTGACACACTCACACTGACACATCACCCTGACACACACACACCCTGACACACTCACACACTGACACACTCACACACTGACACACTCAGCCTGAAACACTCACACTGACACACTCACTGACACACTCACACTGACACACTCAAACCCTGACACACTCACACCTTGACACACACCCTGACACACTCACACCCTGACACACTCACCCTGACACACTCACTGACACACTCATACTGACACACTCGCTGACACACTCACACCCTGACACACTCACACTGACACACTCACACCCTGACACACTCACACTGACACACTCACACCCTGACACACTCACACTGACACACTCACAATGACACACTGACACTCACACCCTGACACTCTCACATGTACACACTAACACCCTGACACACTCACACCCTGACACACTCACACTGACACAATCACACTGACACACTCACACCCTGACACACTCACACCCTGACACGCTCACATTGATGCACTCACACCCTGACACACTCACACTGATACACTCACAACCTGACACACTCACACTGACATAATCACACTTACACACTCACACCCTGACACACTCACCCTGACACACTCACACTCTGACACACTCACACACTGATACACTCACACCTGGACACACTCACACACTGACACAATCACACTGACACACTCACGCCCTGACACGCTCACACTGACACACTCACATTGACACACTCACTCACACATTCACACACTCACAGTGACACACTCACACACTGACACAATCACACTGACACACACACCCTGACACACTCAGCCTGACACACTCACACTGACACACTAACACACTGATACACTCACACCCGGACACACTCACACACTGACACAATCACACTGACATACTCACACCCTGACACACTCACACTGACACATTTACACTGACACGCTCACACACTGACACACTCACCCTGACACGCTCACATTGATGCACTCACACCCTGACACACTCACACTGACACACTGACACACTCACACACTGATACACTCACACCCGGACACACTCACACACTGACACAATCACACTGACATACTCACACCCTGACACACTCACACTGAAACATTTACACTGACATGCTCACACACTGACACACTCACCCTGACACGCTCACATTGATGCACTCACACCCTGACACACTCACACTGACACACTGACACACTCACACACTGATACACTCACACCAGGACACACTCACACACGGACACAATCACACTGACACACTCACACCCTGACACGCTCACACTGACACACTCACATTGACACACTCACACTGACACATTCACACACTCACAGTGACACACTCACACACTGACACAATCACACTGACACACACACCCTGACACACTCACACTGACACACTCACACTGACACACTAACACACTGATACACTCACACCCGGACACACTCACACACTGACACAATCACACTGACATATTCACACCCTGACACACTCACACTGACACATTTACACTGACACGCTCACACACTGACACAATCACACTGACACACTCACACCCTGACACGCTCACACTGACACACTCACATTGACACACTCACACTGACACATTCACACACACACACTGACACACACACCCTGACACACTCACACTGACACACTCTCACCCTGACACACTCACACCCTGACACACTCACACTGGTCCACACACACTCACACACTCACACTCACACACTGAGACACTCACACTGACACACTCACACACTGACACACACACTGACACAATCACATCCTGACAGACTCACACTGACACACACACAGCCTGACACGTTCACCCTAACACACTCACAACCTGACACACTCACACTGACATACTCACACTGACACAATCACACTGACACACTAATGCTATGACTCACGCACACTGACTCACACACTGACACTCTCACACTGACAAACACACACCTTGACATACTCACAGTGACACACTCACACCCCAACACACTCACGTCGACACACTCACACTGACACACTCACACCCTGACACACTCACACTGACACACTCACACAGACACACTCACACTGACACACTCACACCCTAACATACTCTCACCCTGAAACACTCACACTCTGACACATACACACTGACACACTCAAACTCTGACACACAAACTGACACATTCTCAATGACACACACGCCCACTGACATCCTCTCCCTAACACACTCACACCCTGACACACTCACACTGACACACACACAGCCTGGCATGCTTACCCTAACACACTCACAACCTGACACACTCACACCGACACACTCATGTGGACACACTCACACCCTGACACACTCACACTGACACACTCACACTCTCACTGACACACTAACACACTCACACCCTGACACACTCATGCACTGACACACTCGTACTGACACACACATACCCTGACACACTCACACCATGATGCACTTACACCCTGACACACTCACAGTGACACACTCACACTGACACCTTGACACAATCTGTGACACACTCACCCCGACACACTCACCCTGACACACTCACACCCTGACACACTCACCCTGACACACTCACGCCCTGACACACTCACATGCTGACACACTTACACTGACACACTCACACCCTGATACACTCACACTGACACACTCCCACCCTGACGCACTCACGCTGACACACTCACAACCTGACACGCTCAGACTGACAACTGACACCCTAACACACTCACACCCTGAAACACTCACACTCTAACACATGCACTGACACATTCACAATGACACACATGCGCACTGACACACTCTCCCGACACATTCCCCCTGACACACTCACAGTGACACACTCACAGTGACACACTCACACCTTGACACACTCACACCATGACGCACTCACACCATGATGCACTCACACTGACACATTCACAATGACACACATGCACACTGACTCACTCACACTGACACACTCCCCCGACACACTCACACTGACACACTCACACTGACACATTCACACGCTCACACTGACACATTCACACACTCACACTGACACACTCACACACTGACACAATCATACTAACGCACACACCCTGACACACTCACACTGACACGCTCACACCCTGACACACTCATACCCAGACACACACACTGACACACTCACACACTGACACACTCACACCCTGACTCATTCACACCTTGACACACTCACACTGACCCACACACACTCACATGCTCACACTGACACACTCACACAGTGACACACACACTGACACACTCACTCTGACACACTCACACACTGACACACACACTGACACACTCACACACTGACACACACACACTGACACACTCACACCCTGACACACTCATGCTGACACACACACAGCCTGACAGGTTCACCCTAACACACTCACAACTTGACACACTCACACTGACACTCTCATGCTGACACAATCACGCGGACACCCTGACACTCTCACAACCGGACACAATCACACTGACACACTAATGCTATGACTCACTCACACTGACTCACTCACACTGACTCACTCACACTGACAAACACACACCTTGACATACTCACAGTGACACACTCACACCCCGACACACTCACGCTGACACACTCACACTGACACACTCACACCCTGACACACTCACACTGACACACTCACACCCTAATATACTCACACCCTAACATACTCACACCCTGAAACACTCACACTCTGACACATACACACTGACACACTCAAACTCTGACACACAAACTGACACATTCTCAATGACACACACGCCCACTGACATCCTCTTCCTGACACACACACCACTGACATCCTCACCCTAACACACTCACAACCTGACACACTCACACCGACACACTCATGTGGACACACTCACACCCTGACATACTCGCACTGACACACTCACACTGACACACACACACTGACACACTCAGGCGGACACACTCACACCCTGACACAATCACACTGACACACTCACACCCTGACACACTCACACTGACACACTCACACACTGACACACTCACACACTGACACAATCACACCCTGACACACTCACACTGACACATTCACACTCACACACTGACATAATCATACTGACACACTCACATTGACACACTCATACTGACACACTCACACACTCACACCCTGACACACTCACACCCAGACACACACACTGACACACTCACACACTGACACACTCATACCCTGACACAATCACACCTTGACACACTCACACTGACCCACGCACACTCACACTGACACACTGACACATTGACACACACAGTCTGACATACTCACCCTAACACACTCACAACCTGACACACTCACACCAACACACTCATGTGGACACACTCACTCCCTGACATACTCGCACTGACACACTCACACTGACACACTCACGTGGACACACTCACACCCTGACACACTCACAACCTGACACACTCACATACTGACACGCACACTGACACACTCACACCCTGACACACTCATGCTGACACATACACAGCCTGACACATTCACCCAACACACTCACAACCTGACACACTCACACTGACACACTCACGCTGACACACTCACGCGGACACACTCACCCTGACATATTCACCCTGACACTCTCTCAACCGGACACAATCACACTGACACACTAATGCTCTGACTCACTCACACTGAATCACTCACACTGACAAAACACACACCTTGACATACTCACAGTGACACACTCATACCCCGACACACTCACGCTGACACACTCACACTGACACACTCACACCCTGACACATTCACACTGACACACTCACACTGACACACTCACACTGACACACTCACACTGACATGCTCACATCCTAACATACTCACCCTGAAACACTCACACTCTGACACATACACACTGACACACTCAAACTCTGACACACAAACTGACACATTCTCAATGACACACACACCACTGACATCCTCACCCTGACACACTCACACCCTGACACACTCACACTGACACACACACAGCCTGACATGCTCACCCTAACACACTCACAACCTGATACACTCACACCGACACACTCATGTGGACACACTCACACCCTGACATACTCGCACTGACACACTCACACTGACACACTCACGTGGACACACTCACACCCTGACACACTCACACTGACACACTCACACTCTCACTGACACCCTAACACTCACAGCCTGACACGCTCACCCTGACACACTCACACTGTAAAACACTCACACCCTGAAACAGTCACACTCTGACACACTCACACTGACACACTCATGCACTGACACACCCACACTGACACACCCACCCTGACACACTCACAGTGACACACTCACACCCTGACACACTCACAATGACACACACACAGCCTGGCATGCTCACCCTAACACACTCACAACCTGACACACTCACACCGACACACTCATGTGGACACACTCACACCCTGACATACGCGCACTGACACACTCACACTGACACACTCACACTGACACACTCATATGGACACACTCACACCCTGACACACTCACACTGACACACTCACACTGACACACTCACACTCTCACTGACACCCTAACACACTCACAGCCTGACATACTCGCACTGACACACTTGCACTGACACACTCATACCATGACGCACTCACACCCTGACACATTCACAGTGACACACTCACACTAACCCACTCACACCTTGACACACTCAGTGACACACTCACACCCTGATACACTCACACTGACACACTCCCACCCTGACGCACTCACACTGATGCACTCATGCTGACACACTGATACCCTGACACGCTCAAACTGACAACTCACACCCTATCACACTCACACCCTGAAACACTCACACTCTGACACACGCACTGACACATTCACAATGACACACATGCACACTGACACACTCCCCCGACACATTCCCCCGACACACTCATAGTGACACACTCACACCCTGACACACTCACAGCCTGACACACTCACACCATGATGCACTCACACCATGATGCACTCACACTGACACATTCACAATAACACACATGCACACTGACTCACTCACACTGATACACTCCCCCTGACACACTCACACTGACACACCCACCCTGACACACTCACAGTGACACACTCACACTAACAAACTCACAGTGACACACTCACACCCTGATACACTCACACTGACACACTCCCACCCTGACGCTCTCACACTGACACACTCATACCCTGACATGCTCAAACTGACAACTCACACCCTAACACACTCACACCCTAACACACTCACACTCTGACACACGCATTGACACATTCACAATGACACACATTCACATCGACACACTCATACTGACACACTCCCCCTGACACACTCACCCCAACACACTCACCCTGACACACTCACACCCTGACACACTCACACCCTGACACACTCACACCCTGACACACTCCCACCCTGGCGCACTCATGCTGACACACTCACACCCTGACACGCTCAGACTGACAACTCACACCCTAACACACTCACACCCTGAAACACTCACACTCTGACACATGCACTGACACATTCACAATGACACACATGCACACTGACACACTCACACTGACACACTCCCACGACACACTCCCCCTGACACACTCACAGTGACACACTCACAGTGACACACTCAATCTGTGACCTACTCACTGACAAACTCATACCTGACACACTCACATGGACTTATTCAAATTCTGACACACACTCACACTGACACACTCACACCCTGACACACTCACACTGACTCACACAAACTCTGACACACACACTGACTCACACTCTCACACAATCACACAAACAAACACTCACACTGACACAATCAAACTCTGGCACACACACACTGACACATTCACATCCTGACACACTCTCACATTGACACACTCTCACACTGGCACACACTCACTGACACACTCACAGACACTGACACACTCACATGCTGACACGCTCACATTCATACACACACTCACACTGACACACTTACATCCTGACACACTCACACTGACTCACTCAAACTCTGGCACACACACTACACACACTCTCACACACCCACACTGACAAACACTCACACTGACACACTCACCCTGACACACTCACCCTGACACACTCACACTGACTCACTCACACTGACTCACTCACACTCACACTGACACACTCATATCCTGACACACTCTCACACTGACACACTCTCACACTGACACGCACTCACACTGACACACACTCACACTGACATACACTCACACACTCACATGCTGACACGCAAATATTCACACACACTCGGATACACTCACACTGACACATTCGCACCCTGACACACTCACACTGATACACTGACACCCTGAAACACTCACACTGACACACTCACACCATGATGCACTCACACTGACGCATTCAGAGCCTGACACACACTCACAGTGACCCACTCATATCCTGAAACACCACACTGACACACTAACACCCTGACACACTCACACTGACACATTCACACCCTGACACACTCACAGTGACACACACACACCCTGAAACACTCACACGGACACACTCACACCATGATACACTCACACTGACACACTCACACCCTGACACACTCACACTCTGACACACGCAGTGACACACTCACACCCTGAAACACTCACACTGACACACTCACACCATGACACACATACACTGACACATTCACAATGACAAACATGCACACTGACATCCTCACCCTGACACATTCACACCCTGACACACTCACACTGACACACACACAGCTGGATACACTCACTCTGACACACTCACACCATGACACACTCACACTGACACACTCGTGTGGACACACTCACACCCTGACACTCTCGCACTGACATACTCACACTGACACACACGCCTTGTCCCACTCCACCATGACACACTCACACAGACACACTCAATCTGTGACATACTCACACTGACACAATCAATCTGTGACATACTCACTGACAAACTCATACCCTGACAAACTCACATGGACTTATTCAAATTCTGACACACACTCACACTGACACACTAACACCCTGACACACACACTGACTCACACTCTCACACAATCACACTGACAAACACTTACACTGACTCACTCAAACTCTGACACACACACTGACACACTCACATCCTGACACACTCTCACACTGGCACACGCTCACTGACACACTGACACACTCACATGCTGACACGCTCACATTCATACACACACTCACACTGACACACTCACACCCTGACACACTCACACTGACTCACTCAAACTCTGACACACACACTGACACACACTTTCACACACCCACACTGACAAACACTCACACTGACACACTCACCCTGACACACTCACACTGACTCACTCACACTCTGACACACTCACACTGACACACTCACATCCTGACACACTCTCACACTGACACAATCTCACACTGACACACTCTCACACTGACACATACTCACACTGACACACACTCACACTGACACACACTCACACTGACACACACTCACACACACTGACACACTCACATGCTGACACGCTCAGATTCACACACACTCAGATACACTCACACTGACACATTCACACCCTGACACACTCACACTGACACATTCACACCCTGAAACACTCACACTGACGCATTCAGAGCCTGACACACTCACAGTGACCCACTCACATCCTGAAACACCACACTGACACACTAACACCATGATACACTCGCACTGACACATTCACACCTTGACACACTCACAGTGACACACTCACACCCTGAAACTCTCACACGGACACACTAACACCATGATACACTCACACTGACATATTCACACCATGGCACACTCACACCCTGACACACTCACACCCTGACACACTCAGTGACACACTCACACCCTGAAACACTCACACTGACACACTCACACCATGACACACATACAGTGACACATTCACAATGACAAACATGCACACTGACATCCTCACCCTGACACACTCACACCCTGACACATTCACTCCCTGACACACTCACACTGACACACACACAGCCGGAAACACTCACTTTGACACACTCACACCATGACACACTCACACTGACACACTCGTGTGGACACATTCACACCCTGACACTCTCGCACTGACATACTCACACTGACACACACTCTCACACACCCACACTGACAAACACTCACACTGACACACTCACCCTGACACAATCACACTGACTCACTCACAC
>JANJGN010000570.1:227500-285000 GCA_026770705.1 Isurus oxyrinchus
CAATCCCTCAGGACTGACCCTCCGACAGTGCAGCACTCCCTCAGTACTGACCCTCCGACAGTACAGCACTCCCTCAGTACTGACCCTCCGACAATGCAGCACTCCCTCAGTACTGACCCTCCAACAGTGCAGCACTCCCTCAGTACTGACCCTCCGACAGTGCAGCACTCCCTCAGTACTGACCCTCTGACAGTGCGGCATTCCCTCAGGACTGACCCTCCGACAGTGCAGCATTCCCTCAGTACTGACCCTCCGACACTGTGAATACCATGATTCTCCCTCTGACCAGGCTGGTTCTGCCCTCTCCCTCTCCCTCTGAGTTTGGAAACACCAGACTTCAACTCGTGCGAAGGCTGTGTTCCATCAGTGGTTCAGACAGTGTTGAATCCATCGTTGCTTGAGGACTCGTGTAGTCATTGAGAAGACAGTGGGAGGGCAGAGTACCTAGAGCACCTCCTTGTAACCTCCTCATTCATGGCTTGAAGGTTAGCACTGCTCTTTCTGCAAACCCATTGGATGGGGGATGACAAAGTGCCGCTTTAACATGCTTAAACCTTTGAAACTCACGAATCTCTGGAACTCTGGGCTAGTGAGGACAGTACCTTTATCCAAAACAACGGTCCTTGGTAGGTCATGTGCACAAAATCATGGGGCATCTATTGAATTGTTGCCCCTGATGTTGGCCATCTAACTCCATACACGTCCATCCACCAAGAGGGAGCGAGGACGATCAGTAAAATCATGGTGCCTATGCATGGACCTCCTTACCCTGCAGGCCGTCTAACCCATGGGTCAACCAGGACACTCCCACGGGTGCAGTGGAGCTGTGACAGGCAGCTCCGGTTGTGGCTGAGAGCGGAGACAGTGGCAAACTGGGACCATCTTGTAAAGATTAAGTTAAAAGCTAAAAACTGCGGACGCTGGAAATCCAAAACAAAACCAAAAAATGTCTGGGAAAAGGTCAGCAGGTCTGGCAGCATCTGCGGAGAGGTAGACAGCTAATGTTTCGAGTCCGTGTGACTCTTCAACAGCACTAAGGATAAACAGCAAAGGGGTGAAATATGAGCTGGATGAAGGGGGTGTGGGGAGGGGGGCGGGTATTGTTGGGACAAGCAGCCAGTGAGAGGTGGAGATAACCAAAAGATGTCACAGACAAAAGGACAAAGAGGTGTTGAAGGTGGTGATATTATCTAAGGAATGTGATAATTAAGGGTAGAAAGCAGGACGAGCAGGATACAGATAGTCCTAGTGGGGGTGGGGTGGGGTGAAGGTACAGATAGTCCTAGTGGGGGTGGGGTGGGGTGAAGGTACAGATAGCCCTAGTGGGGGTGGGGGTGAAGGTACAGATAGCCCTAGTGGGGGTGGGGTGAAGGTACAGATAGACCTAGTGGGGGTGGGGTGGGGTGAAGGTACAGATAGCCCTAGTGGGGGTGGGGTGAAGGTACAGATAGCCCTAGTGGGGGTGGGGTGGGGTGAAGGTACAGATAGACCTAGTGGGGGTGGGGTGGGGTGAAGGTACAGATAGCCCTAGTGGGGGTGGGGTGGGGTGAAGGTACAGATAGACCTAGTGGGGGTTGGGGTGGGGTGAAGGTACAGATAGACCTAGTGGGGGTGGGGTGGGGTGAAGGTACAGATAGACCTAGTGGGGGTGGGGTGGGGTGAAGGTACAGATAGACCTAGTGGGGGTGGGGTGGGGTGAAGGTACAGATAGACCTAGTGGGGGTGGGGTGGGGTGAAGGTACAGATAGACCTAGTGGGGGTTGGGGTGGGGTGAAGGTACAGATAGACCTAGTGGGGGTGGGGTGGGGTGAAGGTACAGATAGACCTAGTGGGGGTGGGGTGGGGTGAAGGTACAGATAGACCTAGTGGGGGTGGGGTGGGGTGAAGGTACAGATAGCCCTAGTGGGGGTGGGGTGGGGTGAAGGTACAGATAGACCTAGTGGGGGTGGGGTGGGGTGAAGGTACTGATAGACCTAGTGGGGGTGGGGTGGGGTGAAGGTACACATAGCCCTAGTGGGGGTGGGGTGGGGTGAAGGTACAGATAGACCTAGTGGGGGTGGGGTGGGGTGAAGGTACAGATAGCCCTAGTGGGGGTGGGGTGGGGTGAAGGTACAGATAGACCTAGTGGGGGTGGGGCGGGGGGCAGGTACAGATAGCCCTAGTGGGGGTGGGGTGGGGTGAAGGTACAGATAGACCTAGTGGGGGTGGGGGTGGGGTGAAGGTACAGATAGACCTAGTGGGGGTGGGGTGGGGTGAAGGTACAGATAGACCAAGTGGGGTTGGGGTGGGGTGAAGGTACAGATAGACCAAGTGGGGGTGGGGTGGGGTGAAGGTACAGATAGACCTAGTGGGGGTGGGGGGGCAGGTACAGATAGACCTAGTGGGGGTGGGGTGGGGTGAAGGTACAGATAGACCTAGTGGGGGTGGGGTGGGGTGAAGGTACAGATAGACCTAGTGGGGGTGGGGTGAAGGTACAGATAGACCTAGTGGGGGTGGGGTGGGGTGAAGGTACAGATAGACCTAGTGGGGGTGGGGTGGGGTGAAGGTACAGATAGACCTAGTGGGGGTGGGGTGGGGTGAAGGTACAGATAGCCCTACTGGGGGTGGGGTGGGGTGAAGGTGCAGATAGCCCTAGTGGGGGTGGGGTGGGGTGAAGGTACAGATAGACCTAGTGGGGGTGGGTGGGGGTGAAGGTACAGATAGCCCTAGTGGGGGTGGGGTGGGGTGAAGGTACAGATAGCCCTAGTGGGGGTGGGGTGGGGTGAAGGTACAGATAGCCCTAGTGGGGGTGGGGTGAAGGTACAGATAGACCTAGTGGGGGTGGGGTGAAGGTACAGATAGACCTAGTGGGGGTGGGGTGGGGTGAAGGTACAGATAGACCTAGTGGGGGTGGGGTGGGGTGAAGGTACAGATAGACCTAGTGGGGGTGGGGTGAAGGTACAGATAGACCTAGTGGGGGTGGGGTGGGGTGAAGGTACAGATAGACCTAGTGGGGGTGGGGTGGGGTGAAGGTACAGATAGACCTAGTGGGGGTGGGGTGGGGTGAAGGTACAGATAGCCCTACTGGGGGTGGGGTGGGGTGAAGGTGCAGATAGCCCTAGTGGGGGTGGGGTGGGGTGAAGGTACAGATAGACCTAGTGGGGGTGGGTGGGGGTGAAGGTACAGATAGCCCTAGTGGGGGTGGGGTGGGGTGAAGGTACAGATAGCCCTAGTGGGGGTGGGGTGGGGTGAAGGTACAGATAGCCCTAGTGGGGGTGGGGTGAAGGTACAGATAGACCTAGTGGGGGTGGGGTGAAGGTATAGATAGACCTAGTGGGGGTGGGGTGGGGTGAAGGTACAGATAGACCTAGTGGGGGTGGGGTGGGGGGAAGGTACAGATAGATCTAGTGGGGGTGGGGGTCGGGTGAAGGTACAGATAGACCTAGTGGGGGTGGGGTGGGGTTAAGGTACAGAGAGACCTAGAGGGGGTGGGGTGGGGGGAAGGTACAGATAGATCTAGTGGGGGTGGGGGTCGGGTGAAGGTACAGATAGACCTAGTGGGGGTGGGGTGGGGGTGAAGATACAGATACACCTAGTGGGGGTGGGGGTGAAGGTACAGATAGACCTAGAGGGGATGGGGGTGGCGTGAAGTTAAAGATAGACCTAGTGGGGGTGAGGTGGGTTGAAGGTACAGATAGACTTAGTGGGGGTGGTGTGTGGCGAAGGTACAGATAGACCTAGTGGGGGTGGGGGTGAAGGTACAGATACAATTAGTGGGGGTGGGGTGGGGTGAAGGTACAGATAGACCTAGTGGGGGTGGGGTGGGGTGTAGGTACATATAGACCTAGAGGGGGTGGTGTGGGGTGAAGGTACAGAGAGACCAAGTGGGGGTGGGGTGGGGTGAAGGTACAGAGAGACCTAGTGGGGGTGGGGTGGGGTGAAGGTACAGATAGACCTAGTGGGGGTGGGGTGGGGTGAAGGTACAGAGAGACCTAGTGGGGGTAGGGTTGGGTGAAGGTAATGATAGTCCTAGTGGGGGGGTCGGGTGGGGTGAAGGTGCCGATAGCCCCAGTGGGGGTGGGATGGGGGGAAGGTACAGATAGAACTAGAGGGGGTGGGGTGGGGTGAAGGTACAGAGAGACCTAGTGGGGGTGGGGTGGGGTGTAGATACATATAGACCAAGAAGGGGTGGGGTGGGGTGAAGGTACAGAGAGACCAACTGGGTGTGGGGTGGGGTGAAGGTACAGATAGCTCTAGTGGGGGTGGCGTGGGGTGAAGATACAGATAGACCTAGTGGGATGTGGGGTGGGTTGAAGTTACATTCAGACCTAGTGGGGGTGGGGGTGGGGTGAAGGTACAGATAGCACTAGTGGTGGTGAGGTGGGGTGAAGGTACAGATAGCACTAGTGGGGGTGGGGTGGTGTGAAGGTACAGATAGACCTAGTGGGGGTGGGGGTGAAGGTACAGGTACAATTAGTGGGGGTGTGGTGGGGTGTAGGTACATATTCACCTAGAGGGGGTGGGGTGGGGTGAAGGTACAGAGAGACCAAGTGGGGGTGGAGTGGGGTGAAGGTACAGAGAGAACTAGTGGGGGTGGGTGGGGTGATGGTACAGATAGACCTAGTGGGGGTGGGGTGGGGTGAAGGTACAAAAAGACCTAGTGGGGGTGGGGTGGGGTGAAGGTACTGATAGACCTAGTGTTGGTGGGGAGGGGGTGAAGGTACAGATAGACCTAGTGGGGGTGGGGTGGGGTGAAGGTACAGATAGACCTAGTGGGGGTGGGGTGAGGTGAAGGTACAGATAGACCTAGTGGGGGTGGGGTGGGGTGAAGGTACAGATAGCCCTAGTTGGGGTGGGGTGGGGTGAAAGTACAGATAACCCTATTGGGATTGGGGTGGGGTGAAGGTACAGATAGACCTAGTGGGGGTGGGGTGGGGTGAAGGTGCAGATAGCCCTAGTGGGGGTGGGGTGGAGTAAATGTGCAGATAGCCCTAGTGGGGTGGGGTGGGGTGAAGGTGCAGAGCCCTAGAGGGGGTGAGGTGGGTTGAAGGTGCAGATGGACCTACTGGAAGTGGGGTGGAGTGTAGGTACATATAGACCTAGAGGGGGTGGGGTGCTGTGAAGTTACAGAGAGACATACTGGGCGTGGGGTGGGGTGAAGTTACAGATGGACCTAGTGGGGTTGGGGTGGGGTGAAGGTACAGATAAACCTAGTGGGGTTGAGTTGGGGAGAAGGTTCAGAATGACCTAGTGGGGTTAAGGTGGGGTGAAGGTACATATAGCTCTAGAGGGTGTGGTGTGGGGTGAAGGTACAGATAGACCTAGTGGGGGGTGGGGGTGGGGTGAAGGTACAGATAGCACTAGTGGGGGTGGGGTGGGGTGAAGGTACAGATAGCCCTAGTGGGGGTGGGGTGCGGTGAAGGTACAGATAGCCCTAGTGGGGGTGGGGTGGTGTGAAGGTACAGAGAGACCTAGTGGGGGTGGGGTTGGGTGAAGGTACAGATAGACCTAGTGGGAGTGGGGTGGGGTGAAGGTACAGAGAGACCTACTGGGCGTGGGGTGGGGTGAATTTACAGATGGACCTAGTGGGGTTGGGGTGGGGTGAAGGTACAGATAAACCTAGTGGGGTTGAGTTGGGGAGAAGGTTCAGAATGACCTAGTGGGGTTAAGGTGGGGTGAAGGTACATATAGCTCTAGAGGGTGTGGTGTGGGGTGAAGGTACAGATAGACCTAGTGGGGGTGGGGGTGGGGTGAAGGTACAGATAGCACTAGTGGGGGTGGGGTGGGGTGAAGGTACAGATAGACCTAGTGGGAGTGGGGTGGGGTGAAGGTACAGATAGACCTAGTGGGAGTGGGGTGGGGTGAAGGTACAGAAAGACCAAGTGGGGGTGGGGTGGGGTGAAGGTACAGATAGACCTAGTGGGGGTGGGGGTGGGGTGAAGTTACAGATCGAACTAGTGGGGTTGGGATGGGATGTAGGTACATATAGACCTAGAGGGGGTGGGGTGGGGTGAAGGTACAGAGAGACCAACTGGGTGTGGGATGGGGTGAAGGTACAAATAGACCTAGTGGGGACGGGGGTTGGGTGAAGGTACAGATAGACTTAGTGGGGGAGGTGTGTGGGGATGGTACAGATAGCCCTAGTGGGGGTGGGGTGGGGTGAAGGTACAGATAGACCTAGTGATGGTGGGGTGGGGTGAAGGTACATTTAGACATATTGGGGGTGGGGTGGGGTGAATGTGCAGATAGCCCTAGTGGGGGTGGGGTGGGGTGCAGGTGCAGATAGCACTAGAGGGGGTGAGGTGGGGTGAAGGTGCAGATGGACATACTGGAAGTGGGGTGGAGTGTAGGTACATAGAGACCTAGAGGGGGTGGAGTGGGGTGAAGTTACAGATAGACCTAGTGGGGGTGGGATGGGGTGTAGGTACATATAGACCTAGAGGGGGTGGGGTGGGGTGAAGGGACAGAGAGACCAAGTGGGGGTGGGGTGGGGTGGGGTGAAGGTACAGAGAGACCTACTGGGGGGTGGGGTGGGGTGAAGGTACAGATAGACCTAGTGGGGATGGGGTGGGGTGAAGGTACAGATTGCTCTAGTGGGGGTGGGGTGGGGTGAAATTTCAGATAGACCTAGTGGGGGTGGGGTGGGGTGAAGGCACAGATAGACCTAGTGGGGGTGGGGTGGGGTGAAGGTAATGATAGACCTAGTGGGGGGTGGGGTGGGGTGAAGGTCCCGATTGCCCCAGTGGGGGTGGGATGGGGGGAAGGTACAGATAGAACTAGAGGGGGTGGGGTGGGGTGATGGTACAGATAGCCCTAGTGGGGGTGGGTTGGGGTGACGGTACAGATAGACCTAGTGGGGGTGGAGTGGGTTGAAGTTTCAGATAGTACTAGTGGGGGTGGGGTGTGGTGAAGGTACAGATAGACCTAGTCGGGGTGGGGTGGGGTGAATGTACAGATAGCCCTAGTGGGTGTAGGGTGGGGTGAAGGTGCAGATAGCCCTAGAGGGGGTTAGGTGGGGTGAAGGTGCAGATGGACCTACTGGAAGCGGGGGTGGGGTGATGGTACAGAAAGCCCTAGTGGGGATGGGATGGGGTGTAGGTGCATATAGACCAAGAGGGGGTGGGGTGGGGTGGGGTGAAGGTACAGAGAGACCTAGTGGGTGTGGGGTGGGGTGTAGGTACATATAGACCAAGAGGGGGTGGGGTGGGGTGAAGGTACAGAGAGACCTAGAGGGCGTGGGGTGGGGTGTAGGTACATATAGACAAAGAGGGGGTGGGGTGGGGTGAAGGTACAGAGAGACCTAGTGGGGGTGGGGTGGGGTGAAGGTACAGAGAGACCAACTGGGTGTGGGATGGGGTGAAGGTACATATAGACATAGTGGGGATGGGGTGGGGTGAAGGTACAGATTGCTCTAGTGGGGGATGGCGTGGGGTGAAGATACAGATAGACCTAGTGGGAGGTGGGGTGGGTTGAAGTTACAGTTAGACCTGGTGGGGGTGGGGGTGGGGTGAAGGTACAGATAGCACTAGTGGGGGAGGGGTGGGGTGAAGGTACAGATAGCACTAGTGGGGGTGGGGTGGTGTGAAGGTACAGATAGACCTAGTGGGGTTGGGGGTGAAGGTACAGATAGAATTAGTGGGGGTGGGGTGGGGTGTAGGTACATATTGACCTAGAGGGGGTGGGGTGGGCTGAAGGTACAGAGAGACCAAGTGGGGGTGGGGTGGGGTGAAGGTACAGAGAGAACTAGTGGGGGTGGGGTGGGGTGATGGTACAGATAGACCTGGTGGGCGTGGGGTGGGGTGAAGGTACAATTAGACCTAGTGTTGGTGGGGAGGGGGTGAAGGTACAGATAGCCCTAGTGGGGGTGGGGTGGGGGGAAGGTACAGATAGACCTAGTGGGGGTGGGGTGAAGGTACAGAGAGACCTAGTGGGGGTGGGGTGGGGTGAAGGTACAGATAGCACTAGTGGTGGTGAGGTGGGGTGAAGGTACAGATAGACCTAGTGGGGGTGGGGGTGAAGGTACAGATACAATTAGTGGGGGTGGGGTGGGGTGAAGGTACATATTGACCTAGAGGAGGTGGGGTGGGGTGAAGGTACAGAGAGACCAAGTGGGGGTGGGGTGGGGTGAAGGTACAGAGAGAACTAGTGGGGGTGGGTGGGGTGATGCTACAGATAGACCTAGTGGGGGTGGGGTGGGGTGAAGGTACAAAAAGACCTAGTGGGGGTGGGGTGGGGTGAAGGTACAGATAGACCTAGTGGGGGTGGGGTGAAGGTACAGATAGACCTAGTGGGGGTGGGGTGGTGTGAAGGTACAGATAGCCCTAGTGAGGGTGGGGTGGGGTGAATGTACAGATAGACCTAGTGGGGGTGGGGTGGGGTGGGGTGAAGGTACAGATAGACCGAGTGGGGGTGGGGTGGGGTGAAGGTACAGATAGCCCTAGTTGGGGTGGGGTGGGGTGAAAGTACAGATAACCCTATTGGGATTGGAGTGGGGTGAAGGTACAGATAGACCTAGTGGGGGTGGGGTGGGGTGAAGGTGCAGATAGCCCTAGTGGGGGTGGGGTGGGGTGAATGTGCAGATAGCCCTAGTGGGGGTGGGGTGGGGTGAAGGTGCAGAGCCCTAGAGGGGGTGAGGTGGGTTGAAGGTGCAGATGGACCTACTGGAAGTGGGGTGGAGTGTAGGTACATATAGACCTAGAGGGGGTGGGGTGCTGTGAAGTTACAGAGAGACCTACTGGGCGTGGGGTGGGGTGAAGTTACAGATGGACCTAGTGGGGTTGGGGTGGGGTGAAGGTACAGATAAACCTAATGGGATTGAGTTGGGGAGAAGGTTCAGAATGACCTAGTGGGGTTAAGGTGGGGTGAAGTTACAGATAGCTCTAGAGGGTGTGGTGTGGGGTGAAGGTACAGATAGACCTAGTGGGGGTGGGGGTGGGGTGAAGGTACAGATAGCACTAGTGGGGGTGGGGTGGGGTGAAGGTACAGATAGACCTAGTGGGGGTGGGGTGGGGTGAAGGTACAGAGAGACCAAGTGGGGGTGGGGTGGGGTGAAGGTACAGAGAGACCAAGTGGGGGTGGGGTGGGGTGAAGGTACAGATAGACCTAGAGGGGGTGGGGTGGGGTGAAGGTACAGATAGACCTAGAGGGGGTGGGGTGGGGTGAAGTTACAGATCGAACTAGTGGGGTTGGGATGGGATGTAGGTACATATAGACCTAGAGGGGGTGGGGTGGGGTGAAGGTACAGAGAGACCAACTGGGTGTGGGATGGGGGTGAAGGAACAAATAGTCCTAGTGGGGATGGGGTTGGGTGAAGGTACAGATAGACTTAGTGGGGGAGGTGTGTGGGGATGGTACAGATATCCCCAGTGGGGGTGGGATGGGGTGAAGGTACAGATAGACTTAGTGGGGGTGGTGTGTGGGGAATGTACAGATAGCCCCAGTGGGTGTGGGATGGGCTGAAGGTACAGATAGACTAAGTTGGGGTGGTGTGTGGCGATGGTACAGATAGACCTAGTGGGGGTGGGGGTGAAGGTACAGATAAAATTAGTGGGGGTGGGGTGGGGTGTTGGTACATATAGACCTAGAGGGGGTGGGGTGGGGTGAAGGTACAGAGAGACCAAGTGGGGTTGGGGTGGGGTGAAGGTACAAATAGACCTAGTGGTGGTGGGGAGGGGCTGAAGGTACAGATATCCCTAGTGGGGGTGGGGTGGGGTGAAGGTACAGATAGACCTAGTGATGGTGGGGTGGGGTGAAGGTACATTTAGACATATTGGGGGTGGGGTGGGGTGAATGTGCAGATAGCCCTAGTGGGGGTGGGGTGGGGTGCAGGTGCAGATAGCACTAGAGGGGGTGAGGTGGGGTGAAGGTGCAGATGGACATACTGGAAGTGGGGTGGAGTGTAGGTACATAGAGACCTAGAGGGGGTGGAGTGGGGTGAAGTTACAGATAGACCTAGTGGGGGTGGGGTGAAGGTACAGATAGACCTAGTGGGGGTGGGATGGGGTGTAGGTACATATAGACCTAGAGGGGGTGGGGTGGTGTGAAGGGACAGAGAGACCAAGTGGGGGTGGGGTGGGGTGAAGGTACAGAGAGACCTACTGGGGGGTGGGGTGGGGTGAAGGTACGGATAGACCTAGTGGGGGTGGGGTGGGGTGAAGGTACAGATAGCCCTAGTGGGGGTGGGGTGGGGTGAAGGTACAGATAGACCTATTGGGTTTGGGGTGGGGTGAAGGTACAGATAGCCCTGGTGGGGGTGGGGTGGGGTGAAGGTACAGATAGCTCTAGTGGGGGTGGGGTGGGGTGAAATTACAGATAGACCTAGTGGGGGTGGGGTGAGGTGAAGTTACAGATAGCCCTAGGGGGGGGTGGGGTGGGGTGAAGGTACAGATAGACCTAGTGGGGGTGGGGTGGGGTGAAGGTACAGATAGACCTAGTGGGGGTGGGGTGGGGTGAAGGTACAGATAGACCTAGTGGGGGTGGGGTGCGGTGAAGGTACAGAGAGACCTAGAGGGGGTGGGGTGGGGTGAAGGTACAGATAGACCTAGTGGGGGTGGGGTGGGGTGAAGGTACAGATAGACCTAGTGGGGGTGGGGTGGGGTGTAGGTACATTTAGAACTAGAGGGGATGGGGTGGGGTGAAGTTAAAGATAGACCTAGTGGGGGTGGGGTGGGTTGAAGGTACAGATAGACTTAGTGGGGTTGGGGTGGGGTGAAGGTACAGATAGACCTAGTGGGGGTGGGGTTGAAGGTACAGATACAATTAGTGGGGGTGGGGTGGGGTGTAGGTACATATAGACCTAGAGGGGGTGGGGTGGGGTGAAGGTACAGAGAGACCAAGTGGAGGTGGGGTGGGGTGAAGGTACAGATAGACCTAGTGGGGTTGGGGTGGGGTGAAGGTACAGATAGACCTAGTGGGGGTGGGGTGGGGTTGGGTGAAGGTACGGAGAGACCTAGTGGGGGTAGGTTTGGGTGAAGGTAATGATAGACCTAGTGGGGGGTGGGGTGGGGTGAAGGTCCCGATTGCACCAGTGGGGGTGGGATGGGGGGAAGGTACAGATAGAACTAGAGGGGGTGGGGTGGGGTGACGGTACAGATAGCCCTAGTGGGGTGGGTTGGGGTGACGGTACAGATAGACCTAGTGGGGGTGGGGTGGGTTGAAGTTACAGATAGTACTAGTGGGGGTGGGGTGGGGTGAAGGTACAGGTAGACCTAGTCGGGGTGGGGTGGGGTGAATGTACAGATAGCCCTAGTGGGTGTAGGGTGGGGTGAAGGTGCAGATAGCCCTAGAGGGGGTTAGGTGGGGTGAAGGTGCAGATGGACCTACTGGAAGCGGGGTGGGGTGATGGTACAGATAGCCCTAGTGGGGATGGGATGGGGTGTAGGTGCATATAGACCAAGAGGGGGTGGGGTGGGGTGGGGTGAAGGTACAGAGAGACCTAGTGGGTGTGGGGTGGGGTGTAGGTACATATAGACCAAGAGGGGGTGGGGTGGGGTGAAGGTACAGAGAGACCTAGTGGGGGTGGGGTGGGGTGTAGGTACATATAGACAAAGAGGGGGTGGGGTGGGGTGAAGGTACAGAGAGACCTAGTGGGGGTGGGGTGGGGTGAAGGTACAGAGAGACCAACTGGGTGTGGGATGGGGTGAAGGTACAGATAGACCTAGTGGGGGTGGGGTGGGGTGAAGGTACAGATAGACCTAGTGGGGGTGGGGTGGGGTTAAGGTACAGAGAGACCTAGAGGGGGTGGGGTGGGGTGAAGGTACAGATAGCACTAGTGGGGGTGGGGTGGGGGGAAGGTACAGATAGACCTAGTGGGGGTGGGGTGGGGTGAAGGTACAGAGAGACCTAGAGGGGGTGGGGTGGGGGGAAGGTACAGATAGATCTAGTGGGGGTGGGGTTCGGGTGAAGGTACAGATAGACCTAGTGAGGGGTGGTGTGTGGGGAAGGTACAGATACACCTAGTGGGGGTGGGGGTGAAGGTACAGATAGACCTAGAGGGGATGGGGTGGCGTGAAGTTAAAGATAGACCTAGTGGGGGTGGGGGTGGGGTGAAGGTACAGATAGACCTAGTGGGGTTTGGGAGGGTTGACGGTACAGATAGACCTAGTGGGGGTGGGATGGGGTGAAGGTACAGATAGACCTAGTGGGGGTGGGGTGGAGTGAAGGTACAGATAGACCTAGTGGGAATGGGGTGGGGTGAAGGTACAGATAGCACTAGTGGGGGTGGGGTGGGGTGAAGGTACAGAGAGACCAACTGGGTGTGGGATGGGGTGAAGGTACAGATAGCCCTAGTGGGGGTGGGGTGGGGTGAAGGTACAGATAGACCTAGTGGGAATTGGGTGGGGTGAAGGTACAGATAGCACTAGTGGGGGTGGGGTGGGGTTAAGGTACAGAGAGACCTAGAGGGGGTGGGGTGGGGGGAAGGTACAGATAGATCTAGTGGGGGGTGGGGGTCGGGTGAAGGTACAGATAGACCTAGTGAGGGGTGGTGTGTGGGGAAGGTACAGATAGACCTAGTGGGGGTGGGGTGGGGGTGAAGATACAGATACACCTAGTGGGGGTGGGGGTGAAGGTACAGATAGACCTAGAGGGGATGGGGTGGCGTGAAGTTAAAGATAGACCTAGTGGGGGTGGGGTGGGTTGAAGGTACAGATAGACTTAGTGGGGGTGGTGTGAGGCGAAGGTACAGATAGACCTAGTGGGGGTGGGGGTGAAGGTACAGATACAATTAGTGGGGGTGGGGTGGGGTGAAGGTACAGATAGACCTAGTGGGAGTGGGGTGGGGTGTAGGTACATATAGACCTAGAGTGGGTGGGGTGGGGTGAAAGTACAGAGAGACCAAGTGGGGGTGGGGTGGGGTGAAGGTACAGATAGACCTAGTGGGGGTGGGGTGGGGTGAAGGTACAGATAGACCTAGTGGGGGTGGGGTGGGGTGGGGTGAAGGTACGGAGAGACCTAGTGGGGGTAGGTTTGGGTGAAGGTAATGATAGACCTAGTGGGGGGTGGGGTGGGGTGAAGGTCCCGATTGCCCCAGTGGGGGTGGGATGGGGGGAAGGTACAGATAGAACTAGAGGGGGGTGGGGTGGGGTGCCGGTACAGATAGCCCTAGTGGGGGTGGGTTGGGGTGACGGTACAGATAGACCTAGTGGGGGCGGAGTGGGTTGAAGTTACAGATAGTACTAGTGGGGGTGGGGTGGGGTGAAGGTACAGATAGACCTAGTCGGGGTGGGGTGGGGTGAATGTACAGATAGCCCTAGTGGGTGTAGGGTGGGGTGAAGGTGCAGATAGCCCTAGAGGGGGTTAGGTGGGGTGAAGGTGCAGATGGACCTACTGGAAGCGGGGTGGGGTGATGGTACAGATAGCCCTAGTGGGGATGGGATGGGGTGTAGGTGCATATAGACCAAGAGGGGGTGGGGTGGGGTGGGGTGAAGGTACAGAGAGACCTAGTGGGGGTGGGGTGGGGTGTAGGTACATATAGACAAAGAGGGGGTGGGGTGGGGTGAAGGTACAGAGAGACCTAGTGGGGGTGGGGTGGGGTGAAGGTACAGAGAGACCAACTGGGTGTGGGATGGGGTGAAGGTACAGATAGACATAGTGGGGATGGGGTGGGGTGAAGGTACAGATTGCTCTAGTGGGGATGGCATGGGTTGAAGTTACAGTTAGACCCGGTGGGGGTGGGGGTGCGGTGAAGGTACAGATAGCACTAGTGGGGGAGGGGTGGGGTGAAGGTACAGATAGACCTAGTGGGGTTGGGGGTGAAGGTACAGATAGAATTAGTGGGGGTGGGGTGGGGTGTAGGTACCTATTGACCTAGAGGGGGTGGGGTGGGCTGAAGGTACAGAGAGACCAAGTGGGTGTGGGGTGGGGTGAAGGTACAGAGAGAACTAGTGGGGGTGGGGTGGGGTGAAGGTACAGATAGACCTAGTGGGCGTGGGGTGGGGTGAAGGTACAATTAGACCTAGTGTTGGTGGGGAGGGGGTGAAGGTACAGATAGCCCTAGTGGGGGTGGGGTGGGGTGAATGTACAGATAGCCCTAGTGGGGGTGGTGTGGGGTGAAGGTACAGATAGACCTAGTGGGGGTGGGGTGAAGGTACAGATAGCCCTAGTGCGGGTGGGGTGGGGTGAAGGTACAGATAGACCTAGTGGGGGTGGGGAGGGGTGAAGGTACAGATAGACCTAGTGGGGGTGGGGTGGGGTGAAGGTACAGATAGACCTAGTTGGGGTGGGGTGGGGTTAAGGTACAAATAGACCTAGTGAGGGTGGGGTGGGGTGAAAGTACAGATAGACCTATTGGGGGTGGGGTGGGGTGAAGTTACAGATAGACCTCGTGGGGGTGGGATGGGGTGTAGGTGCATATAGACCTAGAGGGTGTGGGGTGCTGTGAAGGTACAGAGAGACCTAGTGGGGGTGGGGTGGGGTGAAGGTGCAGATAGACCTAGTGGGGGTGGGGTGGGGTGAAGGTACAGATAGCCCTAGTGGGGGTGGGGTGGGGTGAAGGTACAGATAGACCTAGTGCAGGTGGGGTGGGGTGAAGGTACGGATAGACCTAGTGGGCATGGGGTGGGGTGAAGGTACCGATTGCTCTAGTGGGGGTGGGGTGGGGGGAAGGTACAGATAGACCTAGTGGGGGTGGGGTGGGGTGAAGGTACAGATTGCTCTAGTTTGGGTGGGGTGGGGTGAAGGTACAGATAAACCTAGTGGGGTTGGGTTGTCGAGAAGTTTCAGAATGACCTAGTGGGGTTAAGGTGGGATGAAGATACAGATAGCTCTAGAGGGTGTGGTGTGGGGTGAAGGTACAGATAGACCTAGTGGGGGTTGGGGTGGGTTGAAGTTACCGTTAGACCTAGTGGGGGTGGGAGTGGGGTGAATGTACAGATAGCACTAGTGGGGGTGGGGTGGGGTGTAGGTACATATAAAACTAGAGGGTGTGGGGTGGGGTGAAGTTAAAGATAGACCTAGTGGGGGTGGGGTGGGGGGAAGGTACAGAGAGACCTAGTGTGGTTGGGGTGGGGTGAAGGTACAGATAGAACTAGTGGGGGTTGTGTGGGGTGAAGGTACAGAGAGACCAAGTGGGGGTGGGGTGTGGTGAAGGTACAGATAGACCTAGTGGGGGTGGTGTAGGGTGAAGGTACGGATAGCCCTAGTGGGGGTGGGGTGGGGTGAAGGTACAGATAGACCTAGTGGGGGGTGGGATGGGGTGAAGGTAACAATAGCTCTAGTGGGGGTGCGGTGGGGGTGAAGGTACAGAGAGACCAAGTGGAGGTGGGGTGGGGTGAAGGTACAGATAGACCTAGTGGGGTTGGGGTGGGGTGAAGGTACAGATAGACCTAGTGGGGGTGGGGTGGGGTTGGGTGAAGGTACGGAGAGACCTAGTGGGGGTAGGTTTGGGTGAAGGTAATGATAGACCTAGTGGGGGGGTGGGGTGGGGTGAAGGTCCCGATTGCACCAGTGGGGGTGGGATGGGGGGAAGGTACAGATAGAACTAGAGGGGGGTGGGGTGGGGGTGACGGTACAGATAGCCCTAGTGGGGTGGGTTGGGGGTGACGGTACAGATAGACCTAGTGGGGGTGGGGTGGGTTGAAGTTACAGATAGTACTAGTGGGGGGTGGGGTGGGGTGAAGGTACAGGTGGACCTAGTCGGGGTGGGGTGGGGTGAATGTACAGATAGCCCTAGTGGGTGTAGGGTGGGGGTGAAGGTGCAGATAGCCCTAGAGGGGGTTAGGTGGGGTGAAGGTGCAGATGGACCTACTGGAAGCGGGGTGGGGGTGATGGTACAGATAGCCCTAGTGGGGATGGGATGGGGTGTAGGTGCATATAGACCAAGAGGGGGTGGGGTGGGGTGGGGTGAAGGTACAGAGAGACCTAGTGGGTGTGGGGTGGGGTGTAGGTACATATAGACCAAGAGGGGGTGGGGTGGGGTGAAGGTACAGAGAGACCTAGTGGGGGTGGGGTGGGGTGTAGGTACATATAGACAAAGAGGGGGTGGGGTGGGGTGAAGGTACAGAGAGACCTAGTGGGGGTGGGGTGGGGTGAAGGTACAGAGAGACCAACTGGGTGTGGGATGGGGTGAAGGTACAGATAGACCTAGTGGGGGTGGGGTGGGGTGAAGGTACAGATAGACCTAGTGGGGGTGGGGTGGGGTTAAGGTACAGAGAGACCTAGAGGGGGTGGGGTGGGGTGAAGGTACAAATAGCACTAGTGGGGGTGGGGTGGGGGGAAGGTACAGATAGACCTAGTGGGGGTGGGGTGGGGTGAAGGTACAGAGAGACCTAGAGGGGGTGGGGTGGGGGGGGAAGGTACAGATAGATCTAGTGGGGGTGGGGTTCGGGTGAAAGGTACAGATAGACCTAGTGAGGGGTGGTGTGTGGGGGAAGGTACAGATACACCTAGTGGGGGTGGGGGTGAAGGTACAGATAGACCTAGAGTGGATGGGGTGGCGTGAAGTTAAAGATAGACCTAGTGGGGGTGGGGTGGGGTGAAGGTACAGATAGACCTAGTGGGGGTGGGATGGGGGTGAAGGTACAGATAGACCTAGTGGGGGTGGGGTGGAGTGAAGGTACAGATAGACCTAGTGGGAATGGGGTGGGGTGAAGGTACAGATAGCACTAGTGGGGGGTGGGGTGGTGTTAAGGTACAGATAGTCCTAGTGGGGGTGGGGTGGGGTGAAGGTACAGAGAGACCAACTGGGTGTGGGATGGGGTGAAGGTACAGATAGCCCTAGTGGGGGTGGGGTGGGGTGAAGGTACAGATAGACCTAGTGGGAATTGGGGTGGGGTGAAGGTACAGATAGCACTAGTGGGGGTGGGGTGGGGTTAAGGTACAGAGAGACCTAGAGGGGGTGGGGTGGGGGGAAGGTACAGATAGATCTAGTGGGGGTGGGGGGTCGGGTGAAGGTACAGATAGACCTAGTGAGGGGTGGTGTGTGGGGAAGGTACAGATAGACCTAGTGGGGGTGGGGTGGGGGTGAAGATACAGATACACCTAGTGGGGGTGGGGGTGAAGGTACAAATAGACCTAGAGGGGATGGGGTGGCGTGAAGTTAAAGATAGACCTAGTGGGGGTGGGGTGGGTTGAAGGTACAGATAGACTTAGTGGGGGTGGTGTGAGGGCGAAGGTACAGATAGACCTAGTGGGGGTGGGGGTGAAGGTACAGATACAATTAGTGGGGGTGGGGTGGGGTGAAGGTACAGATAGACCTAGTGGGAGTGGGGTGGGGGTGTAGGTACATATAGACCTAGAGTGGGTGGGGTGGGGTGAAAGTACAGAGAGACCAAGTGGGGGGTGGGGTGGGGTGAAGGTACAGATAGACCTAGTGGGGGTGGGGTGGGGTGAAGGTACAGATAGACCTAGTGGGGGTGGGGGTGGGGGGTGGGGTGAAGGTACGGAGAGACCTAGTGGGGGTAGGTTTGGGTGAAGGTAATGATAGACCTAGTGGGGGGGTGGGGTGGGGTGAAGGTCCCGATTGCCCCAGTGGGGGGTGGGATGGGGGGAAGGTACAGATAGAACTAGAGGGGGGTGGGGTGGGGGTGCCGGTACAGATAGCCCTAGTGGGGGGTGGGTTGGGGGTGACGGTACAGATAGACCTAGTGGGGGCGGGAGTGGGTTGAAGTTACAGATAGTACTAGTGGGGGTGGGGGTGGGGTGAAGGTACAGATAGACCTAGTCGGGGTGGGGTGGGGGTGAATGTACAGATAGCCCTAGTGGGTGTAGGGTGGGGTGAAGGTGCAGATAGCCCTAGAGGGGGTTAGGTGGGGTGAAGGTGCAGATGGACCTACTGGAAGCGGGGTGGGGGGTGATGGTACAGATAGCCCTAGTGGGGATGGGATGGGGTGTAGGTGCATATAGACCAAGAGGGGGTGGGGTGGGGTGGGGTGAAGGGTACAGAGAGACCTAGTGGGGGTGGGGTGGGGTGTAGGTACATATAGACAAAGAGGGGGTGGGGTGGGGTGAAGGTACAGAGAGACCTAGTGGGGGTGGGGTGGGGTGAAGGTACAGAGAGACCAACTGGGTGTGGGATGGGGGTGAAGGTACAGATAGACATAGTGGGGATGGGGGTGGGGTGAAGGTACAGATTGCTCTAGTGGGGATGGCATGGGTTGAAGTTACAGTTAGACCCGGTGGGGGTGGGGGTGCGGTGAAGGTACAGATAGCACTAGTGGGGGAGGGGTGGGGTGAAGGTACAGATAGACCTAGTGGGGTTGGGGGTGAAGGTACAGATAGAATTAGTGGGGGTGGGGTGGGGGTGTAGGTACCTATTGACCTAGAGGGGGTGGGGTGGGCTGAAGGTACAGAGAGACCAAGTGGGTGTGGGGTGGGGTGAAGGTACAGAGAGAACTAGTGGGGGGTGGGGTGGGGTGAAGGTACAGATAGACCTAGTGGGCGTGGGGTGGGGTGAAGGTACAATTAGACCTAGTGTTGGTGGGGAGGGGGTGAAGGTACAGATAGCCCTAGTGGGGGTGGGGTGGGGTGAATGTACAGATAGCCCTAGTGGGGGTGGTGTGGGGTGAAGGTACAGATAGACCTAGTGGGGGTGGGGTGAAGGTACAGATAGCCCTAGTGCGGGTGGGGTGGGGTGAAGGTACAGATAGACCTAGTGGGGGTGTAGTGGGGGTGGGGAGGGGTGAAGGTACAGATAGACCTAGTGGGGGTGGGGTGGGGTGAAGGTACAGATAGACCTAGTTGGGGTGGGGTGGGGTTAAGGTACAAATAGACCTAGTGAGGGTGGGGTGGGGTGAAAGTACAGATAGACCTATTGGGGGTGGGGTGGGGTGAAGTTACAGATAGACCTCGTGGGGGTGGGATGGGGTGTAGGTGCATATAGACCTAGAGGGTGTGGGGTGCTGTGAAGGTACAGAGAGACCTAGTGGGGGTGGGGTGGGGTGAAGGTGCAGATAGACCTAGTGGGGGTGGGGTGGGGTGAAGGTACAGATAGCCCTAGTGGGGGTGGGGTGGGGTGAAGGTACAGATAGACCTAGTGCAGGTGGGGTGGGGTGAAGGTACGGATAGACCTAGTGGGCATGGGGTGGGGTGAAGGTACCGATTGCTCTAGTGGGGGTGGGGTGGGGGGGAAGGTACAGATAGACCTAGTGGGGGTGGGGTGGGGTGAAGGTACAGATTGCTCTAGTTTGGGTGGGGTGGGGTGAAGGTACAGATAAACCTAGTGGGGTTGGGTTGGCGAGAAGTTTCAGAATGACCTAGTGGGGTTAAGGTGGGATGAAGATACAGATAGCTCTAGAGGGTGTGGTGTGGGGTGAAGGTACAGATAGACCTAGTGGGGGTTGGGGTGGGTTGAAGTTACCGTTAGACCTAGTGGGGGTGGGAGTGGGGTGAATGTACAGATAGCACTAGTGGGGGTGGGGTGGGGTGTAGGTACATATAAAACTAGAGGGTGTGGGGTGGGGTGAAGTTAAAGATAGACCTAGTGGGGGTGGGGTGGGGGGAAGGTACAGAGAGACCTAGTGTGGTTGGGGTGGGGTGAAGGTACAGATAGAACTAGTGGGGGTTGTGTGGGGTGAAGGTACAGAGAGACCAAGTGGGGGGTGGGGTGTGGTGAAGGTACAGATAGACCTAGTGGGGGTGGTGTAGGGTGAAGGTACGGATAGCCCTAGTGGGGGTGGGGTGGGGGTGAAGGTACAGATAGACCTAGTGGGGGTGGGATGGGGTGAAGGTAACAATAGCTCTAGTGGGGGTGCGGTGGGGTGAAGGTACAGAGAGACCAAGTGGGGGTGGGGTGGGGTGAAGGTACAGATAGACCTAGTGGGGGTGGGGTGGGGTGAAGGTACAGATAGACCTAGTGGGGGTGGGGTGGGGTGAAGGTACAGATAGCCCTAGTGGGGGTGGGGTGGGGTGAAGGTACAGATAGCTCTAGTGGGGGTGCGGTGGGGTGAAGGTACAGAGAGACCAAGTGGGGGTGGGATGGGGTGAAGGTACAGATAGACCTAGTGGGGGTGGGGTGGGGTGAAGGTACAGATAGCCCTAGTGGGGGTGGGGTGGGGTGAAGGTACAGATAGACCTAGTGGGGGTGGTGTGGGGGGAAGGTACAGATAGACCTAGTGGGGGTGGGGTGGGGTGAAGGTACAGATAGCCCTAGTGGGGGTGGGGTGGGGTGAAGGTACAGATAGCCCTAGTGGGGGGTGGTGTGGGGGGAAGGTACAGATAGACCTAGTGGGGGTGGGATGGGGTGAAGGTACAGATAGACCTAGTGGGGGTGGGGTGGGGTGAAGGTACAGATAGCACTAGTGGGGGTGGGGTGGGGTTAAGGTACAGAGAGACCTAGAGGGGGTGGGGTGGGGGGAAGGTACAGATAGATCTAGTGGGGGTGGGGTTCGGGTGAAGGTACAGATAGACCTAGTGAGGGGTGGTGTGTGGGGAAGGTACAGATACACCTGGTGGGGGTGGGGGTGAAGGTACAGATAGACCTAGAGGGGATGGGGTGGGGTGAAGGTACAGATAGCCCTAGTGGGGGTGGGGTGGGGTGAAGGTACAGATAGCCCTAGTGGGGGTGGTGTGGGGGGAAGGTACAGATAGCCCTAGTGGGGGTGGGATGGGGTGAAGGTACAGATAGACCTAGTGGGGGTGGGATGGGGTGAAGGTACAGATAGACCTAGTGGGGGTGGGGTGGGGTGAAGGTACAGATAGCACTAGTGGGGGTGGGGTGGGGTTAAGGTACAGAGAGACCTAGAGGGGGTGGGGTGGGGGGAAGGTACAGATAGATCTAGTGGGGGTGGGGTTCGGGTGAAGGTACAGATAGACCTAGTGAGGGGTGGTGTGTGGGGAAGGTACAGATACACCTAGTGGGGGTGGGGGTGAAGGTACAGATAGACCTAGAGGGGATGGGGTGGCGTGAAGTTAAAGATAGACCTAGTGGGGGTGGGGTGGGGTGAAGGTACAGATAGACCTAGTGGGGGTGGGGTGGGGTGAAGGTACAGATAGACCTAGTGGGGGTGGGGTGGAGTGAAGGTACAGATAGACCTAGTGGGAATGGGGTGGGGTGAAGGTACAGATAGCACTAGTGGGGGTGGGGTGGGGTTAAGGTACAGATAGTCCTAGTGGGGGTGGGGTGGGGTGAAGGTACAGAGAGACCAACTGGGTGTGGGATGGGGTGAAGGTACAGATAGCCCTAGTGGGGGTGGGGTGGGGTGAAGGTACAGATAGACCTAGTGGGAATGGGGTGGGGTGAAGGTACAGAGAGACCTAGAGGGGGTGGGGTGGGGGGAAGGTACAGATAGATCTAGTGGGGGTGGGGGTCGGGTGAAGGTACAGATAGACCTAGTGAGGGTTGGTGTGTGGGGAAGGTACAGATAGACCTAGTGGGGGTGGGGTGGGGGTGAAGATACAGATACACCTAGTGGGGGTGGGGGTGAAGGTACAGATAGACCTAGAGGGGATGGGGTGGCGTGAAGTTAAAGATAGACCTAGTGGGGGTGGGGTGGGGTGAAGGTACAGATAGACCTAGTGGGGGTGAGGTGGGTTGAAGGTACAGATAGACTTAGTGGGGGTGGTGTGTGGCGAAGGTACAGATAGACCTAGTGGGGGTGGGGGTGAAGGTACAGATACAATTAGTGGGGGTGGGGTGGGGTGAAGGTACAGATAGACCTAGTGGGGGTGGGGTGGGGTGTAGGTACATATAGACCTAGAGTGGGTGGGGTGGGGTGAAAGTACAGAGAGACCAAGTGGGGGTGGGGTGGGGTGAAGGTACAGATAGACCTAGTGGGGGTGGGGTGGGGTGAAGGTACAGATAGACCTAGTGGGGGTGGGGTGGGGTGGGGTGAAGGTACGGAGAGACCTAGTGGGGGTGGGGTGGGGTTGGGTGAAGGTACGGAGAGACCTAGTGGGGGTAGGTTTGGGTGAAGGTAATGATAGACCTAGTGGGGGGTGGGGTGGGGTGAAGGTCCCGATTGCCCCAGTGGGGGTGGGATGGGGGGAAGGTACAGATAGAACTAGAGGGGGTGGGGTGGGGTGCCGGTACAGATAGCCCTAGTGGGGGTGGGTTGGGGTGACGGTACAAATAGACCTAGTGGGGGTGGAGTGGGTTGAAGTTACAGATAGTACTAGTGGGGGTGGGGTGGGGTGAAGGTACAGATAGACCTAGTCGGGGTGGGGTGGGGTGAATGTACAGATAGCCCTAGTGGGTGTAGGGTGGGGTGAAGGTGCAGATAGCCCTAGAGGGGGTTAGGTGGGGTGAAGGTGCAGATGGACCTACTGGAAGCGGGGTGGGGTGATGGTACAGATAGCCCTAGTGGGGATGGGATGGGGTGTAGGTGCATATAGACCAAGAGGGGGTGGGGTGGGGTGGGGTGAAGGTACAGAGAGACCTAGTGGGTGTGGGGTGGGGTGTAGGTACATATAGACCAAGAGGGGATGGGGTGGGGTGAAGGTACAGAGAGACCTAGTGGGGGTGGGGTGGGGTGTAGGTACATATAGACAAAGAGGGGGTGGGGTGGGGTGAAGGTACAGAGAGACCTAGTGGGGGTGGGGTGGGGTGAAGGTACAGAGAGACCAACTGGGTGTGGGATGGGGTGAAGGTACAGATAGACATAGTGGGGATGGGGTGGGGTGAAGGTACAGATTGCTCTAGTGCGGATGGCATGGGTTGAAGTTACAGTTAGACCTGGTGGGGGTGGGGGTGCGGTGAAGGTACAGATAGCACTAGTGGGGGAGGGGTGGGGTGAAGGTACAGATAGACCTAGTGGGGTTGGGGGTGAAGGTACAGATAGAATTAGTGGGGGTGGGGTGGGGTGTAGGTACATATTGACCTAGAGGGGGTGGGGTGGGCTGAAGGTACAGAGAGACCAAGTGGGTGTGGGGTGGGGTGAAGGTACAGAGAGAACTAGTGGGGGTGGGGTGGGGTGAAGGTACAGATAGACCTAGTGGGCGTGGGGTGGGTTGAAGGTACAATTAGACCTAGTGTTGGTGGGGAGGGGGTGAAGGTACAGATAGCCCTAGTGGGGGTGGGGTGGGCTGAATGTACAGATAGCCCTAGTGGTGGTGGGGTGGGGTGAAGGTACAGATAGACCTAGTGGGGGTGGGGTGAAGGTACAGATAGCCCTAGTGCGGGTGGGGTGGGGTGAAGGTACAGATAGACCTAGTGGGGGTGGGGAGGGGTGAAGGTACAGATAGACCTAGTGGGGGTGGGGTGGGGTGAAGGTACAGATAGACCTAGTTGGGGTGGGGTGGGGTTAAGGTACAAATAGACCTAGTGAGGGTGGGGTGGGGTGAAGATACAGATAGACCTATTGGGGGTGGGGTGGGGTGAAGTTACAGATAGACCTCGTGGGGGTGGGATGGGGTGTAGGTGCATATAGACCTAGAGGGTGTGGGGTGCTGTGAAGGTACAGAGAGACCTAGTGGGGGTGGGGTGGGGTGAAGGTGCAGATAGACCTAGTGGGGGTGGGGTGGGGTGAAGGTACAGATAGACCTAGTGGGGGTGGGGTGGGGTGAAGGTACAGATAGACCTAGTGGGGGTGGGGTGGGGTGAAGGTACAGATAGACCTAGTGGGGGTGGGGTGGGGTGAAGGTACAGATAGACCTAGTGGGGGTGGGGTGGGGTGTAGGTACAGATAGCCCTATTGGGGGTGGGGTGGGGTGAAGGTACAGATAGACCTAGTGGGGGTGGGGTGGGGTGAAGGTACAGATAGACCTAGTGGGGGTGGGGTGGGGTGAAGGTACAGATAGACCTAGTGGGGGTGGGGTGGGGTGAAGGTACAGATAGATCTAGTGGGGGTTGGGTGGGATGAAGTTACAGATAGACCTAGTGGGGGTGGGGTGGGGTGAAGGTACAGATAGCCCTAGTGGGGGTGGGGGTGGGGTGAAGTTACAGATAGACATAGTGGGGTTGGGATGGGGTGTAGGTACATATAGACCTAGAGGGGGTTGGATGGGGTGAAGGTACAAATAGACCTAGTGGGGATGGGGTGGGGTGAAGGTACAGATAGACTTAGTGGGGGTGGGGGTGGGGGTGGGGTGAAGGTACAGATAGACCTAGTGGGGGGTGGTGTGTGGGGAAGGTACAGATAGACCTAGAGGGGGTGGAGTGGGGTGAAGGTACAGATAGCCCTAGTAGGGGTGGGGGTGGGGTGAATGTACAGAGAGACCTTGTGTGGTTGGGGTGGGGTGAAGGTACAGATAGCCCTAGTGGGGGTGGGGTGGGGTGAATGTGCAGATAGACCTAGAGCGGGTGGGGTGGGGTGAAGATACTGATAGACCTAGTGGGGGTGGGATAGGGTGTAGGTACATATATGCCTAGTGGGGGTGGGGGTGCGGTGAAGGTACACATAGACCTAGTGGGGGTGGGGTGGGGTGAAGGTACAGATAGACCAAGTGGTGGTGGGGTGGGGTGAAGGTTCAGATAGACCTAGTGGACGTGGGGTGGGGTGAAGGTACAGATAGCCCTAGTGGGGGTGGGGTGGGGTGACGGTACAGATAGAACTAGTGGGGGTGGGGTGGGTTGAAGTAACAGATAGAACTAGTGGGGGTGGGGTGGGGTGAAGGTACAGATAGACCTAGTCGGGGTGGGGTGGGTTGAAGGTACATTTAGACCTAGTGGGGGTGGGGTGGGGTGAATGTACAGATAGCCCTAGTGGGGGGTGGGGTGAGGTGAAGGTACAGATAGACCTAGTGGGGGTGGGGGTTGGGGTGGGGTGAAGGTACAGATAGACCTAGTGGGGCGTGGTGTGTGGGGAAGGTACAGATAGACCTAGAGGGGGTGGAGTGGGGTGAAGGTACAGATACTTCTATTGGGTTTGGGGTAGGGTGTAGGTACATATAGAACTAGAGGGTGTGGGGTGGGGTGAATTTAAAGATAGACCTAGTGGGGGTGGGGTGGGGTGAAGGTACAGATAGCCCTAGTGGGGGTGGGGTGGGGTGAAGGTACAGAGAGACCTTGTGTGGTTGGGGTGGGGTGAAGGTACAGATAGAACTAGTGGGGGTGGCGTGGGTTGAAGGTACAGAGAGACCTAGTGGGGGTGGTGTAGGGTGAAGGTACAGATAGCCCTAGTGCGGGTGGGGTGGGGTGAAGGTAACGATAGCTCTAGTGGGGGTGCGGTGGGGTGAAGGTACAGAGAGACCAAGTGGGGGGTGGGGTGGGGTGAAGGTACAGATAGACCTAGTGGGGGTGGGGTGGGGTGAAGGTACAGAGAGCCCTAGTGGGGGTGCGGTGGGGTGAAGGTACAGAGAGACCAAGTGGGGGTGGGGTGGGGTGAAGGTACAGAGAGACCTAGTTTGGTTGGGGTGGGGTGAAGGTACAGATAGAACTAGTGGGGGTGGGGTGGGGTGAAGGTACACAGAGACCTAGTGGGGGTGGTGTAGGGTGAAGGTACAGATAGCCCCAGTGGGGGTGGGATGGGGTGAAGGTACAGATAGACTTAGTGGGGGTGGTGTGTGGGGAAGGTACAGATAGCCCCAGTGGGGGTGGGATGGGGGGAAGGTACAGATAGACTTAGTAGGGGTGGTGTGTGGCGAAGGTACAGATAGACCTAGTGGGGGGGGGGGGGTCTGAAGGTACAGAAACAATTAGTGGGGGTGGTGTGGGGTGTAGGTAGAGATAGACATAGAGGGGGTGGGGTGGGGTGAAGGTACAGAGAGACCAAGTGGGGGTGGGGTGGGTTAAAGGTACAGAGAGACCTAGTGGGGGTGGGGTGGGGTGAAGGTACAGATAGAACTAGAGGTGGTGGGGTGGGGTGAAGGTACAGATAGTCCTAGTGGGGGTGGGGTGGGGTGAAGGTACAGATAGACCTAGTGGGGGTGGGGTGGGGTGAAGGTACATATAGCCCTAGTGGGGGTGGGGTGGGGTGACGGTACAGATAGAACTAGTGGGGGTGGGGTGGGTTGAAGTTACAGATAGAACTAGTGGGGGTGGGGTGGGGTGAAGGTACAGATAGACCTAGTCGGGGTGGGGTGGGGTGAAGGTACATTTAGACCTAGTGGGGGTGGGGTGGGGTGAATGTACAGATAGCCCTAATGGGGGTGGGGCTGGGTGAAGGTGCAGATAGCCCTAGTGGGCGTGGGGTGGGGTGAAGGCACAGATAGACCTAGTGAGGGTGGGGTGGGATGAAGGTACAGATTGCTCTAGTGGGGGTGGTGTGGGGTGAATGTACAGATAGCCCTATTGGGGATGGAATGGGGTGAAGTTACAGTTAGACCTAGTGGGGGTGGGTGTGGGGTGAAGGCACAGATAGCACTTGTGGGGGAGGGGAGGGGTGAAGGTACAGATAGCCCTATTGGGGGTGGAGTGGGTTGAAGGTACAGATAGACTTAGTGTGTGTGGGGTGGGGTGAAGGTACAGATAGCCCTAGTGGGGGTGGGGTGGGGTGAAGGTACAGATAGACCTAGTGGGGGTGGGGTGGGGTGAAGGTACAGATAGACCTAGTGGGGGTGGGGTGGGGTGAAGGTACAGATAGACCTAGTGGGGGTGGGGTGGGGTGAAGGTACAGATAGACCTAGTGGGGGTGGGGTGGGGTGAAGGTACAGATAGCCCTAGTGGGGGTGGGGTGGGGTGAAGGTACAGATAGTCCTAGTGGGGGTGGGGTGGGGTGAAGGTACAGATAGATCTAGTGGGGGTTGGGTGGGATGAAGTTACAGATAGAACTAGTGGGGGTGGGGTGGGGTGAAGGTACAGATAGCCCTAGTGGGGGTGGGGGTGGGGTGAAGGTACAGATAGACCTAGTGAGGGTGGGGTGGGGGGAAGGTACAGATAGACCTATTGGGGGTGGGGTGGGGTGAAGGTACAGATAGACCTAGTGGGGGTGGGGTGGGGTGAAGGTACAGATAGATCTAGTGGGGGTTGGGTGGGATGAAGTTACAGATAGTACTAGTGGGGGTGGGGTGGGGTGAAGGTACAGATAGCCCTAGTGGGGGTGGGGTGGGGTGAAGGTACAGATAGAACTAGTGGGGGTGGGGTGGGGTGAAGGTACAGATAGCCCTAGTGGGGGTGGGGTGGGGTGAAGATACAGATAGCCCTAGTGGGGGTGGGGTGGGGTGAAGGTGCAGATAGCTCTAGTGGGGATGGAATGAGTGAAGGTATAGGTAGTATTTCTGGGGATGCGGTGGGGTGAAGGTGCAGATAGGCCTGTTTGGCGTGGGGTGGGGTGACGGAACAGATAGACCTAGAGAGGGTGGGGTGGGTTGAAGTTACTGATAGACCTAGTGGGGGGTGGGGTGGGGTGAAGGTTCAGATAGACCAAGTTGGGGTGGGGTGGGGTGAAGGTACAGTTTGACATAGTGGGGTTGGGGTGGGGTGAATGTGCAGATAGCTCTCGTGCGAGTGGGGTGGGGTGAAGGTGCAGATTGCCCAAAAGGGGGTGAGGTTTGGTGAAGGTGCAGATGGACCTAATGGAAGTGGGGTGGGGTGTAGGTACATCTCGAACTAAAGGGGGTGGTGTGGGTTGAAGGTACAGATAGCCCTAGTGGGGGTGGGGTGGGGTGAAGGTACAGATAGAGCTAGTGGGTTTGGGTTGGGGTGTAGGTACATATAGACCAAGTGGGGGTGGGGTGTGGTGAAGTTACAGATAGACCTAGTGGGGGTGGGGTGGGGGGAAGGTAAAGATAGACCTAATGGGGTTGGTGTGGGGTGAAGGTACATATAGACCAAGTGGGGGTGGGGTGTGGTGAAGTTACAGATAGACCTAGTGGGGGTGGGGTGGGGGGAAGGTAAAGATAGACCTAGTGGGGTTGGTGTGGGGTGAAGGTACAGAGAGACCTAGTGAGGGTGGGGTGGGGTGAAGGTACAGAGAGACCAAATGGGGGTGGGGTGTGTTGAAGGTACAGATAGCCCTAGTGGGGGTGAGGTGGGGTGAAGGTACAGATAGACCTAGTGGGGAGTGGGGTGGGGTGAAAGTACAGATAGACCTAGTGGGGGTGGGGTGCGGTGAAGGTACTGATAGACCTAGTGGGGGTGGGGTGGGGTGAAGGTACAGATAGACCTAGTGGGGAGTGGGGTGGGGTGAAGGTACAGATAGACCTAGTGGGGACTGGGGTGGGGTGAAGGTGCCAATAGCCCCAGGGGGGTGGGATGGGGGGAAGGTACAGATAGACCTAGTGGGTGTGGGTGGGGTGAAGGTACAGATAGACCTAGCGGGGGTGGGGTGGGGTGAAGGTACAGATTGCCCTAGTGGGTGTGGGGTGGGGTGAAGGTACAGAGAGACGTAGTGGGGGTGGGGTGGGGTGAAGGTACAGATAGAACTAGTGGGGGTGGGGTGGGTGAAGGTACAGATAGACCTCGTGGGGTGGGGTGTGGTGAAGGTACAGATAGACCTCGTGGGGGTGGGGTGGGGTGAAGGGACAAATAGAACTAGTGGCTGTGGGGTGGGGTGAAGGAACAGATAGACCTAGTGGGGGGTGTGGTAAAGGTACAGATAGATCTAAGGAAGTGGGGTGGGGTGCAGGTTCATATAGAACTAGAGTGGGTGGTGTGGGGTGAAGGTACAGAGAGAGCTAGTGGGGGTGGGGTGGGGTGAAGGTCCAGATAGAACTAGTGGGGGTGGGGTGGGGTGAAGGTACAGATAGACCAAGTGGGGGTGGGGTTGGGTGAAGGTGCAGATAGACCTAGTGGGGGTGGGGTTGGGTGATGGTGCAGATAGACCTAGTTGGTGTGGGGTGGGGTGACGGAACAGATAGACCTAGAGAGGGTGTTGTGGGTTGAAGTTACAGATAGACCTAGTGGGGGTGGGGTGTGGTGAAGGTTCAGATAGACCTAGTGGGGGTGGGGTGGGGTGAAGGTACAGATAGACCTAGTGGGGGTGGGGTGTGGTGAAGGTACAGTTAGACATAGTGGGGTTGGGGTAGGTTGAATGTGCAGATAGCCCTAGTGTGGGTGGGGTGGGGTGAAGTTGCAGATAGCCCTAGACGGGGTGAGGTGGGGGAAGGGTCAGATGGACCTACTGGTAGTGGGGTGGGGTGAAGGTACAGATAGACCTAGTGGGGGTGGGGTGGGGTGAAGGTACAGATAGACCTAGTGGGGGTGGGGTGGGGTGAAGGTACAGATAGACCTAGTGGGCATTGGGTTGGGTGAAGTTACCGATAGGCCTAGTGGGGGTGGGGTGGGGAGAAGGTACAGATAGACCTAGTGGGGGTGGGGTGAAGGTACAGATAGACCTAGTGGGTGTGGGGTGGGGTGAAGGTACAGATAGACCTATTGGGTGTGGGGTGGGGTGAAGGTACAGATAGACCTTGTGGGGGTGGGGTGGGGTGATGGTACAGATAGACCTAGTGGGGGTGGGGTGGGGAGAAGGTACAGATAGACCTAGTGGGGGTGGGGTGAAGGTACAGATAGACCTAGTGGGTGTGGGGTGGGGTGAAGGTACAGATAGACCTATTGGGTGTGGGGTGGGGTGAAGGTACAGATAGACCTTGTGAGGGTGGGGTGGGGTGATGGTACAGATAGACCTAGTGGGGGTGGGTTGGGGTGAAGGTACAGATAGACCTAGTGGGGGTGGGGTGGGGTGAAGGGACAAATAGAACTAGTGGCTGTGGGGTGGTGTGAAGGTACAGATAAACCTAGTGGGGTTTGGGTGGGTTGATGGTACAGATAGACCTAGTGGGGGCGGGGTGGGGTGTAGGTACATATAGACGTAGAGGGGGTGGGATGGGGTGAAGGTACAGATAGACCTAGTGGGGGTGGGGTGGGGTGAAGGTACAGAGAGACCTATTGGGGGTGGGAAGGGGTGAAGGTACAGATAGACCTAGTGGGGGTGGGGTGGGGTGAAGGTACAGATAGCCCTAGTGGGGGTGGGGTGGGTTGAAGTTACAGAAAGAACTATTGGGAGTGGGGTGGGGTGATGGTACAGATAGACCTAGTCGGGTTGGGGTGGGGTGAAGTTACATTTAGACCAACTGGGGGTGGGGTGGGGTGAATGTGCAGATAGACCTAGTGGGGGAGGGGTGGGGTGAAGGTACAGATAGCCCTAGTGGGGGTGGGGTGGGGTGAATGTGCAGATAGACCTAGAGGGGGTGGGGTGGGGTGAAGTTACAGAGAGACCTAGTGGGGGTGGGATAGGGTGTAGGTACATATAGCCCTAGTGGGGGTGGGGTGCGGTGAAGGTACACATAGACCTAGTGGGGGTGGGGTGGGGTGAAGGTACAAATAGCCCTAGTGGGGGTGGGGTGGGGTGAAGGTACAAATAGCCCTAGTGGGGGTGGGGTGCGGTGAAGGTACACATAGACCTAGTGGGGGTGGGGTGGGGTGAAGGTACAGATAGACCTAGTGGGGGTGGGATGGGGTGAAGGTACAGATAGACCTAGTGGGGATGGGGTGGGGTGAAGGTACAGATAGCCCTAGTGGGGGTGGGGTGGGGTGAAGGTACAGATAGACCTAGTGGGGATGGGGTGGGGTGAAGGTACAGATAGACCTAGTGGGGATGGGGTGGGGTGAAGGTACAGATAGCCCTAGTGGGGGTGGGGTGCGGTGAAGGTACAGATAGCCCTAGTGGGGGTGGGGTGGGGTGAAGGTACAGATAGACCTAGTGTGGGTGGGGTGGGGTGAAGGTACAGATAGACCTAGTGGGGGGTGGGGTAAAGGTACAGATAGACCTAAGGAAGTGGGGTGGGGTGCAGTTTCATATAGAACTAGTGTGGTTGGTATGGGGTGAAGGTACAGAGAGACCCAGTGGGGGTGGGGAGGGGTGAAGGTACAGATAGAACTAGTGGGGGTGGGGTGGGGTGAAGGTACAGATAGACCAAGTAAGGGTGGGGACGGGTGAAGGTACAGATAGCCCTTGTGGGATTGGGTTGGAGTGAAGTTACAGATAGATCTAGTGGGGGTGCGGTTGGGTGAAAGTGCAGATAGACCTAGTGGGGGTGGGGTTGGGTGAAGGTGCAGATAGACCTAGTGGGGTTGGGGTTGGGTTATGGTGCAGATAGACCTAGTTGGTGTGGGGTGGGGTGACGGAACAGCTAGACCTATAGAGGGTGTTTTGGGTTGAAGTTACAGATAGACCTAGTGGGGGTGGGGTGAAGGTACAGATAGACCTAGTGGGGGTGGGGTGAAGGTACAGATAGACCTAGTGGGGGTGGGGTGGGGGAAAGGAACAAATAGCCCTAGTGGGGGTGGGGTGGGGTGAAGGAACAAATAGCCCTAGTGGGGGTGGGGTGGGGTGAAGGTACAGATAGACCTAGTGGGGATTGGGTGGGGTGAAGTTACCGATAGACCTAGTGGGGGTGGGGTGGGGTGAAGTTACAGATAAACCTAGTGGGGTTTCGGTGGGTTGACGGTACAGATAGACCTATTGGGGGTGGGGTGGGGTGTAGGTACAGAGAGACCAAGTGGAGGTGGGGTGGGGTGAAGGTACAGATAGACCTAGTGGGGGTGGGGTGGGGTGAAGTTACAGATAGAACTAGTGGGGGTGGGGTGGGGTGAAGGTACAGATAGACCTAGTGGGGGTGGGGTGGGGTGAAGGTACAGAGAGCCCTAGTTGGTTGGGGTGAAGGTACAGAGAGACCTAGTGGGGGTGGGGTGGGGTGAAGGTACAGATAGACCTAGTGGGGGTGGGGTGGTGTGAAGGTACAGAGAGACCTAGTGGGGGTGGGGTTGGGTGAAGGTAATGATAGACCTAGTGGGGGGTGGGGTGGGATGAAGGTGCCGATAGCCCCAGTGGGGGTGGGATGGGGGGAAGGTACAGATAGAACTTGAGGGGGTGCTGTGGGGTGAAGGTACAGACAGCCCTAGTGGGGGTGGGGTGGGGTGACGGTACAGATAGACTTAGTGGGGGTGGGGTGGGGTGAAGGTACAGATAGCCCTAGTGGGGGTGGGGTGGGTTGAAGTTACAGATAGAACTAGTAGGGGTGGGGTGGGGTGAAGGTACAGATAGCCCTAGTGGGGTGGGGTGGTGTGAAGGTACAGATAGCCCTAGTGGGGGTGGGGTGGGGGTGAAGGTACAGATAGCCCTAGTGGGGGTGGGGTGGGGGTGAAGGTACAGATAGCCCTAGTGGGGGTGGGGTGGGGTGACGGTACAGATAGACTTAGTGGGGGTGGGGTGGGGTGAAGATACATTTAGACATACTGGGGGAGGGGTGGGGTGAATGTACAGATAGCCCTAGTGGGGGTGGCGTGGTGTGAAGATACAGATAGACCTAGTGGGAGGTGGGTTGGGTTGAAGTTACAGTTAGACCAAGTGGGGGAGGGGGGTGGGGTGAAGGTTCAGATAGCACTTGTGGGGTTGGGGTGGGGTTAAGGTACAGAAAGACCGAGTGGGGGTGGGGTGGGGTGAAGGTACAGATAGACCTAGTGGGTGTGGTGTGGGGTGAAGGTACAGATAGACCTAGTGGGAGGTGGGGTGGGATGAAGTTACAGTTAGACCTAGAGGGGGTGGGGGTGCGGTGAAGGTACAGATATCCCTAGTGGGGGTGGGGTGGGGTGAAGGTACAGACAGCACTAGTGGGGGTGGAGTGCGGTAAAGGTACAGATAGACCTTGTGGGGGTGGGGTGGGGTGAAGGTGTAGATAGCTCTAGTGCGGGTGGGGTGGGGGTGAAGGTACAGATAGCTCTAGTGCGGGTGGGGTGGGGAGAAGGTACAGATAGACCTAGTGGGGGTGGGGTGAAGGTACAGATAGACCTAGTGGGTGTGGGGTGGGGTGAAGGTACAGATAGACCTATTGGGTGTGGGGTGGGGTGAAGGTACAGATAGACCTTGTGGGGGTGGGGTGGGGTGATGGTACAGATAGACCTAGTGGGGGTGGGTTGGGGTGAAGGTACAGATAGACCTAGTGGGGGTGGGGTGGGGTGAAGGGACAAATAGAACTAGTGGCTGTGGGGTGGTGTGAAGGTACAGATAAACCTAGTGGGGTTTGGGTGGGTTGATGGTACAGATAGACCTAGTGGGGGCGGGGTGGGGTGTAGGTACATATAGACCTAGAGGGGGTGGGATGGGGTGAAGGTACAGAGAGACCAAGTGGAGGAGGGGTGGGGTGAAGGTACAGAGAGACCTATTGGGGGTGGGAAGGGGTGAAGGTACAGATAGCCCTAGTGGGGGTGGGGTGGGTTGAAGTTACAGAAAGAACTATTGGGAGTGGGGTGGGGTGATGGTACAGATAGACCTAGTCGGGTTGGGGTGGGGTGAAGTTACATTTAGACCAACTGGGGGTGGGGTGGGGTGAATGTGCAGATAGACCTAGTGGGGGAGGGGTGGGGTGAAGGTACAGATAGCCCTAGTGGGGGTGGGGTGGGGTGAATGTGCAGATAGACCTAGAAGGGGTGGGGTGGGGTGAAGTTACAGATAGACCTAGTGGGGGTGGGATAGGGTGTAGGTACATATAGTCCTAGTGGGGGTGGGGTGCGGTGAAGGTACACATAGACCTAGTGGGGGTGGGGTGGGGTGAAGGTACAAATAGCCCTAGTGGGGGTGGGGTGGGGTGAAGGTACAAATAGCCCTAGTGGGGGTGGGGTGAAGGTACATATAGTCCTAGTGGGGGTGGGGTGAAGGTACATATAGTCCTAGTGGGGGTGGGGTGCGGTGAAGGTACACATAGACCTAGTGGGGGTGGGGTGGGGTGAAGGTACAAATAGCCCTAGTGGGGGTGGGGTGGGGTGAAGGTACAAATAGCCCTAGTGGGGGTGGGGTGCGGTGAAGGTACACATAGACCTAGTGGGGGTGGGGTGGGGGTGAAGGTACAGATAGACCTAGTGGGGGTGGGGTGGGGGTGAAGGTACAGATAGACCTAGTGGGGGTGGGGGTGGGGGTGAAGGTACAGATAGACCTAGTGGGGGTGGGGTGGGGTGAAGGTACAGATAGACCTAGTGGGGGTGGGATGGGGTGAAGGTACAGATAGACCTAGTGGGGATGGGGTGGGGTGAAGGTACAGATAGCCCTAGTGGGGGTGGGGTGGGGTGAAGGTACAGATAGACCTAGTGGGGATGGGGTGGGGTGAAGGTACAGATAGACCTAGTGGGGATGGGGTGGGGTGAAGGTACAGATAGCCCTAGTGGGGGTGGGGTGCGGTGAAGGTACAGATAGCCCTAGTGGGGGTGGGGTGGGGTGAAGGTACAGATAGACCTAGTGTGGGTGGGGTGGGGTGAAGGTACAGATAGACCTAGTGGGGGGTGGGGTAAAGGTACAGATAGACCTAAGGAAGTGGGGGTGGGGTGCAGTTTCATATAGAACTAGTGTGGTTGGTATGGGGTGAAGGTACAGAGAGACCCAGTGGGGGTGGGGAGGGGTGAAGGTACAGATAGAACTAGTGGGGGTGGGGTGGGGTGAAGGTACAGATAGACCAAGTAAGGGTGGGGACGGGTGAAGGTACAGATAGCCCTTGTGGGATTGGGTTGGAGTGAAGTTACAGATAGATCTAGTGGGGGTGCGGTTGGGTGAAAGTGCAGATAGACCTAGTTGGTGTGGGGTGGGGTGACGGAACAGCTAGACCTATAGAGGGTGTTTTTGGGTTGAAGTTACAGATAGACCTAGTGGGGGTGGGGTGGGGGAAAGGAACAAATAGCCCTAGTGGGGGTGGGGTGGGGTGAAGGTACAGATAGACCTAGTGGGGGTGGGGTGGGGGAAAGGAACAAATAGCCCTAGTGGGGGTGGGGTGGGGTGAAGGAACAAATAGCCCTAGTGGGGGTGGGGTGGGGTGAAGGTACAGATAGACCTAGTGGGGATTGGGTGGGGTGAAGTTACCGATAGACCTAGTGGGGGTGGGGGTGGGGTGAAGTTACAGATAAACCTAGTGGGGTTTGGGTGGGTTGACGGTACAGATAGACCTATTGGGGGTGGGGTGGGGTGTAGGTTACAGAGAGACCAAGTGGAGGTGGGGTGGGGTGAAGGTACAGATAGACCTAGTGGGGGTGGGGTGGGGTGAAGTTACAGATAGAACTAGTGGGGGTGGGGTGGGGTGAAGGTACAGATAGACCTAGTGGGGGTGGGGTGGGGTGAAGGTACAGAGAGCCCTAGTTGGTTGGGGTGAAGGTACAGAGAGACCTAGTGGGGGGTGGGGTGGGGTGAAGGTACAGATAGACCTAGTGGGGGTGGGGTGGGGTGAAGGCACAGAGAGACCTAGTGGGGGTGGGGTTGGGTGAAGGTAATGATAGACCTAGTGGGGGGTGGGGTGGGATGAAGGTGCCGATAGCCCCAGTGGGGGTGGGATGGGGGGAAGGTACAGATAGAACTTGAGGGGGTGCTGTGGGGTGAAGGTACAGACAGCCCTAGTGGGGGTGGGGTGGGGTGACGGTACAGATAGACTTAGTGGGGGTGGGGTGGGGTGAAGGTACAGATAGCCCTAGTGGGGGTGGGGTGGGTTGAAGTTACAGATAGAACTAGTAGGGGTGGGGTGGGGTGAAGGTACAGATAGCCCTAGTGGGGGTGGGGTGGGGTGAAGGTACAGATAGCCCTAGTGGGGGTGGGGTGGGGGTGAAGGTACAGATAGCCCTAGTGGGGGTGGGGTGGGGGTGAAGGTACAGATAGCCCTAGTGGGGGTGGGGTGGGGTGACGGTACAGATAGACTTAGTGGGGGTGGGGTGGGGTGAAGATACATTTAGACATACTGGGGGAGGGGTGGGGTGAATGTACAGATAGCCCTAGTGGGGGTGGCGTGGTGTGAAGATACAGATAGACCTAGTGGGAGGTGGGTTGGGTTGAAGTTACAGTTAGACCAAGTGGGGGAGGGGGTGGGGTGAAGGTTCAGATAGCACTTGTGGGGTTGGGGTGGGGTTAAGGTACAGAAAGACCGAGTGGGGGTGGGGTGGGGTGAAGGTACAGATAGACCTAGTGGGTGTGGTGTGGGGTGAAGGTACAGATAGACCTAGTGGGAGGTGGGGTGGGATGAAGTTACAGTTAGACCTAGAGGGGGTGGGGGTGCGGTGAAGGTACAGATATCCCTAGTGGGGGTGGGGTGGGGTGAAGGTACAGACAGCACTAGTGGGGGTGGAGTGCGGTAAAGGTACAGATAGACCTAGTGGGGGTGGGGTGGGGTGAAGGTGTAGATAGCTCTAGTGCGGGTGGGGTGGGGTGAAGGTACAGATGGACCTACTGGAAGTGGGGTGGGGTGTAGGTACATATAGCCCTAGTGGGGGTGGGGTGAAGGTACAGATAGACCTAGTGGGGGTGGGGTGGGGTGAAGGTACAGATAGCCCTAGTGGGGGTGGGGTGGGGGTGAAGGTACATATAGCCCTATTGGGGGTGGGGTGGGGTGAAGGTACAGATAGCACTAGCGGGGTTGGGGTGGGGTGAAGGTACAGATAGACCTATTGGGGGTGGGGTGGGGTGAAGGTACAGATAGACCTAGTGAGGGTGGGGTGGGGTGAAGGTACAGATAGCCCTAGAGGGATTGGGGTGGAGTGAAGGTGCAGATAGCTCTAGTGCTTGAGGAATGAGTGAAGGTACAGGTAGAGTTCGTGGTGGTGCGGTGTGGTGAAGGGACAGATAGCACTAGAGGGGTTGGGGTGGGGTGAATGTGCAGATGGACCTACTGGAAGTGGGGGTGGGGTGAAGGTACAGATAGCCCTAGTGGGGGTGGGGTGGGGTGAAGGTACAGATAGACCTAGTGGGGGTGGGGTGGGGTGAAGGTACAGATAGCCCTAGTGGGGGTGGGGTGGGGTGAAGGTACAGATAGACCTAGTGGGGGTGGGGTGGGGTGAAGGTACAGATAGACCTAGTGGGGGGTGGGGTGGGGTGAAGGTACAGATAGACCTAGTGGGGGTGGGGTGGGGTGAAGGTACAGAGAGACCTAGTGGGGGTGGGGTGGGGGGGAAGGTACAGATAGCCCAAGTGGGGGTGGGGTGGGGTGAAGGTACAGATAGCCCTATTGGGGGTGGGGTGGGGTGAAGGTACAGATAGCCCTAGTGGGGGTGGGGTGCGGTGAAGGTACAGATAGACCTAATGGGGGTGGGGTGGGGGTGAAGGTACAGATAGACCTAGTGGGGGTGGGGTGGGGGGGAAGGTACAGATAGCCCTAGTGGGGGTGGGGTGGGGTGAAGGTACAGATAGACCTAGTGGGGGTGGGGTGGGGTGAGGGTACAGATAGACCTAGTGGGGGTGGGGTGGGGTGAAGGTACAGATAGCCCTAGTGGGGCTGGGGTGGGGTGAAGGTACAGATAGCCCTAGTGGGGGTGGGGTGGGGTGAAGGTACAGATAGACCTAGTGGGTGTGGGGTGTGGTGAAGGTACAGATAGCCCTAGTGGGGGTGGGGTGGGGTGAAGGTACAGATAGACCTAGTGGGGGTGGGGTGGGGTGAAGTTGCCGATAGCCCCAGGGGGGTGGGATGGGGGGAAGGTACAGATAGACCTAGTGGGGGTGGGATGGGGTGAAGGTACAGATTGCCCTAATGGACGTGGGGTGGGTTGAAGGTACAGATAGACCTAGTGGGGGTGGGGTGGGGTGAAGGTACAGATAGTCCTAGTGGGGGTGGGGTGGGGTGAAGGTACAGATAGCCCTAGTGGGGGGTGGGGTGGGGTGAAGGTACAGATAGCCCTAGTGGGGGTGGGGTGAAGGTACAGATAGCCCTAGTGGGGGTGGGGTGGGGTGAAGGTACAGATAGCCCTACTGGGGTTGGGGTGAAGGTACAGATAGTCCTAGTGGGGGTGGGGTGGGGTGAAGGTACAGATAGCCCTAGTGGGGGTGGGGTGAAGGTACAGATAGCCCTAGTGGGGGGTGGGGTGGGGTGAAGGTACAGATAGCCCTAGTGGGGGTGGGGTGAAGGTACAGATAGCCCTAGTGGGGGTGGGGTGGGGTGAAGGTACAGATAGACCTAGTGGGGGTGGGGTGGGGGTGAAGGTACAGATAGCCCTAGTGGGGGTGGGGTGGGGTGAAAGTACAGATAGCCCTAGTGGGGGTGGGGTGGGGTGAAGGTACAGATAGACCTAGCGGGGGTGGGGTGGGGTGAAGGTACAGATAGACCTAGTGGGGGTGGGGTGGTGTGATGGTACAGATAGACCTTGTGGGGGTGGGGTGGGGTGAAGGTACAGATAGACCTAAAGGGTGGGGTGGGGTGAAGGTACAGATAGCCCTAGTGGGGGTGGGGTATAGGGAAGGTACAGATAGACCTAGTGGGGGTGGGTGGGGTGAAGGTACAGATAGACCTAGTGGGGGTGGGGTGGGGTGAAGGTACAGATAGGCCTAGTGGGTGTGGGGTGGGGTGAAGGTACAGATAGACCTATTGGGTGTGGGGTGGGGTGAAGGTGCAGATAGACCTTGTGGGGGTGGGGTGGTGTGATGGTACAGATAGACCTTGTGGGGGTGGGGTGGCGTGAAGGTACAGATAGCCCTAGTGGGGGGTGGGGTGAAGGTACAGATAGACCTAAGGAAGTGGGGTGGGGTGCAGGTACATATAGAACTAGAGTGGGTGGGGTGGTGTGAAGGTACAGATAGACCTTGTGGGGGTGGGGTGGGGTGAAGGTACAGATAGCCCTAGTGGGGGTGGGTTGGGGTGAAGGTACAGATAGAACTAGTGGGGGTGGGGTGGGGTGAAGGGACAAATAGAACTAGTGGCTGTGGGGTGGCGTGAAGGTACAGATAGACCAAGTGGGGATGGGGTGGGGTGAAGGTCCAGATCGACCTAGTGTGGGTGGGGTGGGGTGAAGTTACAGTTAGACCAAAGGAAGTAGGGTGGGGTGAGGGTACATATAGACCTAGAATGGGTGGGGCGCAGTGAACTACAGAGAGACCTAGTGGGGGTGGTTTGGGGTGAAGGTACAGATAGCCCTAGTGGGGGTGGGGTGAGGTGAAGGTACAGATAGCCCTAGTGGGGGTGGGGTGGGGTGAAGGTACTGATAGACCTAGTGGGGGTGCTGTGAGGTGAAGGTACAGATAGCCCTAGTGGGAGTGGGGTGGGGTGAAGGTACAGATAGACCTAGTGGGGGTGGGGTGGGGTGAAGGTACTGTTAGACCTAGTGGGGGTGGGGAGGGGGTGAAGGTACAGATAGCCCTAGTGGGATTGGGGTGGAGTGAAGGTACAGATAGCTCTTGTGCGGGAGGAATGAGTGAAGGTACAGGTAGAATTCGTGGGGGTGCGGTGGGGTGAAGGGACAGATAGCCCTAGTGGGGGTGGGGTGGGGTGCAGGTACAGATAGACCTAGTGGGGGTGGGGTGGGGTGAAGGTACAGAGAGACCTAGTGGGGGTGGGGTGGGGTGAAGGTACAGATAGACCTACTGGGGGTGGGGTGGGGTGAAGGGACAGATAGCCCTAGTGGGGGTGGGGGGGGGGTGAATGTACAGATAGAACCAGTTGGGGTGGGATTGGGTGAAGACAGATAGTTCTAGAGAGGGTGGGGTAGGTTCAACTTACAGATAGACCTAGTGGGGGTGGGTTGGGTGAAGGTTCAGATAGACCTAGTGGGGGTGGGGTGGGGTGAAGGTACAGATATACCTAGTGGGGGTGGGGTGGGGTGAAGGTACAGTTAGACATAGTGGGGGTGGGGTGGGGGGTGGATGTGCAGATAGCCCTAGTGGGGGTGGGGGTGGGGTGAAGGTGCAGATAGCCCTAGAGGGGGTGAGGTGGGGTGAAGGTGCAGATGGACCTACTGGAAGTGGAGTGGGGTGTAGGTACATATAGACCTAAAGGGGGTGGGGTGGGGGGAAGGTACAGATAGACCTAGTGGGGGTGGGGTGGGGGGAAGGTACAGATAGACCTAGTGGAGGTTGGGTGCGGTGAAGTTACAGATAGACCTAGTCGGGGTGGGGTGAGGTGAATGTACAAGTAGACGTGGTGGGGGTGGGGTGGAGTGAAGGTACAGATAGAGCAAGTGTGCGTGGGGTGGGGTGAAGGTACAGAAACACCAAGTGGGGGTGGGGAGGGGTGTAGTTACATATAGACGAAGAGTGGGTGGAGTGGGTTGACGTTACAGATAGACCTACTGGTGGTGGGGTGGGGGGAAGGTACAGATAGACCTAGTGGGGTGGTGTGGGGTGAAGGTACAGAGAGACCTAGTGGGGGTGGGGTGGGGTGAAGGTACAGAGAGAACTAGTGGGGGTGGGGTGCGGTGAAGGTTCAGATAGACCTAGTCGGGGTGGAGTTGTGTGAAGGTAATGATAGACCTAGTGTGGGTGGGGTGGGGTGAAGGTGCCGATTAGCCCCAGTGGGGGTGTGATGGGGGGAAGGTACAGATAGACCTAGTGGGGGTGGGGTGGGTTGAATGTGCAGATAGCCCTAGTGGGGTGGGGAAGGGTGAAGTTGCAGATAGACCTAGTGGAAGTGGGGTGGGGTGAAGGTGCAGATAGCCCTAGTGGGGGTGGGGTGGGGTGAAGGTGCAGATAGCCCTAGACGGGGTGAGGTGTGGGGTGAAGGTGCAGATGGACCTACTGGTAGTGGGTTGGGGTTGTAGGTACATATAGACCTAGATGGGGTGGGGTGGGGTGAAGGTACAGATAGACCTAGTGGGGGTTGGGTGGGGTGAAGTTACCGATAGACCTAGTGGGGGTGGGGTGCGGAGAAGTTACAGATAAACCTAGTGGGGTTTGGGTGGGTTGACGGTACAGATAGACCTAGTGGGGGTGGGGTGGGGTGAAGGTACATATAGACCTAGAGAGGGTGGGGTGGGGTGAAGGTACAGAGAGACCAAGTGGGGGTGGGGTGGCGTGAAGGTACAGAGAGACCTAGTGGGGGTGGGGTGGGATGAAGGTACAGAGAGACTTAGTGGGGGTGGGGTGGGGTGAAGGTACAGAGAGACCTAGTGGGGGTGGGGTTGGGTGAAGGTAATGATAGACCTAGTGGGGTTTGGGGTGGGGTGAAGGTACAGTTAGACATAGTGGGGGTGGGGTGGGGTGAATGTGCAGATAGCCCTAGTGGGGGTGGGGTGGGGTGAATGTGCAGATAGCCCTAGTGGGGGTGGGGTGGGGTGAAGGTGCAGATAGCCCTAGAGGGTGTTAGGTGGGGTGAAGGTGCTGATGGACCTACTGGAAGTGGGGTGGGGTGTAGGTACATATAGACCTAGAGGGGGTGGGGTGGGGTGAAGTTACAGATAGACCTAGTGGGGGTGGGATTGGGTGTAGGTACATATAGGCCTAGAGGGGGTGGGGTGGGGTGAAGGTACAGAGATACCTACTGGGTTTGGGATGGGGTGAAGGTAACAGATAGACCTAGTGGGAATGGGGTGGGGTGAAGATACAGATTGCTCTAGTTGGGGTGGCGTGGGGTGAAGATACAGATAGACCTAGTGGGAAGTGGGGTGGGTTGAAGTTACAGTTAGACCTAGTGGGGGTGGGGTGGGGTGAAGTTACAGATAGACCTAGTGGGGGTGGGGTGGGGTGAAGGTACAGATAGACCCTAGTCGGGGGTGGGGTAAAGGTACAGATAGACCTAAGGAAGTGGTGTGGGGTGCAGGTTCATATAGAACTAGAGTGGGTGGTGTGGGGTGAAGGTACAGAGAGACCTTGTGGGGTGGGGGTGGGGTGAAGGTACAGATAGACCAAGTAGGGGTGGGGTCGGGTGAAGGTACAGATAGCCCTTGTGGGATTCGGTTGGAGTGAAGGTTCAGATAGATCTAGTGGGGTGGAATGAGTGAAGGTACAGGTAAAATTAGTGGGGGTGAGGTGGGGGTGAAGGGACAGATAGCCCTAGTGGGGGTGGTGTTGGGTGAAGGTGCAGATAGACCTAGTGGGGTTGGGGTTGGGTTATGGTGCAGATAGACCTAGTTGGTGTGGGGTGGGGGTGACGGAACAGCTAGACCTATAGAGGGTGTTTTGGGTTGAAGTTACAGATAGACCTAGTGGGGGGTGGGTGGGGTGAAGGTTCAGATAGACCTAGTGGGGGTGGGGTGGGTTGAAGGTACAGTTAGACCTAGTGGGGGTGGGGTGGGGGAAAGGTACAAATAGCCCGAGTGGGGGTGGGGGTGGGGTGAAGGTACAGATAGACCTAGTGGGGGTGGGGTGGGGTGAAGGTACAGATAGACCTAGTGGGGGTGGGGGTGGGGTGAAGGTACAGATAGCCCTAGTGGGGGGTGGGGTGGGGTGAAGGTACAGATAGCCCTAGTGGGGGTGGGGTGGGGTGAAGGTACAGATATTCCTAGTGGGGGTAGAGTGGGGTGAAGGTACAGATATTCCTAGTGGGGGTGGGTTGGGGTGAATGTGCAGATAGCCCTAGTGGGGGTGGGGTGGGGTGAAGGTACAGATATTCCTAGTGGGGGTGGGGTGGGGTGAATGTACAGATAGAACCAGTTGGGGTGGGATTGGGTGAAGGTACAGATAGTTCTAGAGAGGGTGGGGTAGGTTCAACTTACAGATAGACCTAGTGGGGGTGGGTTGGGGTGAAGGTTCAGATAGACCTAGTGGGGGTGGGGTGGGGTGAAGGTACAGATATACCTAGTGGGGGTGGGGTGGGGTGAAGGTACAGTTAGACATAGTGGGGGTGGGGTGGGGTGGATGTGCAGATAGCCCTAGTGGGGGTGGGGTGGGGTGAAGGTGCAGATAGCCCTAGAGGGGGTGAGGTGGGGTGAAGGTGCAGATGGACCTACTGGAAGTGGAGTGGGGTGTAGGTACATATAGACCTAAAGGGGGTGGGGTGGGGGCAAGGTACAGATAGACCTAGTGGGGGTGGGGTGGGGGGAAGGTACAGATAGACCTAGTGGAGGTTGGGTGCGGTGAAGTTACAGATAGACCTAGTCGGGGTGGGGGTGAGGTGAATGTACAAGTAGACGTGGTGGGGGTGGGGTGGAGTGAAGGTACAGATAGAGCAAGTGTGCGTGGGGTGGGGTGAAGGTACAGAAACACCAAGTGGGGGTGGGGAGGGGTCTAGTTACATATAGACGAAGAGTGGGTGGAGTGGGTTGACGTTACAGATAGACCTACTGGTGGTGGGGTGGGGGGAAGGTACAGATAGACCTAGTGGGGGTGGTGTGGGGTGAAGGTACAGAGAGACCTAGTGGGGGTGGGGTGGGGTGAAGGTACAGAGAGAACTAGTGGGGGTGGGGTGCGGTGAAGGTTCAGATAGACCTAGTGGGGGTGGAGTTGTGTGAAGGTAATGATAGACCTAGTGTGGGTGGGGTGGGGTGAAGGTGCCGATAGCCCCAGTGGGGGTGTGATGGGGGGAAGGTACAGATAGACCTAGTGGGGGTGGGGTGGGTTGAATGTGCAGATAGCCCTAGTGGGGGTGGGGAAGGGTGAAGTTGCAGATAGACCTAGTGGAAGTGGGGTGGGGTGAAGGTGCAGATAGCCCTAGTGGGGGTGGGGTGGGGTGAAGGTGCAGATAGCCCTAGACGGGGTGAGGTGGGGTGAAGGTACAGATAGACCTAGTGGGGGTTGGGTGGGGTGAAGTTACCGATAGACCTAGTGGGGGTGGGGTGCGGAGAAGTTACAGATAAACCTAGTGGGGTTTGGGTGGGTTGACGGTACAGATAGACCTAGTGGGGGTGGGTGGGGTGAAGGTACATATAGACCTAGAGAGGGTGGGGTGGGGTGAAGGTACAGAGAGACCAAGTGGGGGTGGGGTGGCGTGAAGGTACAGAGAGACCTAGTGGGGGTGGGGTGGGATGAAGGTACAGATAGACCTAGTGGGGGTGGGGTGGGGTGAAGGTACAGATAGACTTAGTGGGGGTGGGGTGGGGTGAAGGTACAGAGAGACCTAGTGGGGGTGGGGTTGGGTGAAGGTAATGATAGACCTAGTGGGGTTTGGGGTGGGGTGAAGGTACAGTTAGACATAGTGGGGGTGGGGTGGGGTGAATGTTGCAGATAGCCCTAGTGGGGGTGGGGTGGGGTGAATGTGCAGATAGCCCTAGTGGGGGTGGGGTGGGGTGAAGGTGCAGATAGCCCTAGAGGGGGTTAGGTGGGGTGAAGGTGCTGATGGACCTACTGGAAGTGGGGTGGGGTGTAGGTACATATAGACCTAGAGGGGGTGGGGTGGGGTGAAGTTACAGATAGACCTAGTGGGGGTGGGATTGGGTGTAGGTACATATAGGCCTAGAGGGGGTGGGGTGGGGTGAAGGTACAGAGATACCTACTGGGTTTGGGATGGGGTGAAGGTACAGATAGACCTAGTGGGAATGGGGTGGGGTGAAGATACAGATTGCTCTAGTTGGGGTGGCGTGGGGTGAAGATACAGATAGACCTAGTGGGAAGTGGGGTGGGTTGAAGTTACAGTTAGACCTAGTGTGGGGGTGGGGTGGGGTGAAGTTACAGATAGACCTAGTGGGGGTGGGGTGGGGTGAAGGTACAGATAGACCTAGTCGGGGGTGGGGTAAAGGTACAGATAGACCTAAGGAAGTGGTGTGGGGTGCAGGTTCATATAGAACTAGAGTGGGTGGTGTGGGGTGAAGGTACAGAGAGACCTTGTGGGGGTGGGGTGGGGTGAAGGTACAGATAGACCAAGTAGGGGTGGGGTCGGGTGAAGGTACAGATAGCCCTTGTGGGATTCGGTTGGAGTGAAGGTTCAGATAGATCTAGTGGGGGTGGAATGAGTGAAGGTACAGGTAAAATTAGTGGGGGTGAGGTGGGGTGAAGGGACAGATAGCCCTAGTGGGGGTGGTGTTGGGTGAAGGTGCAGATAGACCTAGTGGGGTTGGGGTTGGGTTATGGTGCAGATAGACCTAGTTGGTGTGGGGTGGGGTGACGGAACAGCTAGACCTATAGAGGGTGTTTTGGGTTGAAGTTACAGATAGACCTAGTGGGGGTGGGGTGGGGTGAAGGTTCAGATAGACCTAGTGGGGGTGGGGTGGGTTGAAGGTACAGTTAGACCTAGTTGGGGTGGGGTGGGGGAAAGGTACAAATAGCCCGAGTGGGGGTGGGGTGGGGTGAAGGTACAGATAGACCTAGTGGGGGTGGGGGTGGGGTGAAGGTACAGATAGCCCTAGTGGGGGTGGGGTGGGGTGAAGGTACAGATAGACCTAGTGGGGGTGGGGTGGGGTGAAGGTACAGATAGCCCTAGTGGGGGTGGGGTGGGGTGAAGGTACAGATATTCCTAGTGGGGGTGGGGTGGGGTGAATGTGCAGATAGCCCTAGTGGGGGTGGGGTGGGGTGAAGGTACAGATATTCCTAGTGGGGGTGGGGTGGGGTGAATGTGCAGATAGCCCTAGTGCGAGTCAGGTGGGTTGAAGGTGCAGATAGCCCTAGAGGGGGTGAGGTTTGGTGAAGGTGCAGATGGACCTAATGGAAGTGGGGTGGGGTGTAGGTACATATAGACCTAAAGGGGGTGGGGTGGGGGGAAGGTACAGATAGACCTAGTGGGGGTGGGGTGGGGGGAAGGTACAGATAGACCTAGTGGATGTTGGGTGCGGTGAAGTTACAGATAGACCTAGTCGGGGTGGGGTGAGGTGAATGTACAAGTAGACGTGGTGGGAGTGGGGTGGAGTGAAGGTACAGATAGAGCAAGTGTGCGTGGGGTGGGGTGAAGGTACAGAAACACCAAGTGGGGGTGGGGAGGGGTGTAGTTACATATAGACGAAGAGTGGGTGGAGTGGGTTGAAGTTACAGATAGACCTACTGGGGGTGGGGTGGGGGGAAGGTACAGATAGACCTAGTGGGGGTGGTGTGGGGTGAAGGTACAGAGAGACCTAGTGGGGGTGGGGTGGGGTGAAGGTACAGAGAGAACTAGTGGGGGTGGGGTGCGGTGAAGGTTCAGATAGACCTAGTGGGGGTGGAGTTGTGTGAAGGTAATGATAGACCTAGTGGGGGTGGGGTGGGGTGAAGGTGCCGATAGCCCCAGTGGGGGTGTGATGGGGGGAAGGTACAGATAGACCTAGTGGGGGTGGGGTGGGTTGAATGTGCAGATAGCCCTAGTGGGGGTGGGGAAGGGTGAAGTTGCAGATAGACCTAGTGGAAGTGGGGTGGGGTGAAGGTGCAGATAGCCCTAGTGGGGGTGGGGTGGGGTGAAGGTGCAGATAGCCCTAGACGGGGTGAGGTGGGGTGAAGGTGCAGATGGACCTACTGGTAGTGGGTTGGGGTGTAGGTACATATAGACCTAGAGGGGGTGGGGTGGGGTGAAGGTACAGATAGACCTAGTGGGGGTTGGGTGGGGTGAAGTTACCGATAGACCTAGTGGGGTTGGGGTGCGGAGAAGTTACAGATAAACCTAGTGGGGTTTGGGTGGGTTGACGGTACAGATAGACCTAGTGGGGGTGGGGTGGGGTGAAGGTACATATAGACCTAGAGAGGGTGGGGTGGGGTGAAGGTACAGAGAGACCAAGTGGGGGTGGGGTGGCGTGAAGGTACAGAGAGACCTAGTGGGGGTGGGGTGGGATGAAGGTACAGATAGACCTAGTGGGGGTGGGGTGGGGTGAAGGTACAGAGAGACCTAGTGGGGGTGGGGTTGGGTGAAGATAATGATAGACCTAGTGGGGTTTGGGGTGGGGTGAAGGTACAGTTAGACATAGTGGGGGTGGGGTCGTTGAATGTGCAGATAGCCCTAGTGGGGGTGGGGTGGGGTGAATGTGCAGATAGCCCTAGTGGGGGTGGGGTGGGGTGAAGGTGCAGATAGCCCTAGAGGGGGTTAGGTGGGGTGAAGGTGCTGATGGACCTACTGGAAGTGGGGAGGGGTGTAGGTACATATAGACCTAGAGGGGGTGGGGTGGGGTGAAGTTACAGATAGACCTAGAGGGGGTGGGATGGGGTGTAGGTACATATAGGCCTAGAGGGGGTGGGGTGGGGTGAAGGTACAGAGAGACCTACTGGGTTTGGGATGGGGTGAAGGTACAGATAGACCTAGTGGGGATGGGGTGGGGTGAAGGTACAGATTGCTCTAGTTGGGGTGGCGTGGGGTGAAGATACAGATAGACCTAGTGGGAGGTGGGGTGGGTTGAAGTTACAGTTAGACCTAGTGGGGGTGGGGTGGGGTGAAGTTACAGATAGACCTAGTGGGGGTGGGGTGGGGTGAAGGTACAGATAGACCTAGTGGGGGGTGGGGTAAAGGTACAGATAGACCTAAGGAAGTGGGGTGGGGTGCAGGTTCATATAGAACTAGAGTGGGTGGTGTGGGGTGAAGGTACAGAGAGACCTTGTGGGGGTGGGGTGGGGTGAAGGTACAGATAGACCAAGTAGGGGTGGGGTCGGGTGAAGGTACAGATAGCCCTTGTGGGATTCGGTTCGAGTGAAGGTTCAGATAGATCTAGTGGGGGTGGAATGAGTGAAGGTACAGGTAAAATTAGTGGGGGTGAGGTGGGGTGAAGGGACAGATAGCCCTAGTGGGGGTGGGGTTGGGTGAAGGTGCAGATAGACCTAGTGGGGTTGGGGTTGGGTTATGGTGCAGATAGACCTAGTTGGTGTGGGGTGGGGTGACGGAACAGATAGACCTAGAGAGGGTGTTTTGGGTTGAAGTTACAGATAGACCTAGTGGGGGTGGGGTGGGGTGCATGTTCAGATAGACCTAGTGGGGGTGGGGTGGGTTGAAGGTACAGTTAGACCTAGTGGGGGTGGGGTGGGGGAAAGGTACAAATAGCCCTAGTGGGGGTGGGGTGGGGTGAAGGTACAGATAGACCTAGTGGGGGTGGGGTGGGGTGAAGGTACAGATAGACCTAGTGGGGGTGGGGGTGGGGTGAAGGTACAGATAGCCCTAGTGGGGGTGGGGTGGGGTGAATGTGCAGATAGCCCTAGTGGGGGTGGGGTGGGGTGAAGGTACAGATAGCCCTAGTGGGGGTGGGGTGGGGTGAATGTGCAGATAGCCCTAGTGCGAGTCAGGTGGGTTGAAGGTGCAGATAGCCCTAGAGGGGGTGAGGTTTGGTGAAGGTGCAGATGGACCTAATGGAAGTGGGGTGGGGTGTAGGTACATATAGACCTAAAGGGGGTGGGGTGGGGGGAAGGTACAGATAGACCTAGTGGGGGTGGGGTGTGGGGAAGGTACAGATAGACCTAGTGGAGGTTGGGTGCGGTGAAGTTACAGATAGACCTAGTCGGGGTGGGGTGAGGTGAATGTACAAGTAGATGTGGTGGGGGTGGGGTGGAGTGAAGGTACAGATAGAGCAAGTGTGCGTGGGGTGGGGTGAATGTACAGAAACACCAAGTGGGGGTGGGGAGGGGTCTAGTTACATATAGACGAAGAGTGGGTGGAGTGGGTTGACGTTACAGATAGACCTACTGGGGGTGGGGTGGGGGGAATGTACAGATAGACCTAGTGGGGGGTGGTGTGGGGTGAAGGTACAGAGAGACCTAGTGGGGGTGGGGTGGGGTGAAGGTACAGAAAGAACTAGTGGGGGTGGGGTGCGGTGAAGGTTCAGATAGACCTAGTGGGGGTGGAGTTGGGTGAAGGTAATGATAGACCTAGTGGGGGTGGGGTGGGGTGAAGGTGCCGATAGCCCCAGTGGGGGTGTGATGGGGGGAAGGTACAGATAGACCTAGTGGGGGTGGGGTGGGGTGAAGGTACAGATAGACCTAGTGGGGGTGGCGTGGGGTGAAGGTACAGATAGCCCTAGTGGGTGTGGGGTGGGGTGAAGGTGCAGATAGCCCTAGTGGGGGTGGGGTGGGGTGAAGGTACAGATAGCCCTAGACGGGGTGAGGTGGGGTGAAGGTGCAGATGGACCTACTGGTAGTGGGTTGGGGTGTAGGTACATATAGACCTAGAGGGGGTGGGGTGGGGTGAAGGTACAGATAGACCTAGTGGGGGTTGGGTGGGGTGAAGTTACCGATAGACCTAGTGGGGGTGGGGTGCGGAGAAGTTACAGATAAACCTAGTGGGGTTTGGGTGGGTTGACGGTACAGATAGACCTAGTGGGGGTGGGGTGGGGTGAAGGTACAGGTAGACCTAGTGGGGATTGGGTGGGGTGAAGTTACCGATAGACCTAGTGGGGGTGGGGTGGGGTGAAGTTACAGATAAACCTAGTGTGGTTTGGGTGGGTTGACGGTACAGATAGACCTAGTGGGGGTCGGGTGGGCTGTAGGTACATATTGACCTAGAGGGGGTGGGATGGGGTGAAGGTACAGAGAGACCAAGTGGAGGTGGGGTGGGGTGAAGGTACAGAGAGACCTAGTGGGGGTGGGGTTGGGTGAAGGTACAGATAGACCTAGTGGGGTGTGGGGTGGGGTGAAGGTGCCGATAGCCCCAGTGGGGGTGTGATGGGGGGAAGGCACAGATAGAACTTGAGGGGGTGCTGTGGGGTGAAGGTACAGATAGCCCTAGTGGGGGTGGGGTGGGGTGACGGTACAGATATACCTAGTGGGGGTGGGGTGGGTTGAAGTTACAGATAGAACTAGTAGGGGTGGGGTGGGGTGAAGGTACAGATAGACCTAGTCGGGGTGGGGTGGGTTGAAGTTACAGATAGAACTAGTAGGGGTGGGGTGGGGTGAAGGTACATTTAGACCTACTGGGGGAGGGGTGGGGTGAATGTACAGATAGCCCTAGAAGGGCTGGGGTGGTGTGAAGGTGCAGATAGACCTAGTGGGGGTGGGGTGGGGGGAAGGTACTTTTAGACATAATGGGGTTGGGTTGGGGTGAATGTGCAGATAGCCCTAGTGCGAGTCGGGTGGGTTGAAGGTGCAGATAGCCCTAGAGGGGGTGAGGTTTGGTGAAGGTGCAGATGGACCTAATGGAAGTGGGGTGGGGTGTAGGTACATATAGACCTAAAGGGGGTGGGGTGGGGGGAAGGTACAGATAGACCTAGTGGGGGTGGGGTGGGGTGAAGGTACAGATAGCCCTAGTGGGGGTGGGGTGGGGTGAATGTGCAGATAGCCCTAGTTGGGGTGGGGTGGGGTGAAGGTACAGATAGCCCTAGTGGGGGTGGGGTGGGGTGAATGTGCAGATAGCCCTAGTGCGAGTCAGGTGGGTTGAAGGTGCAGATAGCCCTAGAGGGGGTGAGGTTTGGTGAAGGTGCAGATGGACCTAATGGAAGTGGGGTGGGGTGTAGGTACATATAGACCTAAAGGGGGTGGGGTGGGGGGAAGGTACAGATAGACCTAGTGGGGGTGGGGTGGGGGGAAGGTACAGATAGACCTAGTGGGGGTGGGGTGGGGTGAAGGTACAGATAGACCTAGTGGGGGTGGGGGTGGGGTGAAGGTACAGATAGCCCTAGTGGGGGTGGGGTGGGGTGAATGTGCAGATAGCCCTAGTGGGGGTGGGGTGGGGTGAAGGTACAGATAGCCCTAGTGGGGGTGGGGTGGGGTGAAGGTACAGATAGCCCTAGTGGGGGTGGGGTGGGGTGAATGTGCAGATAGCCCTAGTGCGAGTCAGGTGGGTTGAAGGTGCAGATAGCCCTAGAGGGGGTGAGGTTTGGTGAAGGTGCAGATGGACCTAATGGAAGTGGGGTGGGGTGTAGGTACATATAGACCTAAAGAGGGTGGGGTGGGGGGAAGGTACAGATAGACCTAGTGGGGGTGGGGTGTGGGGAAGGTACAGATAGATCTAGTGGAGGTTGGGTGCGGTGAAGTTACAGATAGACCTAGTCGGGGTGGGGTGAGGTGAATGTACAAGTAGATGTGGTGGGGGTGGGGTGGAGTGAAGGTACAGATAGAGCAAGTGTGCGTGGGGGGGGGGTGAAGGTACAGAATCACCAAGTGGGGGTGGGGAGGGGTCTAGTTACATATAGACGAAGAGTGGGTGGAGTGGGTTGACGTTACAGATAGACCTACTGGGGGTGGGGTGGGGGGAAGGTACAGATAGACCTAGTGGGGGTGGTGTGGGGTGAAGGTACAGAGAGACCTAGTGGGGGTGGGGTGGGGTGAAGGTACAGAGAGAACTAGTGGGGATGGGGTGCGGTGAAGGTTCAGATAGACCTAGTGGGGGTGGAGGTTGGTGAAGGTAATGATAGACCTAGTGGGGGTGGGGTGGGGTGAAGGTGCCGATAGCCCCAGTGGGGGTGTGATGGGGGGAAGGTACAGATAGACCTAGTGGGGGTGGGGTGGGGTGAAGGTACAGATAGACCTAGTGGGGGTGGGGTGGGGGGAAGGTACAGATAGACCTAGTGGGGGTGGGGTGGGGTGAAGGTACAGATAGACCTAGTGGGGGTGGGGTGGGTTGAAGGTACAGATAGACCTAGTGGGGGTGGGGTGGGGTGAAGGTACAGATAGACCTAGTGGGGGTGGGGTGGGGTGAAGGTACAGATAGACCAAGTGGGGGTGGGGTGGGGTGAAGGTACAGATAGCCCTAGTGGGGGTGGGGAATGGTGAAGTTGCAGATAGACCTAGTGGAAGTGGGGTGGGGTGAAGGTGCAGATAGCCCTAGTGGGGGTGGGGTGGGGTGAAGGTACAGATAGACCTAGTGGGGGTGGGGTGAGGTGAAGGTACAGATAGCCCTAGTGGGGGTGGGGTGGGGTGAAGGTGCAGATAGCCCTAGACGGGGTGAGGTGGGGTGAAGGTGCAGATGGACCTACTGGTATTGGGGTGGGGTGTAGGTACATATAGACCTAGAGGGGGTGGGGTGGGGTGAAGGTGCAGATAGACCTAGTGGGGGTTGGGTGGGGTGAAGTTACCGATAGACCTAGTGGGGGTGGGGTGGGGTGAAGTTACAGATAAACCTAGTGGGGTTTGGGTGGGTTGACGGTACAGATAGACCTAGTGGGGGTCGGGTGGGCTGTAGGTACATATTGACCTAGAAGGGGTGGGATGGGGTGAAGGTACAGAGAGACCAAGTGGAGGTGGGGTGGGGTGAAGGTACAGAGAGACCTAGTGGAGGTGGGGTTGCGTGAAGGTACAGATAGACCTAGTGGGGTGTGGGGTGGGGTGAAGGTGCCGATAGCCCCAGTGGGGGTGGGATGGGGGGAAGGCACAGATAGAACTTGAGGGGGTGCTGTGGGGTGAAGGTACAGATAGCCCTAGTGGGGGTGGGGTGGGGTGACGGTACAGATATACCTAGTGGGGGTGGGGTGGGTTGAAGTTACAGATAGAACTAGTAGGGGTGGGGTGGGGTGAAGGTACAGATAGACCTAGTCGGGGTGGGGTGGGGTGAAGGTACATTTAGACCTACTGGGGGAGGGGTGGGGTGAATGTACAGATAGCCCTAGTGGGGGTGGGGTGGTGTGAAGGTGCAGATAGCCCTAGAGGGGGTTAGGTAGGGTGAAGGTGCCGATGGACCTACTGGAAGTGGGGTGGGGTGTAGGTACATGTAGACCTAGATGGGGTGGGGTGGGGTGAAGTTACAGATAGACCTAGTGGGGGTGGGGTGGGGTGAAGTTACAGATCAAACTAGTGGGGGTGAGGTTGGGTGAAGGTGCAGATAGACCTAGTGGGGGTGGGGTGGGGGGAAGGCACTTTTAGACATAATGGGGTTGGGGTGGGGTGAATGTGCAGATAGCCCTAGTGCGAGTCGGGTGGGTTGAAGGTGCAGATAGCCCTAGAGGGGGTGAGGTTTGGTGAAGGTGCAGATGGACCTAATGGAAGTGGGGTGCGGTGTAGGTACATATAGACCTAAAGGGGGTGGGGTGGGGGGAAGGTACAGATAGACCTAGTGGGGGTGGGGTGGGGTGAAGGTACAGATAGCCCTAGTGGGGGTGGGGTGGGGTGAATGTGCAGATAGCCCTAGTGGGGGTGGTTGGGGTGAAGGTACAGATAGCCCTAGTGGGGGTGGGGTGGGGTGAATGTGCAGATAGCCCTAGTGCGAGTCAGGTGGGTTGAAGGTGCAGATAGCCCTAGAGGGGGTGAGGTTTGGTGAAGGTGCAGATGGACCTAATGGAAGTGGGGTGGGGTGTAGGTACATATAGACCTAAAGGGGGTGGGGTGGGGGCAAGGTACAGATAGACCTAGTGGGGGTGGGATGGGGGGAAGGTACAGATAGACCTATTGGAGGTTGGGTGCGGTGAAGTTACAGATAGACCTAGTCGGGGTGGGGTGAGGTGAATGTACAAGTAGACGTGGTGGGGGTGGGGTGGAGTGAAGGTACAGATAGAGCAAGTGTGCGTGGAGTGGGTTGAAGTTACAGATAGACCTACTGGGTGTGGGGTGGGGGGAAGGTACAGATAGACCTAGTGGGGGTGGTGTGGGGTGAAGGTACAGATAGACCTAGTGGGGATGGGGTGGGGTGAAGGTAGAGAGAAAACTAGTGGGGGTGGGGTGCTGTGAAGGTTCAGATAGACCTAGTGGGGGTGGTGTTGGGTGAAGGTAATGATAGACCTAGTGGGGGTGGGGTGGGGTGAAGGTGCCGATAGCCCCAGTGGGGGTGTGATGGGGGGAAGGTACAGATAGACCTAGTGGGGGTGGGGTGTGTTGAATGTGCAGATAGCCCTAGTGGGGGTGGGGTGGGGTGAAGTTGCAGATAGACCTAGTGGGTGTGGGGTGGGGTGAAGGTGCAGATAGCCCTAGTGGGGGTGGGGTGGGGTGAAGGTGCAGATAGCCCTAGACGGGGTGAGGTGGGGTGAAGGTGCAGATGGACCTACTGGTAGTGGGGTGGGGTGTAGGTACATATAGACCTAGAGGGGGTGGGGTGGTGTGAAGGTACAGATAGACCTAGTGGGGGTTGGGTGGGGTGAAGTTACCGATAGACCTAGTGGGGGTGGGGTGCGGAGAAGTTACAGATAAACCTAGTGGGGTTTGGGAGGGTTGACGGTACAGATAGACCTAGTGGGGGTGGGGTGGGGTGAAGGTACAGATAGACCTAGTGGGGGTGGGGTGGGGTGAAGGTACATATAGACCTAGAGAGGGTGGGGTGGGGTGAAGGTACAGAGAGACCAAGTGGGGGTGGGGTGGCGTGAAGGTACAGAGAGACCTAGTGGGGGTGGGGTGGGATGAAGGTACAGATAGACCTAGTGGGGGTGGGGTGGGGTGAAGGTACAGAGAGACCTAGTGGGGGTGGGGTGGGGTGAAGGTACAGATAGACCTAGTGGGGTTTGGGGTGGTGTGAAGGTACAGATAGACCTAGTGGGGTTTGGGGTGGGGTGAAGGTACAGTTAGACATAGTGGGGGTGGGGTCGGTGAATGTGCAGATAGCCCTAGTGGGGGTGGGGTGGGGTGAATGTGCAGATAGCCCTAGTGGAGGTGGGGTGGGGTGAAGGTGCAGATAGCCCTATAGGGGGTTAGGTGGGGTGAAGGTGCTGATGGACCTACTGGAAGTGGGGTGGGGTGTAGGTACATATAGACCTATAGGGGGTGGGGTGGGGTGAAGTTACAGATAGACCTAGTGGGGGTGGGATGGGGTGTAGGTACATATAGGCCTAGAGGGGGTGGGGTGGGGTGAAGGTACAGAGAGACCTACTGGGTTTGGGATGGGGTGAAGGTACAGATAGACCTAGTGGGGATGGGGTGGGGTGAAGGTACAGATTGCTCTAGTTGGGGTGGCGTGGGGTGAAGATACAGATAGACCTAGTGGGAGGTGGGGTGGGTTGAAGTTACAGTTAGACCTAGTGGGGGTGGGGTGGGGTGAAGTTACAGATAGACCTAGTGGGGGTGGGGTGGGGTGAAGGTACAGATAGACCTAGTGGGGGGTGGGGTAAAGGTACAGATAGACCTAAGGAAGTGGGGTGGGGTGCAGGTTCATATAGAACTAGAGTGGGTGGTGTGGGGTGAAGGTACAGAGAGACCTTGTGGGGGTGGGGTGGGGTGAAGGTACAGATAGACCTAGTGGGGGTGGGGTGGGGTGAAGATACAGATAGCCCTAGTGGGGGTGGGGTGGGGTGAAGTTACAGATAGACCAAGTAGGGGTGGGGTCGGGTGAAGGTACAGATAGCCCTTGTGGGATTCGGTTGGAGTGAAGGTTCAGATAGATCTAGTGGGGGTGGAATGAGTGAAGGTACAGGTAAAATTAGTGGGGGTGAGGTGGGGTGAAGGGACAGATAGCCCTAGTGGGGGTGGGGTTGGGTGAAGGTGCAGATAGACGTAGTGGGGTTGGGGTTGGGTTATGGTGCAGATAGACCTAGTTGGTGTGGGGTGGGGTGACCGAACAGATAGACCTAGAGAGGGTGTTTTGGGTTGAAGTTACAGATAGACCTAGTGGGGGTGGGGAGGGGTGAAGGTACAGATAGACCTAGTGGGGGTGGGGTGGGGTGAAGGTTCAGATAGACCTAGTGGGGGTGGGGTGGGTTGAAGGTACAGTTAGACCTAGTGGGGGTGGGGTGGGGGAAAGGTACAAATAGCCCTAGTGGGGGTGGGGTGGGGTGAAGGTACAGATAGACCTAGTGGGGGTGGGGTGGGGTGAAGGTACAGATAGACCTAGTGGGGGTGGGGGTGGGGTGAAGGTACAGATAGCCCTAGTGCGGGTGGGGTGTGGTGAAGTTGCAGATAGCCCTAGACGGGGTGAGGTGTGGTGAAGGGTCAGATGGACCTACTGGTAGTGGGGTGGGGTGTAGCGACATGTAGACCTAGAGGGGGTGGGGTGGGGTGAAGGTACAGGTAGACCTAGTGGGGGTGGGGTGGGGTGAAGGTACAGATAGACCTAGTGGGGGTGGGGTGGGGTGAAGTTACCGATAGACCTAGTGGGGGTGGGGTGGGGTGAAGTTACAGATAAACCTAGTGGGGTTTGGGTGGGTTGACGGTACAGATAGACCTAGTGGGGGTCGGGTGGGGTGTAGGTACATATTGACCTAGAGGGGGTGGGATGGGGTGAAGGTACAGATAGACCAAGTGGAGGTGGGGTGGGGTGAAGGTACAGATGCCCCTAGTGGGGGTGGGGTGGGGTGAAGGTACAGATAGACCTAGTGGGGGTGGGGTGGGGGTGACGGTACATATTGACCTAGAGGGGGTGGGATGGGGTGAAGGTACAGATAGACCAAGTGGAGGTGGGGTGGGGTGAAGGTACAGATGCCCCTAGTGGGGGTGGGGTGGGGTGAAGGTACAGATAGCCCTAGTGGGGGTGGGGTGGGGTGAAGTTACAGATAGACCAAGTAGGGGTGGGGTCGGGTGAAGGTACAGATAGCCCTTGTGGGATTCGGTTGGAGTGAAGGTTCAGATAGATCTAGTGGGGGTGGAATGAGTGAAGGTACAGGTAAAATTAGTGGGGGTGAGGTGGGGTGAAGGGACAGATAGCCCTAGTGGGGGTGGGGTTGGGTGAAGGTGCAGATAGACCTAGTGGGGTTGGGGTTGGGTTATGGTGCAGATAGACCTAGTTGGTGTGGGGTGGGGTGACGGAACAGATAGACCTAGAGAGGGTGTTTTGGGTTGAAGTTACAGATAGACCTAGTGGGGGTGGGGAGGGGTGAAGGTACAGATAGACCTAGTGGGGGTGGGGTGGGGTGAAGGTTCAGATAGAACTAGTGGGGGTGGGGTGGGTTGAAGGTACAGTTAGACCTAGTGGGGGTGGGGTGGGGGAAAGGTACAAATAGCCCTAGTGGGGGTGGGGTGGGGTGAAGGTACAGATAGACCTAGTGGGGGTGGGGTGGGGTGAAGGTACAGATAGCCCTAGTGCGGGTGGGGTGTGGTGAAGTTGCAGATAGCCCTAGACGGGGTGAGGTGTGGTGAAGGGTCAGATGGACCTACTGGTAGTGGGGTGGGGTGTAGCGACATATAGACCTAGAGGGGGTGGGGTGGGGTGAAGGTACAGGTAGACCTAGTGGGGGTGGGGTGGGGTGAAGGTACAGATAGACCTAGTGGGGGTGGGGTGGGGTGAAGTTACCGATAGACCTAGTGGGGGTGGGGTGGGGTGAAGGTACAGATAAACCTAGTGTGGTTTGGGTGGGTTGACGGTACAGATAGACCTAGTGGGGGTCGGGTGGGGTGTAGGTACATATTGACCTAGAGGGGGTGGGATGGGGTGAAGGTACAGATAGACCAAGTGGAGGTGGGGTGGGGTGAAGGTACAGATGCCCCTAGTGGGGGTGGGGTGGGGTGAAGGTACAGATAGACCTAGTGGGGGTGGGGTGAAGGTACAGAGAGACCAAGTGGAGGTGGGGTGGGGTGAAGGTACAGATGCCCCTAGTGGGGGTGGGGTGGGGTGAAGGTACAGATAGACCTAGTGGGGGTGGGGTGAAGGTACAGAGAGACCTAGTGGGGGTGGGGTGGGGTGAAGGTACAGATAGCCCTAGTGGGGGTGGGGTGGGGTGAAGGTACAGATAGACCTAGTGGGGGTGGGGTGGGTTGAAGGTACAGAGAGACCTAGTGGGGGTGGGGTTGGGTGAAGGTAATGATAGACCTAGTGGGGGGTGGGGTGGGGTGAAGGTGCCGATAGCCCCAGTGGGGGTGGGATGGGGGGAATGTACAGATAGAACTTGAGGGGGTGCTGTGGGGTGAAGGTACAGATAGCCCTAGTGGGGGTGGGGTGGGGTGACGGTACAGATATACCTAGTGGGGGTGGGGTGGGTTGAAGTTACAGATAGAACTAGTAGGGGTGGGGTGAAGGTACAGATAGACCTAGTCGGGGTGGGGTGGGGTGAAGGTACATTTAGACCTACTGGGGGAGGGGTGGGGTGAATGTACAGATAGCCCTAGTGGTGGTGGGGTGGGGTGAAGGTGCAGATAGCCCTAGAGGGGGTTAGGTAGGGTGAAGGTGCAGATGGACCTACTGGAAGTGGGGTGGGGTGTAGGTACATGTAGACCTAGAAGGGGTGGGGTGGGGTGAAGTTACAGATAGACCTAGTGGGGGTGGGATGGGGTGTAGGTACATATAGACCTAGTGGGGGTGGGGTGGTGTGAAGGTACAGATAGCCCTAGTGGGGGTGGGGTGGTGTGAAGGTACAGATAGACCTAGTGGGGGTGGGGTGGGGTGAAGGTACAGATAGACCTAGTGGGGGTGGGGTGGGGTGAAGGTACAGATAGACCTAGTGGGGGTGGGGTGGGGTGAAGGTACAGATAGCCCTAGTGGGGGTGGGGTGGGGTGAAGGTACAGATAGCCCTAGTGGGGGTGGG
>JANJGN010000570.1:292500-297500 GCA_026770705.1 Isurus oxyrinchus
TGTGAGTATGTATGAGTGTGAGTGTGAGTGTGTGTGTGAGAGTGAGTGTGTGTGAGTGAGTGTGAGTGTGTGTGAGTGTTAGTGAGTGAGTGTGAATGTGAGTGTGTGTGAGTGTGAGTGTGTGTGAGTGTTTGTGAGTGTGAGTGAGTGTGAGTGTGTGTGAGTGTGAGTGAGTGTGAGTGAGTTTGTGTGTGTGTGTGTGTTTCTGTGAGTGAGTGTGACTGTGAGTGAGTGAGTGTGAGTGTGTGAGTGAGTGTGCGTGTGACTGTGTGTGAGTGTGTGTGAGTGTGTGTGAGTGTGAGTGTGTGGGAGTGTGAGTGAGTGTGAGTGTTTGTGTGTGTCAGTGTGTGTGTGTGTGTGAGTGTGATTGTGCGTGTTTGAGTGTGCGTGATTGTGAGTGTGAGTGTGTGTGTGAGTGTCAGTGTGTGTGTGTGTGAGTGTGAATGAGTGAGTGTGAGTGTGTGTGAGTGTGTGTGTGTGTGAGTGTGAGTGTGTGAGTGTGAGTGAGTGTGACTGTGAGTGAGTGTGCATGTGAGAGTGAGTGAGTGTGAGTGAGTGTGTGTGTGAGTGTGAGTGAGTGTGTGAGTGTATGTGTGTGAGAGTGTGTGTGAGTGTGAGTGTGTGTGAGTGTGTGTGTGTGTGAGTGTGAGTGTGAGTGTGTGTGAGTGAATGTGTGTGTGAGTATGAGTGTGTGTGAGTGTGTTTGTGAGTGTTAGTGAGTGTGAGTGAGTGTGTGTGAGTGACTGAGTCTGTGATTGTGAGTGTGTGTGTGAGTGTGTGTGAGTGAGTGTGTGTGCATGTGAGTGAGTGTGTCTGTGTGTGTGAGTGTGAGTGTGAGTGTGTGTGAGTGTGTGTGAGTGTGAGTGTGAGTGTGTGTGAGTGTGTGAGTGTGTGCGTGTGTTTGAGTGAGTGTGTGTGAGTGTGTGTGTGTAGTGACTGTGAGTGTGAGTGTATGTGTGAGTGAGAGTGAGTGTGTGTGAGTGTGAGTGTGTGTGTGAGTGTGAGTGTGAGTGAGTGTGTGTGTGTGAATGTGTGTCAGTGTGAGTGTGTGTGAGTGTGTGTGTGTGTATATATGTGTATATGTGAATGTGAGTGTGTGAGTGTGTGTGAGTGTGAGTGTGTGTGTGTGAGTGAGTGTGTGTGAGTGTGTGTGAGTGAGTGTGAGTGTGTATGAGTGTGTGAGTGTGTGTGTGTGAGTGAGTGTGTGTGAGTGTGCGTGAGTGACTGTGAGTGTGAGTGTATGTGTGAGTGAGAGTGAGTGTGTGTGAGTGTGAGTGTGTGTGAGTGTGAGTGTGTGTGTGAGTGTGAGTGTGAGTGAGTGGGTGTGTGTGTGAGTTTGTGTGTGTGGGTGTGTGTGTGTGTGAGTGTGTGTGACTGTGAGTGTGTGTGTGTGAGTGTGAGTTTGTGTGTGTGAGTGTGTGTGAGTGTGAGTGTGTGAGTGTGCATGACTGTGAGTATGTATGAGTGTGAGTGTGAGTGTGTGTGTGAGAGTGAGTGTGTGTGAGTGAGTGTGAGTGTGTGTGAGTGTTAGTGAGTGAGTGTGAATGTGAGTGTGTGTGAGTGTGAGTGTGTGTGAGTGTTTGTGAGTGTGAGTGAGTGTGAGTGTGTGTGAGTGTGAGTGAGTGTGAGTGAGTTTGTGTGTGTGTGTGTGTTTCTGTGAGTGAGTGTGACTGTGAGTGAGTGAGTGTGAGTGTGTGAGTGAGTGTGCGTGTGACTGTGTGTGAGTGTGTGTGAGTGTGTGTGAGTGTGAGTGTGTGGGAGTGTGAGTGAGTGTGAGTGTTTGTGTGTGTCAGTGTGTGTGTGTGTGTGAGTGTGATTGTGCGTGTTTGAGTGTGCGTGATTGTGAGTGTGAGTGTGTGTGTGAGTGTCAGTGTGTGTGTGTGTGAGTGTGAATGAGTGAGTGTGAGTGTGTGTGAGTGTGTGTGTGTGTGAGTGTGAGTGTGTGAGTGTGAGTGAGTGTGACTGTGAGTGAGTGTGCATGTGAGAGTGAGTGAGTGTGAGTGAGTGTGCGTGTGAGTGTGAGTGAGTGTGTGAGTGTATGTGTGTGAGAGTGTGTGTGAGTGTGAGTGTGTGTGAGTGTGTGTGTGTGTGAGTGTGAGTGTGAGTGTGTGTGAGTGAATGTGTGTGTGAGTATGAGTGTGTGTGAGTGTGTTTGTGAGTGTTAGTGAGTGTGAGTGAGTGTGTGTGAGTGACTGAGTCTGTGATTGTGAGTGTGTGTGTGAGTGTGTGTGAGTGAGTGTGTGTGCATGTGAGTGAGTGTGTCTGTGTGTGTGAGTGTGAGTGTGAGTGTGTGTGAGTGTGTGTGAGTGTGAGTGTGAGTGTGTGTGAGTGTGTGAGTGTGTGCGTGTGTTTGAGTGAGTGTGTGTGAGTGTGTGTGTGTAGTGACTGTGAGTGTGAGTGTATGTGTGAGTGAGAGTGAGTGTGTGTGAGTGTGAGTGTGTGTGTGAGTGTGAGTGTGAGTGAGTGTGTGTGTGTGAATGTGTGTCAGTGTGAGTGTGTGTGAGTGTGTGTGTGTGTATATATGTGTATATGTGAATGTGAGTGTGTGAGTGTGTGTGAGTGTGAGTGTGTGTGTGTGAGTGAGTGTGTGTGAGTGTGTGTGAGTGAGTGTGAGTGTGTATGAGTGAGTGAGTGTGTGTGTGACTGTGAATGTGTGTGAGTGTGAGTGTGTGCAAGTGTTTGTGAGTGTGAGTGAGTGTGAGTGAGTGTGAGTGTGTGTGAGTGTGAGTGAGTGTGAGTGTGTTTGTGTGTGTGTGAGTTTCTGTGAGTGAGTGTGACTGTGAGTGAGTGAGTGTGAGTGTGTGAGTGAGTGTGCATGTGACTGTGTGTGACTGTGTGTGAGTGTGTGTGAGTGTGTGGGAGTGTGAGTGAGTGTGAGTGTTTGTGTGTGTCAGTGTGTGTGTGTGTGAGTGTGATTGTGCGTGTTTGAGTGTGAGTGATTGTGAGTGTGTGTGTGTGTGAGTGTGAGTGTGTGTGTGTGAGTGTGAATGAGTGAGTGTGAGTGTGTGTGAGTGTGTGTGTGAGTGTGTGTGAGTGTGAGTGTGTGTGTGAGTGTGAGAGTGTGTGAGTGTGAGTGTGTGTGTGTGACTGTGTGTGTGTGAGTGTGAGTGAGTGTGAGTGTGAGTGAGTGTGCGTGTGAGAGTAAGTGAGTGTGAGTGAGTGTGCGTGTGAGTGTGAGTGAGTGTGTGTGAGTGTGAGTGTGTGGGAGTGTGAGTATGTGTGTGTGTGAAGGAGTGTGTGCATGCGTGTATATATGTGTATATGTGAAAGTGAGTGTGTGAGTGTGTGAGTGTGTGCGTGTGTGTGTGAGTGAGTGTGTGTGAGTGTGCGTGAGTGACTGTGAGTGTGAGTGTATGTGTGAGTGAGAGTGAGTGTGTGTGAGTGTGAGTGTGTGTGAGTGTGAGTGTGTGTGTGAGTGTGAGTGTGAGTGAGTGGGTGTGTGTGTGTGAGTTTGTGTGTGTGAGTGTGTGTGAGTGTGAGTGTGTGAGTGTGTGTGACTGTGAGTGTGTGTGTGTGAGTGTGAGTTTGTGTGTGTGAGTGTGTGTGAGTGTGAGTGTGTGAGTGTGCGTGACTGTGAGTATGTATGAGTGTGAGTGTGAGTGTGTGTGTGAGTGTGAGTGTGTGTGAGTGAATGAGTGTTAGTGTGTGTGAGTGTTAGTGAGTGAGCGTGAATGTGAGTGTGTGTGAGTGTGAGTGTGTGTGAGTGTTTGTGAGTGTGAGTGAGTGTGAGTGAGTGTGAGTGTGTGTGAGTGTGAGTGCGTGTGAGTGAGTTTGTGTGTGTGTGTGAGTTTCTGTGAGTGAGTGTGACTGTGAGTGAGTGAGTGTGAGTGTGTGAGTGAGTGTGTGTGAGTGTGTGAGTGAGTGTGCGTGTGACTGTGTGTGAGTGTGTGTGAGTGTGTGTGAGTGTGAGTGTGTGGGAGTGTGAGTGAGTGTGAGTGTTTGTGTGTGTCAGTGTGTGTGTGTGTGAGTGTGATTGTGCGTGTTTGAGTGTGCGTGATTGTGAGTGTGAGTGTGTGTGTGAGTGTCAGTGTGTGTGTGAGTGTGAATGAATGAGTGTGAGTGTGTGTGTGCATGTCAGTGTGTGTGAGTGTGTGTGAGTGTGAGTGTGTGTGAGTGAGTGTGAGTAAGTGTATGTTGAGAGTGAGTGAGTGTGAGTGTGAGTGTGTGTGAGTGAGTGTGAGTGTGAGTGTGTGTGAGTGAGTGAGTGTGAATGTGTGTGAATGTGTGTGTGTGAGTGAGTGTGAGTGTGAGTGAGTGAGTGTGAGTGTGAGTTTGAGTGAGTGTGTGTGTGAGTGTGAGTGGGTCTGTGAGTGAGTGTGTGTGAGTGAGTGTGATTCAGTGTTCGTGAGTGTGTTTGAGTGTGTGTGAGTGTGAGAGTGTGTGAGTGTGTGTGAGTGTGTGTGAGTGTGAGTGTGAATGAGTGTGAATGAGTGTGAATGAGTGTGTGTGTGAGTGAGTGTGAGTGCGTGTGAGTGTGCGTGTTTGTGAGTATGTGTGAGTGTGAGTGCAAGCGTTTGTGACTGTGTGTGAGTGTGTGTTAGTGTGAGTGTGTGTGTGAGTGTAAGTGTTTGTGAGTGTGTGTGAGCATGTGTGAGTGTGAGTGTGAGTGTGTGTGAGTGTGAGTGAGTGAGTGTGAGTGAGTGTGCGTGTGAGTGTGTTTGCGTGTGAGTGAGTGTGATTGTGAGTGAGTGTGAGTGAGTGTGAGTTAGTGTGTGTGTGTGTTTGTGAGTGTGTGTGAGTGTGAGTGAGTATGTGTGTGTGTGAGTGTGAGTGAGTGTGAGTGAGTGAGTGTGAGTGAGTGTGAGTGTGAGTCTGATTGTGTATGTGAATGAGTGTGAATGTGTGTGTGTGAGTGACTGTGTGTGTGAGTATGTGTGAGTGTGTGTGTGAGTGTGTGTGAGTGTGTGAGAGTGTGAGTGAGTGTGAGTGTATGTGAGTGTGATTGTGTGAGCATGTGTGAGTGTGAGTGTGAGTATGTGTTTGAGTGTGAGTGTGTGTGA
>JANJGN010000570.1:300000-307500 GCA_026770705.1 Isurus oxyrinchus
TGAGTGAGTGTGTGTGTGAGTGAGTGTAATTGTGAGTGAGTGTGAGGGAGTGTGTGTGAGTGTGTGTTTGTGAGTGTGTGTGTGTTAGTGAGTATGTGTGTGAGTGTGCGTGAGTGTGAGTGAGTATGAATGAGTGTGATTGTGTGTGTGAATGAGTGTGAATGTGTGTTTGTGAGTGACTGTGAGTGTGTGTGTGTGTGTGTGAATGTGTGTGTGAGTGTGTGTGAGTGTGTGCGAGTGTGTGAGTGTGAGTATGTGTGAGTGTGAGTGAAAGTAAATGTGTGTGTGAGAGTGTGAGTGTGTGTGTGTGAGTTTGTGTGTGAGTGTGTGTGAGTGAGTGTGAGGTGAGTGAGTGAGTGAGTGAGTGTGAGTGTATGTGAGTGTGAGTGTGTGTGAGTGTGTGTGAGTGTGTGTGAGTGTGAGTGTAAGTGAGTGTGTTTGTGAGAGAGAGTGTAAGTGATCGTGTGTGTGTGAGAGAGTGTGTGTGTGTGAATGTGAGTGTGTGAGTGTGAGTGAGTGTGAGTGAGCATGTGTGAGTGTGAGTGAGTGTGTGTGTGAGTGAGTGTGAGTGTGAGTGCGTGTGTGCATGTTTGTGAGTGTGTGTGAGTGTGTGAGAGTGTGAATGAGTGTGTGTGAGTGAGTGTGAGTGTGAGTGCGTGTGACTGTGCATGTTTGTGAGTGTGTGTGAGTGTGAGTGTGTATAAGTGTGAGTGAGTGTGTGTGAGTGAGTGTGTGTGTGAGTGCTTGTGAGTGTGAATGAGTGTGAATGAGTGTGAGTGAGTGCGTGTGTGTGAGTGTGAGTGTGAGTGAATGTGAATGACTGTGAATGAGTGTGTCTGAGTGAGTGTGAGTGCGTGTGAGTGTATGTGTTCTGTGAGTGTGAGTGAGTGTGTGTGAGTGAGTGTGAGTGTGAGTGTGAGTGTTTGTGAGTGTGTGTGAGTGAGTGAGTGAGTGTGAGTGTGTGTGAGTGTGAGTGAGTGTGCGTGTGAGTGTGTGTGAGTGTGAATGAGTGAGTGAGGGAGTGTGAGTGTGTGTGATTGTGTGTGTGTGCGTGAGTGACTGTAATTGTGAGTGAGTGTGAGTGAGTGTGTGTGAGTGTGTGTTTGTGAGTGCGTGTGAGTGTTAGTGAGTATGTGTGTGAGTGTGAGTGTGAGTGAGTGTGAATGAGTGTGATTGTATGTGTGAATGAGTGTGAATGTGTGTGTGTGAGTGACTGTGAGTGTGTGTGAATGTGTGTGTGAGTGTGTGCGAGTGTGTGAGTGTGAGTGTGTGTGAGTGTGAGTGAAAGTGAATGTGTGTGTGTGAGACTGTGAGTGTGTGTGTGTGAGTTTGCGTGTGAGTGTGTGAGAGTGAGTGTGAGCGTGAGTGAGTGTTTGATTGTGTGTGTGCGTGCGTTCTGAGTGTGTGTACGTGTGAGTGTGAGTGTGTGTGAGTGTGAGTGTGTATAAGTGTGAGTGAGTGTGTGTGAGTGAGTGTGTGTGTGAGTGCTTGTGAGTGTGAATGAGTGTGAGTGAGTGCGTGTGTGTGAGTGAGTGTGAGTGTGAGTGAATGTGAATGACTGTGAATGAGTGTGTCTGAGTGAGTGTGAGTGCGTGTGAGTGTATGTGTTCTGTGAGTGTGAGTGAGTGTGTGTGAGTGAGTGTGAGTGTGAGTGTGAGTGTGTGTGAGTGTGTGTGAGTGAGTGAGTGAGTGTGAGTGTGTGTGAGTGTGAGTGAGTGAGTGTGAGTGAGTGTGTGTGTGAGTGTGTGTGAGTGTGAATGAGTGAGTGAGTGAGTGTGAGTGTGTGTGATTGTGTGTGTGCGTGAGTGACTGTAATTGTGAGTGAGTGTGAGTGTGAGTGTGTGTGAGTGTGTGTTTCTGAGTGCGTGTGAGTGTTAGTGAGTATGTGTGTGAGTGTGAGTGTGAGTGAGTGTGAATGAGTGTGATTGTATGTGTGAATGAGTGTGAATGTGTGTGTGTGAGTGACTGTGAGTGTGTGTGAATGTGTGTGTGAGTGTGTGCGAGTGTGTGAGTGTGAGTGTGTGTGAGTGTGAGTGAAAGTGAATGTGTGTGTGAGACTGTGAGTGTGTGTGTGTGAGTTTGCGTGTGAGTGTGTGTGAGTGAGTGTGAGCGTGAGTGAGTGAGTGAGTGTGAGTGTATGTGAGTGTGAGTGTGTGTGTGAGTGTGTGTGAGTGTGAGTGTAAGTGAGTGTATGTGTGAGAGAGAGTGTAAGTGAGTGTGTGTGTGAGAGAGTATGAGCTTGTGTGTGTGAGTGAGTGAGAGTGAATGTGTGTGAATGTGAGTGTGAGTGAGTTTGTGTGAGTGTGTGTGAGTGTGAGTGTGTGTGAGTGAGTGTGAGTGTGTCTGAGTGAGTGAGTGAGTGTGTGTGTGAGTGAGTGTGTGATTGAGTCAGTGTGTTTGAGGGTGAGTGTGTGTGAGTGAGTGTGATTGAGTGTGAGTGTGAGTGAGTGTGAATGTGTGTGCGTGAGTGTGTGTGAGGGTGTGTGTGTGTCAGAGTGTGTGTGTGTGTGAGTGTGAGTGTGAGTTTGTTTGAGTGTGAGTGATTGTGAGTTTGAGTGTGTGTGTGTGAGTGTCACTGAGTGTGTGTGAGTGTGTGTGTGAGTATGTGTGAGTGTGAGTGAGTGTGAGTGTGTGTGAGTGTGAATGTGTGAGTGAATGTGAGTGTGTGTGAGTGTGTGTGTGTGTGAGTGTGAGTGTGGCAGTGTGTGTGAATGAGTGTGAGTGTGAGTTTGAGTGAGTGTGAGTGAGTGTGTTTGAGTATGAGTGTTTGTGAGTGTGTGTGAGTGTGAGTGTGTGTGAGTGTGAATGAGTGTGAATGGGTGTGTGTGAGTGAGTGTGAGTGTCTGTGATTGTGTGTGTGTGAGTGTGTGTGTGTGAGTGTGTGTGGTGAGAGTGAGGGTGAGTGAGTGTGTGTGTGAGTGTGAGTGTTTGTGAATATGTGTGAGTGAGTGTGTGTGAGTGTGAGTGAGTATGAGTGTGTGTGAGTGTGAATGATTGAGAGAGTGAGTCTGTGTGTGTGTGTGAGTGTGTGTGTGTGAGTGTTTGTGAGTGTGTGTGAGTGTGTGTGTGAGTGTGAGTGTGTGAGTGTGTGTGAGTGAGTGTGAGTGTGTGTGGTTGTGTGTGGGTGTGTGAGTGTGTGTGGTGAGAGTGAGTGTGAGTGTGTGTGAGTGTGTGTGAGTGTGAGTATTTGTGAGTTTGTGTGAGTGTGTGTGTGTGTGTGAGAGTGAGTGTGTGTGTGAGTGTGAATGATTGAGAGAGTGAGTCTGTTTGAGCGAGTGTGTGTGAGTGTGAGTGAGTATGAGTGTGTGTGAGTGTGAATGATTGAGAGAGTGAGTCTGTGTGTGTGTGTGTGAGTGTGTGTGTGTTTGTGAATGTGTGTGAGTGTGTGTGTGAGTGTGAGTGTGTGAGTGTGTGTGAGTGAGTGTGAGTGTGTGTGGTTGTGTGTGGGTGTGTGAGTGTGTGTGGTGAGAGTGAGTGTGAGTGTGTGTGAGTGTGTGTGAGTGTGAGTATTTGTGAGTTTGTGTGAGTGAGTGTGTGTGAGTGTGAGTGAGTGTGTGTGTGTGAGTGTGAATGATTGAGAGAGTGAGTCTGTTTGAGCGAGTGTGTGTGAGTGTGAGTGAGTATGTGTGTGTGTGTGAGTGAGTGTGAGTGAGTGTGAGTGAGTGAGTGTGAGTGAGTGTGAGTGTGAGTGTGATTGTGTGTGTGAATGAGTGTGAATGTGTGTGTGTGAGTGACTGTGAGTGTGTGTGAGTATGTGTGTGTGAGTGTGAATGAGTGAGAGAGTGAGTATGTGTGAGTGTGTGTGTGTGTGTGAGTGTGCGTGTGTGTGAGTATTTGGGAATGTATGTGAGTGTGAGTGTGTGAGTGTTTGTGTGAGTGTGTGTGAGTGTGAGTGAGTCTGCGTGTGTGTGTGAGTGTGTGAGTATTTGAGTGTGAGTGAGTGTGTGAGTGAGTGTGAGTGTGTGTGTGTGAGTGTGTGTGTGTGAGTGTGTGTGTGTGTGTGAGTGAGTGTGAGTGTGTGTGTGTGAGTGTGAGTGAGTGAGTGTGAATGAGTGTGAATGTGTGTGAGTCAGCATGAGTGAGTGTGAGTGTGAGTTTGAGTGTGTGTGAGTGTGAGTGAGTGTGAGTGTGATTGAGTGTGAGTGAGTGTGTGTGAGTGTATTTGAGTGTGTGTGAGTGTGAGTGTGTGTGAGTGTGTGTGAGTGTGAGTGTTTGTGAGTATGTGTGAGTGAGTATGTGTGAGTGTGAGTGATTGAGAGAGTGAGTCTGTGTGAGTGTGAGTGTGTGAGTGTGTGTGAGTGAGTGTGAGTGTGAGTGAGTGTGAGTTTGTGTGTGAGTGTTTGTGAGTGTGTGTGAGTATGTGAGTGTGAGTGAGTGTGTGAGTGAGTGTGAGTGTGTGTGTGTGAGTATAAGTGTGTGTGTGAGTTTGAGTGTGTGTGTGAATGAGTGTGAGTGTGGGAGTGTGTGTGAATGAGTGTGACTGTGAGTTTGAGTGAGTGTGAGTGAGTGTGTTTGAGTATGAGTGTTTGTGAGTGTGAATGAGTGTGTGTGAGTCAGTGAGTGTGAGTGTGAGTGTGATTGAGTGTGTGTGAGTGTGAGTGAATGAGTGTGAGTGTGAGTGTGTGTGTGTGAGTGTGTGTGAGTGTGAGTGTGTGTGTGCGAGTGTGTGAGTGTGTGTATGAGTGTGTGTGAGTGTGTGAGTGTGAGTGTAAGTGAGTGTGCATGTGAGTGTGTGCGCGTGTGAGTGAGTGTGCTTGTGAGTGAGTGTGAGTGAGTGTGAGTTAGTGTGTGTGTGTGTGTTTGTGAGTGTGTGTGAGTGTGAGTGAGTATGTGTGTGTGTGTGAGTGAGTGTGAGTGAGTGTGAGTGAGTGAGTGTGAGTGAGTGTGAGTGTGAGTGTGATTGTGTGTGTGAATGAGTGTGAATGTGTGTGTGTGAGTGACTGTGAGTGTGTGTGAGTATGTGTGTGTGAGTGTGAATGAGTGAGAGAGTGAGTATGTGTGAGTGTGTGTGTGTGTGAGTATTTGGGAATGTATGTGAGTGTGAGTGTGTGAGTGTTTGTGTGAGTGTGTGTGAGTGTGAGTGATTCTGCGTGTGTGTGTGAGTGTGTGAGTATTTGAGTGTGAGTGAGTGTGTGAGTGAGTGTGAGTGTGTGTGTGTGAGTGTGTGTGTGTGAGTGTGTGTGTGTGTGTGTGTGTGAGTGAGTGTGAGTGTGTGTGTGTGAGTGTGAGTGAGTGAGTGTGAATGAGTGTGAATGTGTGTGAGTCAGCATGAGTGAGTGTGAGTGTGAGTTTGAGTGTGTGTGAGTGTGAGTGAGTGTGAGTGTGATTGAGTGTGAGTGAGTGTGTGTGAGTGTATTTGAGTGTGTGTGAGTGTGAGTGTGTGTGAGTGTGTGTGAGTGTGAGTGTTTGTGAGTATGTGTGAGTATGTGTGAGTGTGAGTGATTGAGAGAGTGAGTCTGTGTGAGTGTGTGTGTGTGAGTGTGTGTGTGTGAGTGTTTATGAGTGTGTGTGAGTGTGTGTGTGAGTGTGAGTGTGTGAGTGTGTGTGAGTGAGTGTGAGTGTGAGTGAGTCTGCGTGTGTGTGTGTGTTTGTGAGTGTGTGTGAGTATGTGAGTGTGAGTGAGTGTGTGAGTGTGTGTGAGTGTGAGTGTGAATGAGTGTGAATGAGTGTGTGTGTGAGTGTGTGTGTGTGTGATTGTGTGTGTGTGTGTGAGAGTGTGTGTGGTGTGAGTGAGTGTGAGTGTGTGTGAGTGTGAGTGTTCGTGAGTATGTGTGGTGAGTGTGTGTGAGTGTCAGTGAGTGTTAGTGTGTGCGAGTGTGAACGATTGAGAGAGTCAGTCTGTGTGAGTGTGTGAGTGTGTGTGTGAGTGTGAGTGTTTGTGAATATGTGTGAGTGAGTGTGTGTGAGTGTGAGTGAGTGTGAGTGTGTGTGAGTGTGAATGATTGAGAGAGTGAGTCTGTGTGTGTGTGTGAGTGTGTGTGTGTGAGTGTTTGTGAGTGTGTGTGAGTGTGTGTGTGAGTGTGAGTGTGTGAGTGTGTGTGAGTGAGTGTGAGTGTGTGTGGTTGTGTGTGGGTGTGTGAGTGTGTGTGGTGAGAGTGAGTGTGAGTGTGTGTGAGTGTGTGTGAGTGTGAGTATTTGTGAGTTTGTGTGAGTGTGTGTGTGTGTGTGAGAGTGAGTGTGTGTGTGAGTGTGAATGATTGAGAGAGTGAGTCTGTTTGAGCGAGTGTGTGTGAGTGTGAGTGAGTATGAGTGTGTGTGAGTGTGAATGATTGAGAGAGTGAGTCTGTGTGTGTGTGTGTGAGTGTGTGTGTGTTTGTGAATGTGTGTGAGTGTGTGTGTGAGTGTGAGTGTGTGAGTGTGTGTGAGTGAGTGTGAGTGTGTGTGGTTGTGTGTGGGTGTGTGAGTGTGTGTGGTGAGAGTGAGTGTGAGTGTGTGTGAGTGTGTGTGAGTGTGAGTATTTGTGAGTTTGTGTGAGTGAGTGTGTGTGAGTGTGAGTGAGTGTGTGTGTGTGAGTGTGAATGATTGAGAGAGTGAGTCTGTTTGAGCGAGTGTGTGTGAGTGTGAGTGAGTATGTGTGTGTGTGTGAGTGAGTGTGAGTGAGTGTGAGTGAGTGAGTGTGAGTGAGTGTGAGTGTGAGTGTGATTGTGTGTGTGAATGAGTGTGAATGTGTGTGTGTGAGTGACTGTGAGTGTGTGTGAGTATGTGTGTGTGAGTGTGAATGAGTGAGAGAGTGAGTATGTGTGAGTGTGTGTGTGTGTGTGAGTGTGCGTGTGTGTGAGTATTTGGGAATGTATGTGAGTGTGAGTGTGTGAGTGTTTGTGTGAGTGTGTGTGAGTGTGAGTGAGTCTGCGTGTGTGTGTGAGTGTGTGAGTATTTGAGTGTGAGTGAGTGTGTGAGTGAGTGTGAGTGTGTGTGTGTGAGTGTGTGTGTGTGAGTGTGTGTGTGTGTGTGAGTGAGTGTGAGTGTGTGTGTGTGAGTGTGAGTGAGTGAGTGTGAATGAGTGTGAATGTGTGTGAGTCAGCATGAGTGAGTGTGAGTGTGAGTTTGAGTGTGTGTGAGTGTGAGTGAGTGTGAGTGTGATTGAGTGTGAGTGAGTGTGTGTGAGTGTATTTGAGTGTGTGTGAGTGTGAGTGTGTGTGAGTGTGTGTGAGTGTGAGTGTTTGTGAGTATGTGTGAGTGAGTATGTGTGAGTGTGAGTGATTGAGAGAGTGAGTCTGTGTGAGTGTGAGTGTGTGAGTGTGTGTGAGTGAGTGTGAGTGTGAGTGAGTGTGAGTTTGTGTGTGAGTGTTTGTGAGTGTGTGTGAGTATGTGAGTGTGAGTGAGTGTGTGAGTGAGTGTGAGTGTGTGTGTGTGAGTATAAGTGTGTGTGTGAGTTTGAGTGTGTGTGTGAATGAGTGTGAGTGTGGGAGTGTGTGTGAATGAGTGTGACTGTGAGTTTGAGTGAGTGTGAGTGAGTGTGTTTGAGTATGAGTGTTTGTGAGTGTGAATGAGTGTGTGTGA
>JANJGN010000570.1:315000-385000 GCA_026770705.1 Isurus oxyrinchus
GCGGGTGTGTGTGAATGAGTGTGAATGAGTGAGTGTGAGTGTGTGTGATTGTGTGTGTGTGTGTGAGTGTGTGTGGTGAGAGTGAGTGTGAGTGAGTGTGAGTGTGTGTGAGTGTGAGTGTTTGTGAGTATGTGTGAGTGTGTGTGTGTGAGTGTTAGTGAGTATGAGTGTGTGTGAGTGTGAATGAGTGAGAGAGTGAGTATGTGTGAGTATGTGTGTGTGAGTGTGTGTGTGAGTGTTTGGGAGTGTGTGTGAGTGTGTATGTGAGTGTGAGTGTGTGAGTGTGTGTGAGTGAGTGTGAGTGAGTCTGCATGTGTGTGTGAGTGTGTGTGTGTATGTGAGTGTGAGTGAGTGTGAGTGTGTGAGTGAGTGTGAGTGTGTGTGTGTGACTGTGTGTGTGTGTGAGTGAGTGTGAGTGTGAGTGTGTGTGTGCGTGTGAGTGAGTGAATGTGTGTGAATGAGTGTGAATGTGTGTAAGTCAGCGTGAGTGAGTGTGAGTTTGAGTGTGTGTGAGTGTGAGTGAGTGTGAGTGTGATTGAGTGTGTGTGAGTGTATTTGAGTGTGTGAGTGTGAGTGAGTGTGTGAGTGTGTGTGAGTGTGTGTGAGTGTGAGTGTGAATGAATGTGAACGAGTGTGTGTGAGTGAGTGTGAGTGTGTGTGATTGTGTGAGTGTGTGTGATTGTGTGAGAGTGTGTGTGGTGAGAGTGAGTGTGAGTGCGTGTGTTTGTGAGTGTGAGTGTTTGTGAGTACGTGTGAGTGAGTATGTGTGAGTGTGAGTGATTGAGAGAGTGAGTCTGTGTGAGTGTGTGTGTGTGAGTGTGTGTGTGAGTGTTTGTGAGTGTGTGTGAGTGTGTGTGTGAGTGTGAGTGTGTGAGTGTGTGTGAGTGAGTGTGAGTGTGAGTGAGTCTGCATGTGTGTGTGTGTTTGTGTGTGTGTGTGAGTATGGGAGTGTGAGTGAGTGTGTGAGTGTGTGTGAGTGTGTGTGAGTGTGAATGAGTGTGAATGAGTGTGTGTGAGTGAGTGTGTGTGTGTGATTGTGTGTGAGTGTGTGTGGTGAGAGTGAGTGTGAGTGAGTGTGAGTGTGTGTGAGTGTGAGTGTTTGTGAGTATGTGTGAGCGAGTGTTTGTGAGTGTGAATGATTGAGAGAGTGAGTCTGTGTGAGTGTGTGTGTGAGTGTTTGTGAGTGTGTGAGTGTGTGTGTGAGTGTATGTGTGAGTGCGTGTGAGTGAGTGTGAATGTGAGTGTGAGTGAGTCTGCGTGGGTGTGTGTGAGTGTTTGTGAGTGTGAGTGAGTATGTGAGTGTGAGTGAGTGTGAGTGACTGTGAGTGAGTGTGAGTGTGAGTGTGTGTGTGTGAGTGTAAGTGTGTGTGTGTGAGTGTGTGTGAGTGTGAGTGAGTGTGAGTGAGTATGTGAGTGTGAGTGAGTGTGAGTGACTGTGAGTGAGTGTGAGTGTGAGTGTGTGTGTGTGAGTGTAAGTGTGTGTGTGTGTGTGTGTGAGTGTGAGTGAGTGTGAGTGTGAGTGAGTGTGAGAGTGAGTGTGAGTGTGCGTGAGTATGAGTGTGTGTGAGTGAGTGAGTGAGTGTGAGTATGAGTGTGGGTTAGTGTCAGACAGTGTTAGTTTCATTGTGTGTGTGTGTGAGCGTGAGTGTTTGTGAATGTGTGTGAGTGTGTGAGTGAGTGTGAATGTTTATGAGTGTGTGTGAGTGTGAGTGAGTGTGTGTGAGTGTGAGTGTGTGTGAATGTAGGTGAGTGAGTGTGCATGTGAGTGCGTGTGAGTGTGTGTGATTGTGTGTGTGTGAGAGTGTGTGTGAGTGAGAGTGGGTATGAGTGAGTGTGAGTGTGTGTGAGTGTGAGTGTGAGTTAGTGTCAGAGAGTGTGAGTGAGTGAGTGTGAGTGAGTTTGAGTGAGTGTGCATGAGTGTGAGTGTTTGAGTATGTGTGAGTGTGAGTGTGAGTGAGTGTGAGTGAGTGTGAGTGAGTGTGTGAGTGTGTGTGTGTGAGTGTGTGTGAGTGTGAGTGAGTGTGTGAGTGCGAGTGAGTGTGAATGAGTATGTGTGAGTGAGTGCAAGTGTGAGTGTGTGTGAGTGTGAGTGAGTGTGTGAGAGTGTGAGTGAGTGTGTGAGTGTGAGTGTGTGAGTGTGAGTGAGTTTGAATGAGCGTGAATGAGTGTGTGTGAGTGTGGGCGAGTGTGTGTGTGTGTGTGAGTGTGAGTGTGCATGTGTGTGAGAGTGTGAGTGTTTGTGAGCGTGTGAGAGTGTGAGTGAGTGTGTGTGAGTGTGTGTGTGAGTGTGAGTGATTGTGAGTGAGTGTGAGTGTGTGTGAGTGTGAATGAGTGTGAGTGAGTGTGTGAGAGTATGAGTGAGTGTGAATGAGTGTGTGTGAGTGAGTGTGAGTGTGTGTGAGTTTGTCTGTGTGTGTGAGTGAGTGTGTGTGTGTGTGAGAATGTGAGTGCGTGAGTGTGAATGTTTGTGAGTGTGTGTGAGTGTGAGTGAGTGTGTGTGAGTGTGTGTGAGTGTGAGTGAGTGAGTGTGCGTGTCAGTGCGTGTGAGTGTGAATGAGTGTGAATGAGTGTGTGTGAGTGAGAGTGAGTGTGAGTATGTGTGAGTGTGAGTGTTTGTAAGTGAGTATGTGTGAGTGTGAGTGCATGTGATTGTGAGTGATTGTGAGTGAGTGTGAATGTGTGTGAGTGTGAATGAGTGTGAGTGAGTGTGTGTGAGTGAGTGTAAGTTTGTGTGAGTGTGTGAGTGTGTGTGTGCGAGTGTGTGTGTGAGTTGTGTGAGTTTGAGTGTGAATGAGTGTGAAAGAGTGTGTGTGTGTGTGTGAGTGTGCGTGAGTGTGTGAGTGAGTGTGAGTGTGTGTGAGAGTCTGTGTGAGTGAGTGAGTGTGTGAGTGTGTGTGAGTGAGTGAGAGTCTATGTGAGTGAGTGTGAGTGTGTTTGTGAGCATGTTTGTGAGTGTGTGCAAGTGTGTGTGTGTGAGTGAGGGTGTGCGAGTGTGTGAGTATGAGTGTAAGTGAGTGTGTGAGTGTGAGTGTGTTTGAGTGTGTGTGTGAGTGTGTGTGTGAGTGTGTGTGTGAATGTGTGAGTGTGTTTGTGTGAGAGTGTGAGTGAGTGAGTGAGTGGGAGTGTGTGTGTGAGTGAGTGAGTGTGTGTGAGTGAGTGTGAGTGTGTTTGTGAGCAAGTTTGTGAGTGTGTGCGAGTGTGTGTGTGTGAGTGTCAGTATGAGTGTGAGTGGGTGAGTGTGAGTGTGTGTGAGTGTGAGTGAGTGGGAGTGAGTGTGAGTGAGTGTGTGTGTGTGTGAGTGAGTGTGAGTGTGAGTATGTTTGTGAGTGAGTGTGAGTGAGTGTGTGTGAGTGTGAGTGTTTGTAAGTGTGAGTTTGTGAGTGTGAGTTAGTGAGTGTGAGTTTGTGAGTGTGATTTAGTGAGTGTGTGTGTGAGTGAGTGTGAGTATGTGTGTGAACGTGTGAGTGTGTGTGTGTGTGAGTGTGTGTGAGTGAGTGAGTGTGTGAGTGCGTGTGTGAGTGAGTGAGAGTGTGTGTGAGTGGGAGTGTTTGTGAGCATGTCTGTGAGTGTGTGTGAGTGTGTGTGTGTGTGAGTGTCAGTATGAGTGTGAGTGAGTGAGTGTGAGTGTGTGTGAGTGTGAGTGGGAGTGAGTGTGAGTGAGTGTGAATGTGTTTGTGAGCATGTTTGTGAGTGTGTGCGAGTGTGTGCATTTGTGTGTGAGTGTCAGTGTGAGTGTGAGTGAGTGAGTGTGAGTGTGTGTGAGTGTGAGTGGGAGTGAGTGGGAGTGTGTGAGTGACTGTGAGTGTGTGTGTGAGTGTGAGTGAGTGTTTGTAAGTGTGAGTTTGTGAGTGTGAGTTAGTGAGTGTGAGTGTGAGATTGTGAGTGTGATTTAGTGAGTGTGTGTGTGTGTGAGAGAGTGAGTGTGAGTGCATGTGAGTGTGAGTGAGTGAGTGTTTGTGTGAGTGTGAGTGTGTGAGTGTGTGAGTGAGTGTGGGTGTGTGTGAGTGTGAGTGAGTATGAGTGTGTGTGAGTGTGAGTGAGTGTGAGTGTGAGTGAGTGTGAGAGTGAGTGTGAGTGTGCGTGAGTATGAGTGTGTGTGAGTGAGTGAGTGAGTGTGAGTATGAGTGTGGGTTAGTGTCAGAGAGTGTGAGTGAGTGAGTGTGAGTGACTGTGAGTGTGTGTGAGTGAGTGTGAGTGAGTGTTTGTAAGTGTGCGTTTGTGAGTGTGAGTTAGTGAGTGTGAGTGTGAGATTGTGAGTGTGATTTAGTGAGTGTGTGTGTGTGTGTGAGAGAGTGAGTGTGAGTGTGTGTGAGTGTGAGTGTGTGTGAGTATGACTGTGTGTGAGTGTGAGTGAGTGTGAGAGTGAGTGTGAGTGTGTGTGAGTATGAGTGTGTGTGAGTGAGTGAGTGAGTGTGAGTATGAGTGTGGGTTAGTGTCAGAGAGTGTGAGTGAGTGTGAGTGAGTGTGCGTGAGTGTGTGTTTGAGTATGTGTGAGTGTGAGTGTGAGTGTGTGTGAGTGAGCGTGAGTATGAGTGTGTGTGAGTGAGTGAGTGAGTGTGAGTATGAGTGTGGGTTAGTGTCAGAGAGTGTGAGTGAGTGAGTGTGAGTGAGTGTGAGTGAGTGTGCGTGAGTGTGTGTTTGAGTATGTGTGAGTGTGAGTGTGTGTGAGTGAGTGTGAGTGAGTGTGTGTGAGTGTGAGTGTGTGAGTGTGAGTGAGTGTGAGTGAGTGTGAGTATGAGTGAGTGTGTATGAGTGTGAGTGAGTGTATGTGTGAGTGTGTGCGTATGTGAGTGTGAGTGAGTGTGAATGAGTGAATGAGTGTGTGTGAGTGAGTGTGAGTGTGAGTGTGTGTGAGTGTGCGTGAGTGTGTGTGAGTGTGAGTGAGTGTGTGTGAGTGTGTGTGAGTGTGTGCGTGTGGGTGTGAGTGAGTGTGAATGAGTGTGAATGTGTGTCTGTGATTGAGTGTGAGTGTGGGTGAGTGTGTGTGTGTGAGTGTGAGTGTGCATGTGTGTGTTTGAGTGTGAGTGTTTGTGAGCGTGTTTGAGTGTGAGTGAGTGTGTGTGTGTCAGTGTGTGTGAGTGGGAGTGATTGTGAGTGAGTGTGTGTGAGTAGAATGAGTGTGAATGAGTGTGTGAGAGTATGAGTGAGTGTGAATGAGTGTGTGTGAGTGAGTGTGTGTGTTTGTCTGTGTGTGTGAGTGAGTGTGTGTGTGAGAATCTGAGTGTGTGAGTGTGAATGTTTATGAGTGTGTGTGAGTGTGAGTGAGTGTGTGTGAGTGTGAGTGTGTGTGAGTGTGGGTGAGTGAGTGTGCGTGTGAGTGCGTGTAAGTTTGAATGAGTGTGAATGAGTGTGTGTGAGTGAGTGTGAGTGTGTGTGATAGTGTGTGTGTGAGAGTGTGTGTGAGTGAGAGTGACTATGAGTGAGTGTGTGTGAGTGTGAATGATTGTGAGTGAGTGTGAGTGTGTGTGAGTGTGAATGACTGTGAGTGAGTGTGTGTGAGTGAGTGTGAGTTTGTGTGAATGTGTGAGTGTGTGCGTGTGAGTGTGTGTGTGTGAGTTGTGTGAGTTTGAGTGTGAATGAGTGTGAATGAGTGTGTGTGTGAGTGTGAGTGTGCGTGTGTGAGTGTTTGTGAGTGTGAGTGAGAGTGAGTGTGAGTGTGTGCATGTGAGTGTGAGTGAGTGTGTGTGAGTGAGTGAGTGTGAGTGTAAGTGTGTGTGTGTGAGTGTGTGTGTGAGTGTGTGTGAGTTTGTGTGTGTGTGTGAGAGAGCGTGAGTGTGTGAGTGCGAGTGTGTGTGAGTGTGAGTGTGAGTATGTGTGTGAGTGTGAGTGTGTGTGTGAGTGTGTGAGTGTGTGTGTGAGTGTGAGTGAGTGTGTGTGTGAGTGTGAGTGTGTGTGTGAGTGTGTGTGTGAGTGTGTGTGTGAGTGTGAGTGAGTGTGTGTGTGAGTGTGTGTGTGAGTGTGTGTGAATGTGAGTGAGTGTGTGTGAGTGTGAGTGAGTGTGAGTGTGTGAGTGTGAGTGTGAGTGAAGTTGAGTGTGAGTGAGTGTGAGTGAGTGTGTGTATGAGTGAGTGTGACTGTGAGTGTGAGTGAGTGTGTGTGTGAGTGTGAGTGGGTGCGTGACTGTGAGTGAGTGTGTGTATGAGTGAGTGTGACTGTGAGTGAGTGTGTGAGTGTGAGTGAGTGTGTGTGTGAGTGTGTGTGTGTATGAGTGTGAGTGTGACTGTGAGTGTGTGTGTGAGTGTGAGTGTGAGTGAGTGTGTGTGTGAGTGTGAGTGCGTGCGTGACTGTGAGTGAGTGTGTGAGTGTGAGTGAGTGTGAGTGTGAGTGAGTGTGAGTGTGAGTGGGTGCGTGACTGTGAGTGAGTGTGTGTATGAGTGAGTGTGAGTGAGTGTGTGTATGAGTGAGTGTGACTGTGAGTGTGAGTGTGAGTGTGTGTGTGAGTGTGTGTGTGACTGTGAGTGAGTGTGTGAGTGTGTGTGTGAGTGTGAGTGTGACTGAGTGTGAGTGTGACTGTGAGTGTGTGTGTGAGTGTGAGTGTGAGTGAGTGTGTGTGTGAGTGTGAGTGTGTGTGAGTGTGAGTGTGAGTGAGTGTGTGTGAGTGTGTGTGTGAGTGTGAGTGTGACTGTGAGTGAGTGTGTGAGTGTGTGTGTGTGTGAGTGTGAGTGAGTGTGTGAGTGTGTGAGTGTGTTAGTGTGAGTGAGTGTGTGAGTGTGTGAGTGTGAGTGAGTGTGTGAGTGTGTGAGTGAGTGTGTGTGTGTGAGTGAGTGTGTGAGTGTGTGTGTGAGTGTGACTGAGAGTGAGTGTGTGAGTGTGTGTGTGTGAGTGTGTGTGTGAGTGTGAGTGTGTGAGTGTGTGTGTGAGTGTGTGTGTGTGAGTGTGAGTGTGTGTGAGTGTGAGTGAGTGTGTGAGTGTGTGTGTGAGTGTGAGTGTGTGTGTGTGAGTGTGTGTGTGTGTGAGTGTGAGTGTGTGAGTGTGTGTGTGTGTGTGTGAGTGTGAGTGTGTGTGTGTGAGTGTGTGTGTGTGTGTGTGTGTGTGTGTGTGAGTGTGAGTGTGTGTGTGTGAGTGTGTGTGTGTGTGTGTGAGTGTGAGTGTGTGTGTGTGAGTGTGTGTGTGTGTGTGTGTGTGTGTGTGTGAGTGTGAGTGTGTGTGTGTGAGTGTGTGTGTGTGTGTGTGAGTGTGAGTGTGTGTGTGAGTGTGTGTGTGAGTGTGTGTGTGAGTGTGTGTATGAGTGAGTGTGAGTGTGTGTGTGTGAGTGTGTGTGTGTGTGTGTGAGTGTGAGTGTGTGTGTGTTAGTGTGTGTGTGTGTGTGTGAGTGTGAGTGTGTGTGTGAGTGTGTGTGTGAGTGTGTGTGTGAGTGTGTGTATGAGTGAGTGTGTGTGTGTGTGTGTGAGTGTGAGTGTGAGTGTGTGTGAGTGTGTGAGTGTGTGTATGAGTGAGTGTGAGTGTGTGTGAGTGAGTGTGAGTGTGACTGTGAGTGAGTGTGTGAGTGTGGCAGTAATGTCTTTCTGCCTGCTCGAAGCTGCAGGTAGCAGCTCGGAGGTTTTACCCTCTCCCTGGCTCCGGTGACTGGTTTCTCTCCGGAGCCGCTGCTGAGCCGCTTCCTTGGCCTTTCCTGGTCTGGCCATGTCCCGCTGGCCTGGTCACCGCCCCCGGCCGGAGCTGACCCACCACCAGCCGAGGAGAGGCGCCACGCTCTGCGAGCGCCTCCCCATGGCCGGAGGCTGTTCCCACGGCGCGCTCCGGACCGACGGTCACTCCGGAGAGTTAAACAGTGCACTCGGGACCCTGAAGGCTGGGGGGGCGGGGGGGGTGGTGGTTGGGGGTCGGTGGGGGGGGGGGGGGGGGGTGAGACCCCATGTGCCTCAGTACCATGGACTCTGACGGGAACTGGGCTGTGCTCCACCTCCGCGGGCGCTACAATCTCCACGGGCAGCGTCCCGTCTCCCGCGGACCAGTCCGAAGCTGGACAGTCGGTGGCGGAGAGCGGCCAGAGGGCCCCAGGCCCGGTCAGTGCGTTTCCCTCCCCTCCATTAAGGACGGATGCCCTCCCCCCTTCACCAGGGTAAGGGGCAGCGTCAGGGCTTTCCAACACCCCCCCCCCTCGCCCTGACGCAAGGGACTGGATACAGAGGACACGGTCCCTCACTGGAAACAGAACTCACTGCAGAACTCGTTCAGAAGCTATTGGCCTGACCCAGATCCACAGCTAGAAAGCTCCACCCGCAGGATCACCCGGGGTGGGACACATTCAGCAGCTCAGTCACGTGACACTGAGAAACAGGAGGAAAGATATCACCAACAATCAGGATTCTCTCTCTCTCTCTCTCTCTCCCTGTCACACACTCTGTCCCTCGCGCACCCTCTCTCACGCCCAATGCCTGTCAATCTCGCTCTATCTCTAACCCGCTCTGTGTCTCTCCTCTCCACCTCTAAAAAAGACTCTCACCCTCTCTCTCTGTCCGTCTCTCTCTCTCTCTCTCTCTCCCTCTGTCCCTCTCTCACTGTCTCTATTCTGTCTCCGATTCTCCCTGTCTCACTCTGTCATTCTATTTCTCTCCGCCTCAGGCACTGTCTGCCTCTCTGTCTCTCTCTCTGTCTCTGACACTCTATCTCTCTGTCTTCATCTGTTCCCATCTCCCTCAGTCTCACCCCCGCTCTGTCTCTCCCTCTCTGTCTCTCTCTAACTCCCTCTCTCTACCTGCCACTGTCTCTCTATCTCTCCCACTCTGTCTCTCTCTCTCTCTCTCTAACTCCCTCTCTCTACCTGCCACTGTCTCTCTATCTCTCCCACTCTGTCTCTCTCTGTCTCTCTCTAACTCACTCTCTCTACCTGCCACTGTCTCTCTATCTCTACCACTCTGTCTCTCTCTCTCTGTCTCTCTCTAACTCCCTCTCTCTACCTGCCACTGTCTCCCTATCTCTCCCAATCTGTCTCTCTCTGTCTCTCTCTAACTCACTCTCTCTACCTGCCACTGTCTCTCTATCTCTCCCACTCTGTCTCTCTCTCTCTCTCTCTAACTCCCTCTCTCTACCTGCCACTGTCTCTCTATCTCTCCCACTCTGTCTCTCTCTGTCTCTCTAACTCCCTCTCTCTACCTGCCACTGTCTCCCTATCTCTCCCAATCTGTCTCTCTCTGTCTCTCTCTAACTCACTCTCTCTACCTGCCACTGTCTCTCTATCTCTCCCACTCTGTCTCTCTCTGTCTCTCTCTAACTCCCTCTCTCTACCTGCCACTGTCTCTCTATCTCTCCCATTCTGTCTCTCTCTCTCTGTCTCTCTCTCTAACTCCCTCTCGCTACCTGCCACTGTCTCTCTCTCTCCCACTCTGTCTCTTTCTGTCTCTCTCTCTCTCTAACTCCCTCTCTCTCTCTCTCCACTGCCTCTCTATCTTTCCCACTCTCTCTCTCTCTAACTCCCACTCTCTACCTGCCACTTTCTCTCTCTCTCTCCCACTCTGTCTCTCTCCCTCTCTCTCTCTCTAACTCCCTCTCTCTACCTGCCACTGTCTCCATCTCTCCCACTCTGTCTCTGTCTCTCTCTAACTCCCTCTCTCTACCTGCCACTGTCTCTCTATCTCTCCCACTCTGTCTCTCTCTCTCTCTCTAACTCGCTCTCACTACCTGCCACTGACTCTCTACCTCTCCCACTCTGTCTCTGTCTGTCTCTCTCTAACTCCCTCTCTCTACCTGCCACTGCCTCCCTATCTCACCCACTCTGTCTCTCTCTCTCTCTCTCTCTCTCTAACTCCCTCTCTCTACCTGCCACTGTCTCTCTATCTCTCCCACTCTGTCTCCCTCTCTCTGTCTCTCTCTAACTCCCTCTCTCTACCTGCCACTGCCTCCCTATCTCACCCACTCTGTCTCTCTCTCTCTCTCTCTCTCTCTAACTCCCTCTCTCTACCTGCCACTATCTCTCTATCTCTCCCACTCTGTCTCCCTCTCTCTGTCTCTCTCTCTAACTCCCTCTCTCTACCTGCCACTGTCTCTCTATCTCTCCCACTCTGTCTCTCTCTCTCTCACTCCTTTTCTCTACCTGCCACTGTCTCTCTATCTCTCCCACTCTCTCTCTCTCTCTCTCTCTCTCTCTATCTCTCCCACTCTGTCACTCTCTCTCTCTCTAACTCCCTTTCTCTACCTGCCAGTCTCTCTATCTCTCCCACTCCGTCTCTCTCTCTCTCTCTCTCTAAATCCCTCTCTCTACCTGCCACTGTCTCTCTGTCTCTCCCATTCTGTCTCTCTCACTCTCTCTCTCTAAATCCCTCTCTCTACCTGCCACTGTCTCTCTATCTCTCCCACTCTGTCTCTCTCTGTCTCTCTCTAACTCCCTCTCTCTACCTGCCACTGTCTCTCCATCTCTCCCATTCTGTCTCTCTCTCTCTGTCTCTCTCTCTAACTCCCTCTCACTACCTGCCACTGTCTCTCTCTCTCCCACTCTGTCTCTTTCTGTCTCTCTCTCTCTCTAACTCCCTCTCTCTCTCTCTCCACTGCCTCTCTATCTTTCCCACTCTCTCTCTCTCTAACTCCCACTCTCTACCTGCCACTTTCTCTCTCTCTCTCTCTATCTGTCTCTCTATCTCTCCCAATCTGTCTCTCTCTCTCTCTGTCTCTCTCTAACTCACTCTCTCTCTCTCTCTCTCCACTTTCTCTCTATCTCTCCCACTCTGTCTCTCTCTGTCTCTCTCTAACTCCCTCTCTCTCCACTGTCTCTATATCTCCCCCTGTCTGTCTCTCCAACTCTGTCTCTCACACTCTGTCTATCTCTCTGTCTCTCTCAAACTCCCTCTCTCTACCTGCCACTGTCTCTCTATCTCTCTCACTCTGTCTCTCTCTCTCTAACACCCTCTCTCTACCTGCCACTGTCTCTCTATCTCTCTCACTCAGTCTCTCTCTCTCTCTAATTCCCTCTCTCTACCTGCCACTGTCTCACTATCTCTCCCACTCTGTCTCTCTCTGTCTCTCTCTAACTCCCTCTCTCTACCTGCCACTGTCTCACTATCTCTCCCACTCTGTCTCTCTCTCTCTCTCTCTAATTCCCTCTCTCTACCTGCCACTGTCTCACTATCTCTCCCACTCTGTCTCTCTCTGTCTCTCCCACTCTGTCTCTCTCTCTGTCTCTCTCTAACTCCCTCTCTCTACCAGCCACTGTCTCTCTATCTCACCCACTCTGTCTCTCTCTAACTCCCTCTCTCTACCTGCCACTGTCTCTCTATCTCTCCCACTCTGTCTCTCTCTGTCTCTCTCTAACTCCCTCTCTCTACCTGCCACTGTCTCTCCATCTCACACACTCTGTCGCTCTCTGTCTCTCTCTAACTCCCTCTCTCTACCTGCCACTGTCTCTCCATCTCTCCCACTCTGTCTCTCTCTCTCTCTCTCTCTCTAACTCCCTCTCACTACCTGCCACTGTCTTACTATCTCCCCCACTCTGTCTCTCTCTGTCTCTCTCTCTGTCCCTCTCTCTACCTGCCACTGTCTCTCTATCTCTCCCACTCTGTCTCTCTCTGTCTCTCTCTAACTCCCTCTCTCTACCTGCCACTGTGTCCCTATCTCTCCCACTCTGTCTCTGTCTCTCTGTCTCTCTCTAACTCCCTTTCTCTACCTGCCACTGTCTCTCTATCTATCCCAATCTCTCTCACTCTCTCTCTCTAAATCCCTCTCTCTACCTGCCACTGTCTCTCTATCTCTCCCACTCTGTCTCTCTCTGTCTCTCTCTCTCTAAATCCCTCTCTCTACCTGCCACTGTCTCTCTATCTCTCCCACTCTGTCTCTCTCTGTCTCTCTCTAACTCCCTCTCTCTACCTGCCACTGTCTCTCTATCTCTCCCACTCAGTCTCTCTCTCTCTCTCTAAATCCCTCTCTCTACCTGCCACTGTCTCTCTATCTCTCCCACTATGTCTCTCTCTGTCTCTCTCTAACTCCCTCTCTCTACCTGCTACTGTCTCTCTATCTCTCCCACTCTGTCTCTGTCTCTCTCTCTCTCTGTCTCTCTCTAATCCCTCTCTCTACCTGCCACTGTTTCTCTATCTCTCCCACTCTCTCGCTCTCTCTGTCTCTAACTCCCTCTCTCTACCTGCAACTGTCTCTCTATCTCACCCACTCTCTCTCTCTCTCTCTTACTCCCTCTCTCTACCTGCCACTGTCTCTCTAACTCTCTCAATCTGTCTGTCTCTCTCTAACCCCCTCTCTCTACCTGCCACTGTCTCTCCATCTCTTCCACTCTGTCTCTCTCTCTCTCTCTAACTCCCTCTCTCTACCTGCCACTGTCTATCTCTCCCACTCTGTCTCTCTCTGTCTGTCTCTCTCTCTAATTCCCTCTCTCTACCTGCCACTGTCTATCTCTCCCACTCTGTCTCTCTCTGTCTGTCTCTCTCTCTAATTCCCTCTCTCTACCTGCCACTCTCTCTCTCTCCCACTCTGTCTCTCTCTGTCTCTCTCTCTCCAACTCCCTCTCTCTCTCGCTCCACTGTCTCCCTATCTTACCCAAACTGTCTCTCTCTCTTTATAACTCCCTCTCTCTACCTGCCACTGTCTCTCTCTCTCTTCCACTCTGTCTCTCTCTCTGTCTCTCTCTAACTACCTCTCTCTTTCTCTCCACTGTCTCTCTATCTCTCCCAATCTGTCTCTCTCTCTCTAACTCCCACTCTCTCCCTGCCACTCTCTCTCTCTCTCACTCCCACTCTGTCTCTCTCTCTGTGTCTCTCTCTGTCTCTATCTAACTCCCTCTCTCTACCTGCCACTGTCTCTCTATCTCTCCCACTCTGTCTCTCTCTCTCTTACTCCCTCTCTCTACCTGCCACTGTCTCTCTATCTCTCCCAATCAGTCTCTGTCTCTCTCTCTCTAACTCCCTCTCTCTACCTGCCACTGACTCTCAATCTCTCCCACTCTGTCTCTCTCTCTCTCACTAACTCCCTCTCTCTACCTGCCACTGTCTCTCTATCTCTCCCACTCTGTTGCTCCCACTCTGTCTCTCTCTCTAACTCCCTCTCTCTACCTGCCACTGTCTCTCTATCTCTCCCAATCTGTCTCTCTCTATCCAAATCTCTCTTACTCCCTCTCTCTACCAGCCACTGTCTCTCTATCCCTCTCTTTCTGTCTCACTCTCTCTGTCTCTCTCTCTCTAACTCCCTCTCTCTAGCTGCCACTGTCTCACTATCTCTCCCACTCTGTCTCTCTCTGTCTCTCTCTTACTCCCTCTCTCTACCTGCCACTGTCTCTCTATCTCTCCCACTCTCTCTCTCTCTCTCTCTAACTCCCTCTCTCTACCTGCCACTGAGCTCAATCTCTCCCACTCTGTCTCTCTCTGTCTCTCTCACTAACTCCCTCTCTCTACCTGCCACTGTCTCTCTCTCTCTCCCACTCTGTCTCTCTCTCTCTAACACCCTCTCTCTACCTGCCACTGTCTCTCTATCTCCCCGACTCTGTCTCTCTCTGTCTCACTCTAACTCCCTTTCTCTACCTGCCACTGTCTCTCTCTCTCTCCCACTCTGTCTCTCTCTCTCTAACTCCCTCTCTCTACCTGCCACTGTCTCTCTATATCTCACAATCTGTCTCTCTCTCTCTGCCTCTCTCTCACTCCCTCTCTCTACCTGCCACTGTCTCTCTATCTCTCCCACTCTGTCTCTCTCTGTCTCTCTATAACTCCCTCTCTCTACCTGCCACTGTCTCTCTATCTCTCCCACTCTTTCTCTCTCTCTCTAAATCCCTCTCTCGACCTGCCACTGTCTCTCTATCTCTCCCACTCTGTCTCTCTCTCTCTGTCTCTCTCTCTAACTCCATCTCTCTACCTGCCACTGTCTCTCTATCTCTCTCACTCTGTCTCTCTCTCTGTCTCTCTCTAACTCCCTCTCCCTACCTGCCACTGTCTCTCTATCTCTCCCACTCTGTCTCTCTCTCTAACTCCCTCTCTCGACCTGCCACTGTCTCTCTATCTCTCCCAATTTGTCTCTCTCTCTCCGTATCTCTCTAACTCCCTCTCTCTACCTGCCACTGTCTCTCTATCTCTCCCACTCTGTCTCTCTCTCTCTGTATCTCTCTAACTCCCTCTCTCTAGCTGCCAATGTGTCTTTATCTCTCCCACTCTGTCTCTCTCTGTCTCTCTCTAACTCCCTCTCTCTTCCTGCCACTGTCTCTCTAACTCTCCCACTCTGTCTCTGTCTCTCTCTAACTCCCTCTCTCTACCTGCCACTGTCTCTCTATCTCTCCCACTCAGTCTCTCTCTCTCTAAATCCTTCTCTCTACCTGCCACTGTCTCTCTATTTCTCCCACTCAGTCTCTCTCTCTCTGTCTCACTCTAAATCCCTCTCTCTGACTGCCACTGTCTCTTTATCTCACCCACTATGTCTCTCTCTCTGTGTCTCTCTCTAACTCCCTCTCTCTCGCTCCAGTGTCTCTCTATCTCTCCCACTCTGTCTCTCTCTGTCTCTCTCTCTCTAACTCCCTCTCTCTACCTGCCACTGTCTCTCTATCTCTCCCAATCTGTCTCTGTCTCTCTCTCTCTAACTCCCTCTCTCTACCTGCCACTGACTCTCAATCTCTCCCACTCTGTCTCTCTCTCTCAAACTCGATCTCTCTACCTGCCACTGTCACTCTATCTCTCCCACTCTGTCTCTCTCTGTCTCTCTCTCTCTAACTCCCTCTCTCTACCTGCCACTGTCACTCTATCTCTCCCAGTCTGTCTCTCTCTGTCTCTCTCTCTCTAACTCCCTCTCTCTACCTGCCACTGTCTCTCTATCTCTCCCAATCTGTCTCTGTCTCTCTCTCTCTCTAACTCCCTCTCTCTACCTGCCACTGTCTCCCTAACTCTCCCACTCTGTCCCTCTCTCTCTGTCTCTCTCTTACCCCCTCTCTCTAACTTCCAGTCTCTCTATCTCTCCCACTCTGTCTCTCTCTCTCTATCTCCCTCTTACTCCCTCCCTCTACCTGCCACTGTCTCTCTATCTCTCCCACTCTGTTTCTCTCTGTCTCTCTCTAACTGCCTCTCTCTACCTGCCACTGTCTCTCTATCTCTCCAACTCTGTCTCTCTCTCTGTGTCTCTCTCTAACTCCCGTTCATTGCCTGCCGCTGTCTCTCTATCTCTCCCACTCTCTCTCTGTCTCTCTCTGTCTGTAACTCCCTCTCTAACTGCCACTGTCTCTCTATCTCTCTCACTCTGTCTCTCTCTGTCTCTCTCTAACTCCCTCTCTCTACCTGCCACTGACTCTCAATCTCTCCCAATCTGTCTCTCTCTCTCTCACTAACTCCCTCTATCTACCTGCCACTGTCTCTCTATCTCTCCCACTCTGTCTCTCCCATTCTGTCTCTCTCTCTAACTCCCTCTCTCTACCTGCCTTTTTCTCTCTATCTCTCCATCTCTGTCTCTCTCTGTCTCTCTCTAACTCCCTCTTACTACCTTCCACAGTCTCTCTATCTCTCCCACTCTGTCTCTCTCTCTCTCTCTCTCTCTACCTCCCTCTCTCTACCTGCCACTGTCTCTCTATCTCTCCCAATTTGTCTCTCTCTCTCTGTCTCTCTCTAACTCCCTCTCTCTACCTGCCACTGTCTGTCTATCTCTCTCAATCTGTCTCTGTCTCTCTCTAACTCTCTCTCTCTACCTGCCACTGTCACTCCATCTCTCCCACTCTGTCTCTCTCTCTATCTCTCTCTCTACCTCCCTCTCTCTACCTGCCACTGTCTCTCTATCTCTCCCAATTTGTCTCTCTCTCTCTGTCTCTCTCTAACTCCCGCTCTCTACCTGCCACTGTCTCCCTAACTCTCCCACTCTGTCTCTCTCTCTCTGTCTCTCTAACTCCCTCTCTCTACCTGCCACTTTCTCTGTATCTCTCCCACTCTGTCTCTCTCTCCCTCTCTAACTCCCTCTCTCTACCTGCCACTGTCTCTCTATCTCTCCCACTCTGTCTCTCTCTTTCTGTCTCTCTCTTACTCCCACTCTCTACCTGCCACTGTCTCTCTATCTCTCCCACTCTGTCTCTCTCTGTCTCTCTCTAACTACCTCTCTCTACCTGCCAATGTCTCTCTATCTCTCCCACTCTGTCTCTCTCTCTGTGTCTCTCTCTAACTCCCGTTCATTGCCTGCCGCAGTCTCTCTATCTCTCCCACTCTGTCTCTCTCTCTCTATCTCCCTCTTACTCCCTCCCTCTACCTGCCACTGTCTCTTTATCTCTCCAAATCTGTCTCTCTCTCTGTGTCTCTCTCTAACTCCCGTTCATTGCCTGCCGCTGTCTCTCTATCTGTCCCACTCTCTCTCTGTCTCTCTCTGTCTCTAACTCCCTCTCTCTACCTGCCACTGTCTCTCTATCTCTCCCACTCTGTCTCTGTCTCTCTCTAACTCCCTCTCTCTACCTGCCACTGTCTCTCTATCTCTCCCAATCTGTCTCTCTCTCTGTCTCTCTCTAACTCCCTCTCTCTACCTGCCACTGTCTCTCTATCTCTCCCACTCTGTCTCTCTCTCTCTAACTCCCTCTCTCTCACTGCCACTGTCTCTTTATCTCTCCCACTCTGTCTCTCTCTCTGTGTCTCTCTCTAACTCCCTCTTTCTCGCTCCAGTGTATCTCTATCTCTCCCACTCTGTCTCTCTCTCTCTGTCTCTCTCTAACTCCCTCTCTCTACCTGCCACTGTCTCTCTATCTCTCCCAATCTGTCTCTGTCTCTCTCTCTCTAACTCCCTCTCTCTACCTGCCACTGACTCTCAATCTCTCCCAATCAGTCTCTCTCTCTCAAACTCGATCTCTCTACCTGCCACTGTCACTCTATCACTCCCACTCTGTCTCTCTCTGTCTCTCTCTCACTCCCTCTCTCTACCTGCCACTGTCTCTCTATCTCTCCCACTCAGTCTCTCTCTCTCTGTCTCTCTCTAACTCCCTCTCTCTACCTGACACTGTCTCTCTATCTCTCCCACTCTGTCTCTCTCTGTCTCTCTCTCTCTAACTCCCTCTCTCTACCTGCCACTGTCACTCTATCTCTCCCACTCTGTCTCTCTCTGTCTCTCTCTCTCTAACTCCCTCTCTCTACCTGCCACTGACTCTCTATCTCTCCCACTCTGTCTCTCTCTCTATCTCTCTCTACCTCCCTCTCTCTACCTGCCACTGTCTCTCTATCTCTCCCAATTTGTCTCTCTCTCTCTGTCTCTCTCTAACTCCCTCTCTCTACCTGCCACTGTCTGTCTATCTCTCTCAATCTGTCTCTCTCTCTCTAACTCCCTCTCTCTACCTGCCACTGTCACTCCATCTCTCCCACTCTGTCTCTCTCTCTATCTCTCTCTCTACCTCCCTCTCTCTACCTGCCACTGTCTCTCTATCTCTCCCAATTTGTCTCTCTCTCTCTGTATCTCTCTAACTCCCGCTCTCTACCTGCCACTGTCTCCCTATCTCTCCCACTCTGTCTCTCTCTCTCTCTGTCTCTCTAACTCCCTCTCTCTACCTGCCACTTTCTCTGTATCTCTCCCACTCTGTCTCTCTCTCCCTCTCTAACTCCCTCTCTCTACCTGCCACTGTCTCTCTATCTCTCCCACTCTGTCTCTCTCTTTCTGTCTCTCTCTTACTCCCACTCTCTACCTGCCACTGTCTCTCTATCTCTCCCACTCTGTCTCTCTCTGTCTCTCTCTAACTACCTCTCTCTACCTGCCGCTGTCTCTCTATCTCTCCCACTCTCTCTCTGTCTCTCTCTGTCTCTCTCTAACTCCCTCTCTCTACCTGCCACTGTCTCTGTATCTCTCCCACTCTGTCTCTCTCTGTCTCTCTCTAACTCCCTCTCTCTACCTGCCACTGTCTCTCTATCTCTCCCAATCTGTCTCTCTCTGTCTCTCTCTAACTCCCTCTCTCTTCCTGCCACTGTCTCTCTATCTCTCCCACTCTGTCTCTCTCTCTCTCTAACTCCCTCTCTCTACCTGCCACTGTCTCTCTATCTCGCCCACTCTGTCTCTCTCTCTCTGTCTCTCTCTAACTCCCTCTCTCTACCTGCCACTGTCTCTCTATCTCTCCCAATCTGTCTCTCTCTGTTTCTCTCTAACTCCCTCTCTCTTCCTGCCACTGTCTCTCTATCTCTCCCACTCTGTCTCTCTCTCTCTCTCTGTACTCCCTCTCTCTACCTGCCGCTGTCTCACTTTCTCTCCCACTATGTCTCTCTCTCTCAATCTAACTCCCTCTCTCTACCTGCCTCTGTCTCTCTATCTCTCCATCTCTGTCTCTCTCTGTCTCTCTCTAACTCCCTCTCTCTACCTGCCACTTTCTATCTATCTCTCTCAATCTGTCTCTCTCTCTCGAACTCCCTCTTACTACCTGCCACAGTCTCTCTATCTCTCCCACTCTGTCTCTCTCTCTCTGTCTCTCTCTTTCTCCCTCTCTCTACCTGCCACTTTCTATCTATCTCTCTCAATCTGTCTCTCTCTCTAACTCCCTCTCTCTACCTGCCACTGTCTCTCCAACTCTCCCACTCTGTCTCTCTCTCTCTCTAACTCCATCTCTCTTCCTGCCACTGTCACTCCATCTCTCCCACTCTGTCTCTCTCTCTCTCTCTCTCTCTAACTCCCTCTCTCTACCTGCCACTGTCTCTCTATCTCTGCCAATTTGTCTCTCTCTCTCTGTATCTCTCTCACACCCTCTCTCTGCCTGCCACTGTCTCCCTAACTCTCCCACTCTGTCTCTCTCTCTCGGTCTCTCTCTAACTCCCTCTCTCTAACTTCCAGTCTCTCCATCTCTCCCACTCTGTCTCTCTCTCTCTATCTCCCTCTTACTCCCTCCCTCTACCTGCCACTTTCTCTGTATCTATCCCACTCTGTCTCTCTCTCCCTCTCTAACTCCCTCTCTCTACCTGCCAGTCTCTCTATCTCTCCCACTCTGTCTCTCTCTAACTCCCACTCTCTACCTGCCACTGTCTCTCTATCTCTCCCACTCTGCCTCTCTCTGTCTCCCTCTAACTACCTCTCTCTACCTGCCGCTGTCTCTCTATCTCTCCAACTCCGTCTCTCTCTCTCTGTCTCCCTCTAACTCCCTCTCTCTACCTGCCGCTGTCTCTCTATCTCTCCCCTCTCTCTCTCTCTGTCTCTCTTTAACTCCTTCTCTCTACCTGCCACTGTCTCTCTATCTCTCCCACTCTGTCTCTCTCTGTCTCTCTCTAACTCCCTCTCTCTACCTACCACTGTCTCTCTATCTCTCCCACTCTGTCTCTCTCTGTCACTCTTTCACTCCCTCTCTCTACCTGCCACTGTCTCTCTATCTCTCCCACACTGTCTCTCTCTCTGTCTCTCTCTAACTCCCTCTCTCTACCTGCCACTGTCTCTCTATCTCTCCCAATTTGTCTCTCTCTCTCTGTATCTCTCTAACTCCCTCTCTCTACCTGCAACTGTCTCCCTAACTCTCCCACTCTGTCCCTCTATCTCGGTCTCTCTCTAACTCCCTCTCTCTAACTTCCAGTCTCTTTATCTCTCCCAATCTGTCTCTCTCTATCTCCCTCCTACTCCCTCCCTCTACCTGCCACTGTCTCTCTATCTCTCCCACTCTGTTTCTCTCTGTCTCCCTCTAACTGCCTCTCTCTACCTGCCACTTTCTCTCTATCTTTCCCACTCTGTCTCTCTCTCCCTCTCTAAATCCCTCTCTCTACCTGCCACTGTCTCTCTATCTCTCCCACTCTGTCTCTCTCTGTCTCTCTCTAACTCACTCTCTCTACCTGCCAGTCTCTCTATCTCTCCCACTCTGTCTCTCTCTCTCTGTCTCTCTCTAACTCCCACTCTCTACCGGCCACTGTCTCTCTATCTCTCCCACTCTGCCTCTCTCTCTCTGTCTCTCTCTCTAACTCCCTCTCTCTACCTGCCACTGTCTCCCTATCTCTCCCACTCTGTCTCACTCTGTCTCTCTCTAACTCACTCTCTCTTCCTGCCGATGTCTCTCTATCTCTCCCTCTGTGTCTCTGTCTCTCTCTCTAACTCCCTTTCTCTACCTGCCACTGTCTCTCTATCTCTCCCGCTCTGTCTCTCTCTCTCTGTCTCTCTCTAACTCCCATCTCTCGACCTGCCACTGTCTCTCTATCTCTCCCAATTTGTCTCTCTCTCTCCGTATCTCTCTAACTCCCTCTCTCTACCTGCCACTGTCTCCCTAACTCTCGCACTCTGTCTCTCTATCTCTCCCACTCTGTCTCTCTCTCTCTAACACCCTCTCCCTACCTGCCACTGCCTCTCTATCTCTCCCAAACTGTCTCACTCTCTCTAACTCCCTCTCTCTACCTGCCACTGTCTCTCTATCTCTCCCAAACTGTCTCTCTCTCTCTAACTCCCTCTCTCTACCTGCCACTGTCTCTCTATCTCTCCCACTCTGTCTCTCTCTCTCTGTCTCTCTCTAACTCCCACTCTGTATCTGCCACTGTCTCTCTATCTCTCCCACTCTCTCTCTCTCTCTCTAAGACCCTCTCCCTACCTGCCACTGCCTCTCTATCTCTCCCAAACTGTCTCTCTCCCTCTAACTCCCTCTCTCTACCTGTCACTGTCTCTCTCTATCTCTCCCACTCTGTCTCTGTCTGTCTCTCTCTAACTCCATCTCTCTACCTGTCACTGTCTCTCTATCTCTCCCACTCTGTCTCTCTCTGTCTCTCTCTCTCTAACTCCCTCTCTCTACCTGCCACTGTCTCTCTATCTCTCCCACTCTGTCTCTCTCTGTCTCTCTCTCTCTAACTCCCTCTCTCTACCTGCCACTGTCTCTCTATCTCTCCCACTCTGTCTCTCTCTCTCTGTCTCTCTCTAACTCCCACTCTGTATCTGCCACTGTCTCTCTATCTCTCCCACTCTCTCTCTCTCTCTCTAAGACCCTCTCCCTACCTGCCACTGCCTCTCTATCTCTCCCAAACTGTCTCTCTCCCTCTAACTCCCTCTCTCTACCTGTCACTGTCTCTCTCTATCTCTCCCACTCTGTCTCTGTCTGTCTCTCTCTAACTCCATCTCTCTACCTGTCACTGTCTCTCTATCTCTCCCACTCTGTCTCTCTCTGTCTCTCTCTCTCTAACTCCCTCTCTCTACCTGCCACTGTCTCTCTATCTCTCCCACTCTGTCTCTGTCTGTCTCTCTCTAACTCCATCTCTCTACCTGTCACTGTCTCTCTATCTCTCCCACTCTGTCTCTCTCTGTCTCTCTCTCTCTAACTCCCTCTCTCTACCTGCCACTGTCACACTATCTCTCCCACTCTGTCTCTGTCTGTCTCTCTCTAACTCCCTCTCTCTACCTGTCACTGTCTCTCTATCTCTCCCACTCTGTTCTTCTCTCTGTCTCTCTCTAACTCCCGCTCTCTACCTGCCACTGTCTCACTATCTCTCCCACTCTGTCTCTGTCTCTCTCTCACTAACTCCCTCTCTCTACCTGCCACTGTCTCTCTATCTCTCCCACTCTATCTCTCTCTCTAACTCCCTCTCTCTACCTGCCACTGTCTCTCTATCTCACCCACTCTGTCTCTCTCTGTCTCTCTCTCACTAACTCCCTCTCTCTACCTGCCACTGTCTCTCTATCTCTCCCACTCTATCTCTCTCTCTAACTCCCTCACTCTACCTGCCACTGTCTCTCTATCTCTCCCACTCTGTCTCTCTCCCTCTGTCTCTCTCTAAATCCCTCTCTCTACCTGCGACTGTCTCTCTATCTCTCCCACTCTCTCTCTCTCTCTCTGTCTCTCCCACTCTGTCTCTCTCTGTCTCTCTCTAACTCCCTCTCTCGACCTGCCACTGTATCTCTATCTCTCCCACTCTGTCTCTCTGTGTCTCTGTGTAACTCCCTCTATCTACCTGCCACTGTGTCCCTATCTCTCCCACTCAGTCTCTCTCACTCTCTCTCTCTAACTCCCACTCTCTACCTGCCACTGTCTCTCTATCTCTCCCACTCTGTCTCTCTCTGTCTCTCTCTAACTCCCTCTCTCTACCTGCCACTGTCTCTCTATCTCTCCCACTCTGTCCCACTCTCTCTGTCTCTCTCTAAATCCAACTCTCTAACTTCCAGGCTCTCTATCTCTCCCACTCTGTCTCTCTCTCTCTCTCTCCATCTAACTCCCGCTCTCTACCTGCCACTGTCTCTCTATCTCTCCCACTCTGTCTCTCTCTCTCTAACTCCCTCTCTCTACCTGCCACTGTCTCTCTTACTCTCCAACTCTGACTCTCTCTCTCTGTCTCTCTCTAACTCCCGTTCTCTGCCTGCCCCTGTCTCTCTATCTCTCCCACTCTCTCTCTGTCTCCCTCTGTCTCTCTCTAACTCCCTCTCTCTACCTTCCACTGTCTCTCTATCTCTCCCACTCTGTCTCTCTCTCTCTCTCTCTAACTCCCTCTCTCTACCTGCCACTGTCTCTATATCTCTCCCACTCTGTCTCTCTCTCTCTGTCTCTCTCTAACTCCCCCTCTCTAGCTGTCACTGTCTCTCTATCTCTCCCACTCTGTCTCTCTCTCTCTGTCTCTCTCTAACTCCCTCTCTCTACCTGCCAGTCTCTCTATCTCTCCCACTCTGTCTCTCTCTCTCTGTCTCTCTCTAACTCCCTCTGTCTACCTGCCACTGTCTCTCTATCTCTCCCACTCAGTCTCTCACTGTCTATCTCTTACTCCCTCTCTCTTCCTGCCACTGTCTCTCTATCTCTCCCACTCTGTCTCTCTCTCTCTCTCTCTAACTCACTCTCTCTTCCTGCCGATGTCTCTCTATCTCTCCCTCTGTGTCTCTTTCTCTCTCTCTAACTCCCTCTCTCTACCTGCCACTGTCTCTCTATCTCTCCCGCTCTGTCTCTCTCTCTCTGTCTCTCTCTCTAACTCCCTCTCTCGACCTGCCACTGTCTCTCTATCTCTCCCAATTTGTCTCTCTCTCTCTCTCTCTCTCTCTAACTCCCTCTCTCTACCTGCCACTGACTCCCCAACTCTCGCACTCTGTCTCTCTATCTCTCCCACTCTGTCTCTCTCTCTCTGTCTCTCTCTAACTCCCGCTCTCTACCTGCCACTGTCTCTATATCTCTCCCACTCTGTCTCTCTCTCTCTGTCTCTCTCTAACTCCCTCTGTCTACCTGCCACTGTCTCTCTATCTCTCCCACTCTGTCTCTCTCTGTCTCTCTCTAACTCCCTCTCTCTACCTGCCACTGTCTCTCTATCTCTCTCACTCTGTCTCTCTCTCTCTCTCTCTAACTCACTCTCTCTTCCTGCCGATGTCTCTCTATCTCTCCCTCTGTGTCTCTTTCTCTCTCTCTAACTCCCTCTCTCTACCTGTCACTGTCTCTCTATCTCTCCCACTCTGTCTCTGTCTCTCTCTCTCTCTAACTCCCTCTCTGTACCTGCCTCTTTCTCTCTATCTCGCCCACTCTGTCTCTCTCTCTCTCTCTAACTCCCTCTCTCTCTCTCCACTGTCTCTCTATCTCTCCCACTCTCTCGCTCTCTCTCTCTGTCTCTCCCACTCTGTCTCTCTCTGTCTCTCTCTAACTCCCTCTCTCGACCTGCCACTGTCTCTCTATCTCTCCCACTCTCTCTGTCTCTCTCTCTGTCTCTCCCACTCTGTCTCTCTCTGTCTCTCTCTAACTCCCTCTCTCGACCTGCCACTGTATCTCTATCTCTCCCACTCTGTCTCTCTGTGTCTCTGTGTAACTCCCTCTATCTACCTGCCACTGTGTCCCTATCTCTCCCACTCAGTCTCTCTCTCTCTGTCTCTCTCTAACTCCCTCTCTCTACCTGCCACTGTCTCTCTGTCTCTCCCACTCTGTCTCTCTCTCTCTCTCTCTCTCTCTCTGTCTCTCCCACTCTGTCTCTCTCTGTCTCTCTCTAACTCCCTCTCTCTACCTGCCACTGTCTCTCTATCTCTCCCACTCTGTCTCTCTCTCTCTGTCTCTCTCTAACTCCCTCTCTCTACCTGCCACTGTCTCTCTATTTATCCCACTCTGTCTCTCTCTGTCTCTCTCTAACTCCCTCTCTCTACCTGCCACTGTCTCTCTATCTCTCTCACTCTGTCTCTCTCTCTCTGTCTCTCTGTAAATCCCTCTCTCTACCTGCCACTGTCTCGCTATCTCTCCCAATTTGTCTCTCTCTCTCTGTATCTCTCTAACTCCCTCTCTCTACCTGCAACTGTCTCCCTAACTCTCCCACTCTGTCCCTCTATCTCGGTCTCTCTCTAACTCCCTCTCTCTAACTTCCAGTCTCTTTATCTCTCCCAATCTGTCTCTCTCTATCTCCCTCCTGCTCCCTCCCTCTACCTGCCACTGTCTCTCTATCTCTCCCTCTCTGTTTCTCTCTGTCTCTCTCTAACTGCCTCTCTCTACCTGCCACTGTCTCTCTATCTCTCCCACTCTGTTTCTCTCTGTCTCTCTCTAACTGCCTCTCTCTACCTGCCACTGTCTCTCTATCTCTCTCACTCTGTCTCTCTCTCTCTGTCTCTCTGTAAATCCCTCTCTCTACCTGCCACTGTCTCTCTATCTCTCCCACTCTGTCTCTCTCTGTCTCTCTCTAACTGCCTCTCTCTACCTGCCACTGTCTCTCTATCTCTCCCACTCTGTTTCTCTCTGTCTCTCTCTAACTGCCTCTCTCTACCTGCCACTGTCTCTCTATCTCTCTCACTCTGTCTCTCTCTCTCTGTCTCTCTGTAAATCCCTCTCTCTACCTGCCACTGTCTCGCTATCTCTCCCAATTTGTCTCTCTCTCTCTGTATCTCTCTAACTCCCTCTCTCTACCTGCAACTGTCTCCCTAACTCTCCCACTCTGTCCCTCTATCTCGGTCTCTCTCTAACTCCCTCTCTCTAACTTCCAGTCTCTTTATCTCTCCCAATCTGTTTCTCTCTATCTCCCACCTACTCCCTCCCTCTACCTGCCACTGTCTCTCTATCTCTCCCACTCTGTTTCTCTCTGTCTCCCTCTAACTGCCACTATCTACCTGCCACTTTCTCTCTATCTTTCCCACTCTCTCTCTCTCTCCCTCTCTAAATCCCTCTCTCTACCTGCCAGTCTCTCTATCTCTCCCACTCTGTCTCTCTCTCTCTGTCTCTCTCTCTAACTCCCTCTCTCTACCTGCCACTGTCTCCCTAACTCTCCCACTCTGTCTCTCTCTGTCTCTCTCTAACTCACTCTCTCTTCCTGCCGATGTCTCTCTATCTCTCCCTCTGTGTCTCTGTCTCTCTCTCTAACTCCCTTTCTCTACCTGCCACTGTCTCTCTATCTCTCCCGCTCTGTCTCTCTCTCTCTGTCTCTCTCTAACTCCCATCTCTCGACCTGCCACTGTCTCTCTATCTCTCCCAATTTGTCTCTCTCTCTCCGTATCTCTCTAACTCCCTCTCTCTACCTGCCACTGTCTCCCCAACTCTCGCACTCTGTCTCTCTATCTCTCCCACTCTGTCTCTCTCTCTCTGTCTCTCTCTAACTCCCGCTCTCTACCTGCCACTGTCTCTATATCTCTCCCACTCTGTCTCTCTCTCTCTGTCTCTCTCTAACTCCCTCTGTCTACCTGCCACTGTCTCTCTATCTCTCCCACTCTGTCTCTCTCTGTCTCTCTCTAACTCCCTCTCTCTACCTGCCACTGTCTCTCTATCACTCCCACTCTGTCTCTCTCTCTCTCTCTCTAACTCACTCTCTCTTCCTGCCGATGTCTCTCTATCTCTCCCTCTGTGTCTCTTTCTCTCTCTCTAACTCCCTCTCTCTACCTGTCACTGTCTCTCTATCTCTCCCACTCTGTCTCTGTCTCTCTCTCTCTCTAACTCCCTCTCTGTACCTGCCACTGTCTCTCTATCTCTCCCACTCTGTCTCTCTCTCTCTCTCTAACTCCCTCTCTCTCTCTCCACTGTCTCTCTATCTCTCCCACTCTCTCGCTCTCTCTCTCTGTCTCTCCCACTCTGTCTCTCTCTGTCTCTCTCTAACTCCCTCTCTCGACCTGCCACTGTCTCTCTATCTCTCCCACTCTCTCTGTCTCTCTCTCTGTCTCTCCCACTCTGTCTCTCTCTGTCTCTCTCTAACTCCCTCTCTCGACCTGCCACTGTATCTCTATCTCTCCCACTCTGTCTCTCTGTGTCTCTGTGTAACTCCCTCTATCTACCTGCCACTGTGTCCCTATCTCTCCCACTCAGTCTCTCTCTCTCTGTCTCTCTCTAACTCCCTCTCTCTACCTGCCACTGTCTCTCTGTCTCTCCCACTCTGTCTCTCTCTCTCTCTCTCTCTCTCTCTGTCTCTCCCACTCTGTCTCTCTCTGTCTCTCTCTAACTCCCTCTCTCTACCTGCCACTGTCTCTCTATCTCTCCCACTCTGTCTCTCTCTCTCTGTCTCTCTCTAACTCCCTCTCTCTACCTGACACTGTCTCTCTATCTCTCCCACTCTGTCTCTCTCTGTCTCTCTCTCTAACTCTCTCTCTCTACCTGCTACTGTCTCTCTACTTATCCCACTCTCTCTCTCTGTCTCTCTTAAACTCCCTCTCTCTACCTGCCACTGTCTCTCTATTTATCCCACTCTGTCTCTCTCTGTCTCTCTCTAACTCCCTCTCTCTACCTGCCACTGTCTCTCTATCTCTCTCACTCTGTCTCTCTCTCTCTGTCTCTCTGTAAATCCCTCTCTCTACCTGCCACTGTCTCGCTATCTCTCCCAATTTGTCTCTCTCTCTCTGTATCTCTCTAACTCCCTCTCTCTACCTGCCACTGTCTCCCTAACTCTCCCACTCTGTCCCTCTATCTCGGTCTCTCTCTAACTCCCTCTCTCTAACTTCCAGTCTCTTTATCTCTCCCAATCTGTCTCTCTCTATCTCCCTCCTACTCCCTCCCTCTACCTGCCACTGTCTCTCTATCTCTCCCACTCTGTTTCTCTCTGTCTCTCTCTAACTGCCTCTCTCTACCTGCCACTGTCTCTCTATCTCTCTCACTCTGTCTCTCTCTCTCTGTCTCTCTGTAAATCCCTCTCTCTACCTGCCACTGTCTCGCTATCTCTCCCAATTTGTCTCTCTCTCTCTGTATCTCTCTAACTCCCTCTCTCTACCTGCAACTGTCTCCCTAACTCTCCCACTCTGTCCCTCTATCTCGGTCTCTCTCTAACTCCCTCTCTCTAACTTCCAGTCTCTTTATCTCTCCCAATCTGTCTCTCTCTATCTCCCTCCTACTCCCTCCCTCTACCTGCCACTGTCTCTCTATCTCTCCCACTCTGTTTCTCTCTGTCTCCCTCTAACTGCCACTATCTACCTGCCACTTTCTCTCTATCTTTCCCACTCTCTCTCTCTCTCCCTCTCTAAATCCCTCTCTCTACCTGCCAGTCTCTCTATCTCTCCCACTCTGTCTCTCTCTCTCTGTCTCTCTCTCTAACTCCCTCTCTCTACCTGCCACTGTCTCCCTAACTCTCCCACTCTGTCTCTCTCTGTCTCTCTCTAACTCCCTCTCTCTTCCTGCCGATGTCTCTCTATCTCTCCCTCTGTGTCTCTGTCTCTCTCTCTAACTCTCTCTCTCTACCTGCCACTGTCTCTCTATCTCTCCCGCTCTGTCTCTCTCTCTCTGTCTCTCTCTAACTCCCATCTCTCGACCTGCCACTGTCTCTCTATCTCTCCCAATTTGTCTCTCTCTCTCCGTATCTCTCTAACTCCCTCTCTCTACCTGCCACTGTCTCCCTAACTCTCGCACTCTGTCTCTCTATCTCTCCCACTCTGTCTCACTCTCTCTAACACCCTCTCCCTACCTGCCACTGCCTCTCTATCTCTCCCAAACTGTCTCACTCTCTCTAACTCCCTCTCTCTACCTGCCACTGTCTCTCTATCTCTCCCAAACTGTCTCTCTCTCTCTAACTCCCTCTCTCTACCTGCCACTGTCTCTCTATCTCTCCCACTCTGTCTCTCTCTCTCTGTCTCTCTCTAACTCCCACTCTGTATCTGCCACTGTCTCTCTATCTCTCCCACTCTCTCTCTCTCTCTCTAAGACCCTCTCCCTACCTGCCACTTCCTCTCTATCTCTCCCAAACTGTCTCTCTCTCTCTAACTCCCTCTCTCTACCTGTCACTGTCTCTCTCTATCTCTCCCACTCTGTCTCTGTCTGTCTCTCTCTAACTCCATCTCTCTACCTGCCACTGTCTCTCTATCTCTCCCACTCTGTCTCTCTCTGTCTCTCTCTCTCTAACTCCCGCTCTCTACCTGCCACTGTCTCACTATCTCTCCCACTCTGTCTCTCTCTCTGTCTCTCTCTATCTCCCGCTCTCTACCTGCCACTGTCTCACTATCTCTCCCACTCTGTCTCTCTCTCTCTGTCTCTCTCTAACTCCCTCTCTCTACCTGCCACTGTCTCACTATCTCTCCCACTCTGTCTCTGTCTCTCTCTCACTAACTCCCTCTCTCTACCTGCCACTGTCTCTCTATCTCTCCCACTCTATCTCTCTCTCTAACTCCCTCTCTCTACCTGCCACTGTCTCTCTATCTCACCCACTCTGTCTCTCTCTGTCTCTCTCTAACTCCCTCACTCTACCTGCCACTGTCTCTCTATCTCTCCCACTCTGTCTCTCTCTCTCTCTCTCTAACTCCCTCTCTCTACCTGCCACTGTCTCACTATCTCTCCCACTCTGTCCCACTCTCTCTGTCTCTCTCTAACTCCAACTCTCTAACTTCCAGGCTCTCTAACTCTCCCACTCTGTCTCTCTCTCTCTCTCTCCATCTAACTCCCGCTCTCTACCTGCCATTGTCTCTCTATCTCTCCCACTCTGTCTCTCTCTCTCTAACTCCCTCTCTCTACCTGCCACTGTCTCTCTTACTCTCCAATTCTGACTCTCTCTCTCTGTCTCTCTCTAACTCCCGTTCTCTGCCTGCCCCTGTCTCTCTATCTCTCCCACTCTCTCTCTGTCTCCTTCTGTCTCTCTCTAACTCCCTCTCTCTACCTTCCACTGTCTCTCTATCTCTCCCACTCTGTCTCTCTCTCTCTCTCTCTAACTCCCTCTCTCTACCTGCCACTGTCTCGCTATCTCTCCCACTCTGTCTCTCTCTGTCTATCTCTTACTCCCTCTCTCTTCCTGCCACTGTCTCTCTATCTCTCCCACTCTGTCTCTCTCTCTCTCTCTCTAACTCACTCTCTCTTCCTGCCGATGTCTCTCTATCTCTCCCTCTGTGTCTCTTTCTCTCTCTCTAACTCCCTTTCTCTACCTGCCACTGTCTCTCCATCTCTCCCACTCTGTCTCTCTCTCTCTCTCTGTCTCTAACTCCCTCTCTCGACCTGCCACTGTCTCTCTATCTCTCCCAATTTGTCTCTCTCTCTCCGTATCTCTCTAACTCCCTCTCTCTACCTGCCACTGTCTCCCCAACTCTCGCACTCTGTCTCTCTATCTCTCCCACTCTGTCTCTCTCTCTCTCTCTCTCTAACTCCCTCTCTCTACCTGTCACTGTCTCTCTATCTCTCACACTCTGTCTCTCTCTCTCTGTCTCTCTCTAACTCCCGCTCTCTACCTGCCACTGTCTCTATATCTCTCCCACTCTGTCTCTCTCTCTCTGTCTCTCTCTAACTCCCTCTGTCTACCTGCCACTGTCTCTCTATCTCTCCCACTCTGTCTCTCTCTGTCTATCTCTTACTCCCTCTCTCTTCCTGCCACTGTCTCTCTATCACTCCCACTCTGTCTCTCTCTCTCTCCTTCTAACTCACTCTCTCTTCCTGCCGATGTCTCTCTATCTCTCCCTCTGTGTCTCTTTCTCTCTCTCTAACTCCCTCTCTCTACCTGTCACTGTCTCTCTATCTCGCCCACTCTGTCTCTCTCTCAACAACTCCCTCTCTCTACCTGCCACTGTCTCTCTATCTCTCCCACTCTATCTCTCTCTCTAACTCCCTCTCTCTACCTGCCACTGTCTCTCTATCTCTCCCACTCTGTCTCTCTCTCTCTGTCTCTCTCTAATTCCCTCTCTCTACCTGCCACTGTCTCTCTATCTCTCCCACTCTCTCTCTCTCTCTCTCTCTGTCTCTCCCACTCTGTCTCTCTCTGTCTCTCTCTAACTCCCTCTCTCGACCTGCCACTGTATCTCTATCTCTCCCACTCTGTCTCTCTGTGTCTCTGTGTAACTCCCTCTATCTACCTGCCACTGTGTCCCTATCTCTCCCACTCAGTCTCTCTCTCTCTGTCTCTCTCTAACTCCCTCTCTCTACCTGCCACTGTCTCCCTATCTCTCCCACTCTGTCCCACTCTCTCTGTCTCTAACTCCATCTGTCTAACTTCCAGTCTCTCTAACTCTCCCACTCTGTCTCTCTCTCTCTGTCTCTCTCTAATTCCCTCTCTCTATCTGCCACTGTCTCTCTGTCTCTCCCACTCTCTCTCTCTCTCTCTCTCTCTCTCTGTCTCTCCCACTCTGTCTCTCTCTGTCTCTCTCTAACTCCCTCTCTCTACCTGCCACTGTCTCTCTATCTCTCCCACTCTGTCTCTCTCTCTCTCTCTAACTCCCTCTCTCTACCTGCCACTGTCTCTCTAACTCTCCAACTCTGACTCTCTCTCTCTGTCTCTCTCTAACTCCCGTTCTCTGCCTGCCCCTGTCTCTCTATCTCTCCCACTCTCTCTCTCTCTGTCTCTCTCTTACTCCCTCTCTCTACCTGCCACTGTCTCGCTATCTCTCCCACTCCGTCTCTGTCTGTCTCTCTCTAACTCCCTCTCTCTACCTGTCTCTGTCTCTCTATCTCTCCCACTCTGTCTCTGTCTCTCTCTAACTCCCTCTCTCTACCTGCCACTGTCTCTCTATCTCTCCCACTCTGTCTCTCTCTCTCTGTCTCTCCCTAACTCCCTCTCTCTACCTGCCACTGTCTCCCTAACTCTCCCACTCTGTCCCTCTATCTCGGTCTCTCTCTAACTCCCTCTCTCTAACTTCCAGTCTCTTTATCTCTCCCAATCTGTCTCTCTCTATCTCCCTCCTACTCCCTCCCTCTACCTGCCACTGTCTCTCTATCTCTCCCACTCTGTTTCTCTCTGTCTCTCTCTAACTGCCTCTCTCTACCTGCCACTGTCTCTCTATCTCTCTCACTCTGTCTCTCTCTCTCTGTCTCTCTGTAAATCCCTCTCTCTACCTGCCACTGTCTCGCTATCTCTCCCAATTTGTCTCTCTCTCTCTGTATCTCTCTAACTCCCTCTCTCTACCTGCAACTGTCTCCCTAACTCTCCCACTCTGTCCCTCTATCTCGGTCTCTCTCTAACTCCCTCTCTCTAACTTCCAGTCTCTTTATCTCTCCCAATCTGTCTCTCTCTATCTCCCTCCTACTCCCTCCCTCTACCTGCCACTGTCTCTCTATCTCTCCCTCTCTGTTTCTCTCTGTCTCTCTCTAACTCCCTCTCTCTACCTGCCACTGTCTCTCTATCTCTCCCACTCTGTTTCTCTCTGTCTCCCTCTAACTGCCACTATCTACCTGCCACTTTCTCTCTATCTTTCCCACTCTCTCTCTCTCTCCCTCTCTAAATCCCTCTCTCTACCTGCCAGTCTCTCTATCTCTCCCACTCTGTCTCTCTCTCTCTGTCTCTCTCTCTAACTCCCTCTCTCTACCTGCCACTGTCTCCCTAACTCTCCCACTCTGTCTCTCTCTGTCTCTCTCTAACTCCCTCTCTCTTCCTGCCGATGTCTCTCTATCTCTCCCTCTGTGTCTCTGTCTCTCTCTCTAACTCTCTCTCTCTACCTGCCACTGTCTCTCTATCTCTCCCGCTCTGTCTCTCTCTCTCTGTCTCTCTCTAACTCCCATCTCTCGACCTGCCACTGTCTCTCTATCTCTCCCAATTTGTCTCTCTCTCTCCGTATCTCTCTAACTCCCTCTCTCTACCTGCCACTGTCTCCCTAACTCTCGCACTCTGTCTCTCTATCTCTCCCACTCTGTCTCACTCTCTCTAACACCCTCTCCCTACCTGCCACTGCCTCTCTATCTCTCCCAAACTGTCTCACTCTCTCTAACTCCCTCTCTCTACCTGCCACTGTCTCTCTATCTCTCCCAAACTGTCTCTCTCTCTCTAACTCCCTCTCTCTACCTGCCACTGTCTCTCTATCTCTCCCACTCTGTCTCTCTCTCTCTGTCTCTCTCTAACTCCCACTCTGTATCTGCCACTGTCTCTCTATCTCTCCCACTCTCTCTCTCTCTCTCTAAGACCCTCTCCCTACCTGCCACTGCCTCTCTATCTCTCCCAAACTGTCTCTCTCTCTCTAACTCCCTCTCTCTACCTGTCACTGTCTCTCTCTATCTCTCCCACTCTGTCTCTGTCTGTCTCTCTCTAACTCCATCTCTCTACCTGCCACTGTCTCTCTATCTCTCCCACTCTGTCTCTCTCTGTCTCTCTCTCTCTAACTCCCGCTCTCTACCTGCCACTGTCTCACTATCTCTCCCACTCTGTCTCTCTCTCTGTCTCTCTCTATCTCCCGCTCTCTACCTGCCACTGTCTCACTATCTCTCCCACTCTGTCTCTCTCTCTCTGTCTCTCTCTAACTCCCTCTCTCTACCTGCCACTGTCTCACTATCTCTCCCACTCTGTCTCTGTCTCTCTCTCACTAACTCCCTCTCTCTACCTGCCACTGTCTCTCTATCTCTCCCACTCTATCTCTCTCTCTAACTCCCTCTCTCTACCTGCCACTGTCTCTCTATCTCACCCACTCTGTCTCTCTCTGTCTCTCTCTAACTCCCTCACTCTACCTGCCACTGTCTCTCTATCTCTCCCACTCTATCTCTCTCTCTAACTCCCTCACTCTACCTGCCACTGTCTCTCTATCTCTCCCACTCTGTCTCTCTCTCTCTCTCTCTAACTCCCTCTCTCTACCTGCCACTGTCTCACTATCTCTCCCACTCTGTCCCACTCTCTCTGTCTCTCTCTAACTCCAACTCTCTAACTTCCAGGCTCTCTATCTCTCCCACTCTGTCTCTCTCTCTCTCTCTCCATCTAACTCCCGCTCTCTACCTGCCATTGTCTCTCTATCTCTCCCACTCTGTCTCTCTCTCTCTAACTCCCTCTCTCTACCTGCCACTGTCTCTCTTACTCTCCAATTCTGACTCTCTCTCTCTGTCTCTCTCTAACTCCCGTTCTCTGCCTGCCCCTGTCTCTCTATCTCTCCCACTCTCTCTCTGTCTCCTTCTGTCTCTCTCTAACTCCCTCTCTCTACCTTCCACTGTCTCTCTATCTCTCCCACTCTGTCTCTCTCTCTCTCTCTCTAACTCCCTCTCTCTACCTGCCACTGTCTCGCTATCTCTCCCACTCTGTCTCTCTCTGTCTATCTCTTACTCCCTCTCTCTTCCTGCCACTGTCTCTCTATCTCTCCCACTCTGTCTCTCTCTCTCTCTCTCTAACTCACTCTCTCTTCCTGCCGATGTCTCTCTATCTCTCCCTCTGTGTCTCTTTCTCTCTCTCTAACTCCCTTTCTCTACCTGCCACTGTCTCTCCATCTCTCCCACTCTGTCTCTCTCTCTCTCTCTGTCTCTAACTCCCTCTCTCGACCTGCCACTGTCTCTCTATCTCTCCCAATTTGTCTCTCTCTCTCCGTATCTCTCTAACTCCCTCTCTCTACCTGCCACTGTCTCCCCAACTCTCGCACTCTGTCTCTCTATCTCTCCCACTCTGTCTCTCTCTCTCTCTCTCTCTAACTCCCTCTCTCTACCTGTCACTGTCTCTCTATCTCTCACACTCTGTCTCTCTCTCTCTGTCTCTCTCTAACTCCCGCTCTCTACCTGCCACTGTCTCTATATCTCTCCCACTCTGTCTCTCTCTCTCTGTCTCTCTCTAACTCCCTCTGTCTACCTGCCACTGTCTCTCTATCTCTCCCACTCTGTCTCTCTCTGTCTATCTCTTACTCCCTCTCTCTTCCTGCCACTGTCTCTCTATCACTCCCACTCTGTCTCTCTCTCTCTCCTTCTAACTCACTCTCTCTTCCTGCCGATGTCTCTCTATCTCTCCCTCTGTGTCTCTTTCTCTCTCTCTAACTCCCTCTCTCTACCTGTCACTGTCTCTCTATCTCGCCCACTCTGTCTCTCTCTCAACAACTCCCTCTCTCTACCTGCCACTGTCTCTCTATCTCTCCCACTCTATCTCTCTCTCTAACTCCCTCTCTCTACCTGCCACTGTCTCTCTATCTCTCCCACTCTGTCTCTCTCTCTCTGTCTCTCTCTAATTCCCTCTCTCTACCTGCCACTGTCTCTCTATCTCTCCCACTCTCTCTCTCTCTCTCTCTCTGTCTCTCCCACTCTGTCTCTCTCTGTCTCTCTCTAACTCCCTCTCTCGACCTGCCACTGTATCTCTATCTCTCCCACTCTGTCTCTCTGTGTCTCTGTGTAACTCCCTCTATCTACCTGCCACTGTGTCCCTATCTCTCCCACTCAGTCTCTCTCTCTCTGTCTCTCTCTAACTCCCTCTCTCTACCTGCCACTGTCTCCCTATCTCTCCCACTCTGTCCCACTCTCTCTGTCTCTAACTCCATCTGTCTAACTTCCAGTCTCTCTAACTCTCCCACTCTGTCTCTCTCTCTCTGTCTCTCTCTAATTCCCTCTCTCTATCTGCCACTGTCTCTCTGTCTCTCCCACTCTCTCTCTCTCTCTCTCTCTCTCTCTGTCTCTCCCACTCTGTCTCTCTCTGTCTCTCTCTAACTCCCTCTCTCTACCTGCCACTGTCTCTCTATCTCTCCCACTCTGTCTCTCTCTCTCTCTCTAACTCCCTCTCTCTACCTGCCACTGTCTCTCTAACTCTCCAACTCTGACTCTCTCTCTCTGTCTCTCTCTAACTCCCGTTCTCTGCCTGCCCCTGTCTCTCTATCTCTCCCACTCTCTCTCTCTCTGTCTCTCTCTTACTCCCTCTCTCTACCTGCCACTGTCTCGCTATCTCTCCCACTCCGTCTCTGTCTGTCTCTCTCTAACTCCCTCTCTCTACCTGTCTCTGTCTCTCTATCTCTCCCACTCTGTCTCTGTCTCTCTCTAACTCCCTCTCTCTACCTGCCACTGTCTCTCTATCTCTCCCACTCTGTCTCTCTCTCTCTGTCTCTCCCTAACTCCCTCTCTCTACCTGTCACTGTCTCTCTATCTCTCCCACTCTGTCTCTGTCTGTCTCTCTCTAACTCCATCTCTCTACCTGTCACTGTCTCTCTATCTCTACCACTCTGTCTCTCTCTGTCTCTCACTAACTCCCTCACTCTACCTGCCACTGTCTCTCTATCTCTCCCACTCTGTCTCTCTCTCTCTCTCTAACTCCCTCACTCTACCTGCCACTGTCTCTCTATCTCTCCCACTCTGTCTCTCTCTCTCTGTCTCTCTCTAATTCCCTCTCTCGACCTGCCACTGTCTCTCTATCTCTCCCACTCTGTCTCTCTCTCTCTGTCTCTCCCTAACTCCCTCTCTCTACCTGTCACTGTCTCTCTATCTCTCCCACTCTGTCTCTCTCTCTCTCTCTAACTCCCTCTCTCTACCTGCCACTGTCTCTCTATCTCTCCCACTCTGTCTCTCTCTCTGTCTCTCTCTAACTCCCGTTCTCTGCCTGCCCCTGTCTCTCTCTCTCTCCCACTCTCTCTCTGTCTCCCTCTGTCTCACTCTAACTCCCTCTCTCTACCTGCCACTGTCTCTCTATCTCTCCCACTCTGTCTCTCTCTGTCTCTCTCTAACTCCCTCTCTCTACCTGCCACTGTCTCTCTATCTCTCCCACTCTGTCTCTCTCTCTGTCTCTCTCTAACTCCCGTTCTCTGCCTGCCCCTGTCTCTCTCTCTCTCCCACTCTCTCTCTGTCTCCCTCTGTCTCACTCTAACTCCCTCTCTCTACCTGCCACTGTCTCTCTATCTCTCCCACTCTGTCTCTCTCTGTCTCTCTCTAACTCCCTCTCTCTACCTGCCACTGTCTCTCTATCTCTCCCACTCTGTCTCTCTCTCTCTAACTCCCTCTCTCTGCCTGCCACTCTCTCTCTATCTCTCCCACACTGTCTCTCTCTCTCTGTCTCTCTCTAACTCCCACTCTCTATCTGCCACTGTCTCTCTCTATCTCTCCCAATCTGTCTCTCTCTGTCTCTCTCTTAACTCCCTCTCTCGACCTGCCACTGTCTCTCTATCTCTCCCAATTTGTCTCTCTCTCTCTGTATCTCTCTAACTCCCTCTCTCTACCTGCCACTGTCTCCCTATCTCTCCCATTCTGTCCCTCTCTCTCTGTCTCTCTCTAACTCCCTCTCTCTAACTTCCAGTCTCTCTATCTCTCCCACTCTGGTTCTCTCTGTCTCTCTCTAACTCCCTCTCTCTACCTGCCACTGTCTCTCCATCTCTCCCACTATATCTCTCTCTCTCTCTCTAATTCCCTCTCTCTATCTGCCACTGTCTCTGTATCTCTCCCACTGTGTCTCTCTCTCTCTGTCTCTCTCTAACTCCCTCTCTCTACCTGCCACTCTCTCTCCATCTCTCCCACTCTGTCTCTCTCTCTAACTCCCTCTCTCTACCTGCCACTGTCTCTCTCTCTCTCCCACTCTCTCTCTCTGTCTCTCTCTAACTCCCTCTCTCTACCTGCCACTGTACCTCTATCTCTCCCACTCTGTCTCTCTCTGTCTCTCTCTAACTCCCTCTCTCTACCTGCCACTGTCTCTCTATCTCTCCCAATTTGTCTCTCTCTCTCTGTATCTCTCTAACTCCCTCTCTCTAACTTCCAGTCTCTTTATCTCTCCCAATCTGTCTCTCTCTATCTCCCTCCTACTCCCTCTCTCTACCTGCCACTGTCTCTCTATCTCTCCCACTCTGTTTCTCTCTGTCTCCCTCTAACTGCCACTCTCTACCGGCCACTGTCTCTCTATCTCTCCCACTCTGTCTCTCTCTCTCTGTCTCACTCTCTAACTCCCTCTCTCTAGCTGCCACTGTCTCACAATCTCTCCCCCTCAGTCTCTCTCTCTCTGTCTCTCTCTAACTCCCTCTCTCTACCTGCCACTGTCTCTCTATCTCTCCCACTCTGTCTCTGTCTCTCTCTAACTCCCTCTCTCTACCTGCCACTGTCTCCCTATCTCTCCCACTCTGTCTCACTCTGTCTCTCTCTCTCGAACTCACTCTGTCTTCCTGCCGATGTCTCTCTATCTCTACCTCTGTGTCTCTGTCTCTCTGTCTCACTCTCTCTCTCTCTCTCTCTCTGTCTCTCCCACTCTGTCTCTCTCTGTCTCTCTCTAACTCCCTCTCTCTACCTGCCACTGTCTCTCTATCTCTCCCACTCTGTCTCTCTCTCTCTGTCTCTCTCTAACGCCCTCTCTCGACCTGCCACTGTCTCTCTATCTCTCCCAATTTGTCTCTCTCTCTCCGTATCTCTCTAACTCCCTCTCTCTACCTGCCACTGTCTCCCTAACTCTCGCACTCTGTCTCTCTATCTCTCTCACTCTGTCTCTCTCTCTCTAATACCCTCTCCCTACCTGCCACTGCCTCTCTATCTCTCACAAAATATCTCTCTCTCTCTAACTCCCTCTCTCTACCTGTCACTGTCTCTCTATCTCTCCCACTCTGTCTCTCTGTCTCTCTCTCTCTAACTCCCTCTCTCTACCTGCCACTGTCTCTCTATCTCTCCCACTCTGTCTCTCTCTCTCTGTCTCTCTCTAACACCCACTCTCTATCTGCCACTGTCTCTCTATCTCTCCCACTCTGTCTCTCTCTCTCTATAACCCTCTCCCTACCTGCCACAGCCTCTCTATCTCTCCCAAACTGTCTCTCTCTCTCTAACTCCCTCTCTCTACCTGTCACTGTCTCTCTCTATCTCTCCCACTCTGTCTCTGTCTGTCTCTCTCTAACTCCATCTCTCTACCTGCCACTGTCTCTCTATCTCTCCCACTCTGTCTCTCTCTCTCTGTCTCTCTCTAACTCCCGCTCTCTACCTGCCACTGTCTCACTATCTCTCCCACTCTGTCTCTCTCTCTGTCTCTCTCTAACTCCCTCTCTCTAGCTGCCACTGTCTCACAAACTCTCCCCCTCAGTCTCTCTCTCTCTGTCTCTCTCTAACTCCCTCTCTCTACCTGCCACTGTCTCTCTATCTCTCCCACTCTCTCTCTCTGTCTCTCTCTAACGCCCTCTCTCTACCTACCACTGTCTCCCTATCTCTCCCACTCTGTCCCACTCTCTCTGTCTCTCTCTAACTCCATCTCTCTAACTTCCAGTCTCTCTACCTCTCCCACTCTGTCTCTCTCTCTCTCTCTCCATCTAACTCCCTCTCTCTACCTGCCACTGTCTCTCTATCTCTCCCACTCTGTCTCTCTCTCTCTCTCTCTCTAACTCCCTCTCTCTACCTGCCACTGTCTGTCTAACTCTCCAACTCTGACTCTCTCTCTCTGTCTCTCTCTAACTCCCGTTCTCTGCCTGCCCCTGTCTCTCTATCTCTCCCACTCTCTCTCTGTCTCCCTCTGTCTCTCTCTAACTCCCTCTCTCTACCTGCCACTGTCTCTCTATCTCTCCCACTCTGTCTCTCTCTCTCTGTCTCTCCCTAACTCCCTCTCTCTACCTGTCACTGTCTCTCTATCTCGCCCACTCTGTCTCTCTCTCACTAACTCCCTCTCTCTACCTGCCACTGTCTCTCTATCTCTCCCACTCTATCTCTCTCTCTAACTCCCTCTCTCTACCTGCCACTGTCTCTCTATCTCACCCACTCTGTCTCTCTCTGTCTCTCTCTAACTCCCTCTCTCTACCTGCCACTGTCTCTCTATCTCACCCACTCTGTCTCTCTCTGTCTCTCTCTAACGCCCTCACTCTACCTGCCACTGTCTCTCTATCTCTCCCACTCTGTCTCTCTCTCTCTGTCTCTCTCTAATTCCCTCTCTCTACCTGCCACTGTCTCACTATCTCTCCCACTCTCTCTCTCTCTCTCTCTCTCTGTCTCTCCCACTCTGTCTCTCTCTGTCTCTCTCTAACTCCCTCTCTCGACCTGCCACTGTATCTCTATCTCTCCCAATCTGTCTCTCTGTGTCTCTGTGTAACTCCCTCTATCTACCTGCCACTGTGTCCCTATCTCTCCCACTCAGTCTCTCTCTCTCTGTCTCTCTCTAACGCCCTCTCTCTACCTGCCACTGTGTCTCTATCTCTCCCACTCTGTCTCTCTGTCTCTCTCTAACTCCCTCTCTCTACCTGCCACTGTCTCTCTATCTCTCCCACTCTGTCTCTCTCTCTCTGTCTCTCTCTAACTCCCTCTCTCTACCTGCCACTGTCTCACTATCTCTCCCACTCTCTCTCTCTCTCTCTCTCTCTGTCTCTCCCACTCTGTCTCTCTCTGTCTCTCTCTAACTCCCTCTCTCGACCTGCCACTGTATCTCTATCTCTCCCAATCTGTCTCTCTGTGTCTCTGTGTAACTCCCTCTATCTACCTGCCACTGTGTCCCTATCTCTCCCACTCAGTCTCTCTCTCTCTGTCTCTCTCTAACGCCCTCTCTCTACCTGCCACTGTGTCTCTATCTCTCCCACTCTGTCTCTCTGTCTCTCTCTAACTCCCTCTCTCTACCTACCACTGTCTCCCTATCTCTCCCACTCTGTCCCACTCTCTCTGTCTCTCTCTAACTCCATCTCTCTAACTTCCAGTCTCTCTACCTCTCCCACTCTGTCTCTCTCTCTCTCTCTCCATCTAACTCCGTCTCTCTACCTGCCACCGTCTCTCTATCTCTCCCACTCTTTCTCTCTCTCTCTCTCTAACTCCCTCTCTCTACCTGCCACTGTCTGTCTAACTCTCCAACTCTGACTCTCTCTCTCTGTCTCTCTCTAACTCCCGTTCTCTGCCTGCCCCAGTCTCTCCATCTCTCCCACTCTCTCTCTGTCTCCCTCTGTCTCTCTCTAACTCCCTCTCTCTACCTGCCACTGTCTCTCTATCTCTCTCACTCTGTCTCTCTCTCTCTGTCTCTCCCTAACTCCCTCTCTCTACCTGCCACTGTCTCTCTATCTCTCCCACTCAGTCTCTCTCTCTCTGTCTCTCTCTAACTCCCGCTCTCTACCTGCCACTGTCTCTCTATCTCTCCCAATCTGTCTCTGTCTGTCTCTCTGTAACTCCCTCTCTCTACCTATCACTGTCTCTCTATCTCTCCCACTCTGTCTCTCTCTCTGTCTCTCTCTAACTCCCTCTCTGTACCTGCCACTGTCTCTCTATCTCTCCCACTCAGTCTCTGTCTCTCTGTCTCTCTCTAACTCCCCCTCTCTACCTGCCACTGTCTCTCTATCTCTCCCACTCTATCTCTCTCTCTAACTCCCTCTCTCACCTGCCACTGTCTCTCTATCTCACCCACTCTGTCTCTCTCTGTGTCTCTCTAACTCCCACTCTCTACCTACCACTGTCTCACTAACTCGCCTAATCTGTCTCTCTCTTTCTGTCTCTCTCTTCTCCCAATCTCTACCTGCCACTGTTTCACTATCTCTCCCACTCTCTGTCTCTCTAACTCCCTCTCTCTACCTGCCACTGTCTCTCTATCTCTCCCACTCTGTCTGTCTCTGTCTCTCTCTAACTCCCTCTTTCTACCTGCCACTGTCTCTCTATGTCTCGCACTCTGTCTCTCTCTCTCTGTCTCTCTCTAGCTCCCAATCTCTACCTGCCACTGTATCTCTATCTCTCTCAATCTGTCTCTCTCTCTATCTCTCTCTCTAACTCCCTCTCTCTACCTGCCTCTGTCTCACTATCTCTCCCACTCTGTCTCTCTCTCTCTGTCTCTCTCTAACACACTCTCTCTACCTGCCACTGTCTCTCTATCTCGCCCACTCTGTCTCTCTCTGTCTCTCTCTCACTCCCTCTCTCTACCTGCCACTGTCTCTCTATCTCTCCCACTCTGTCTCTCTCTCTCTCTCTAACTCCCTCTCTCTACCTGCCACTGTCTATCCATCTCTCCCACTCTGTCTCTCTCTGTCTCTCTCTAACTCCCACTCTCTACCTGCCACTGTCTCTCTATCTCTCCCACTCTGTCTCTCTCTGTGTCTCTCTAACTCCCACTCTCTACCTGCCACTGTCTCACTAACTCGCCTAATCTGTCTCTCTCTTTCTGTCTCTCTCTTCTCCCAATCTCTACCTGCCACTGTTTCACTATCTCTCCCACTCTCTGTCTCTCTAACTCCCTCTCTCTACCTGCCACTGTCTCTCTTTCTCTCCCACTCTGTCTCTGTCTCTCTCTAACTCCCTCTCTCTACCTGCCACTGTCTCTCTATCTCTCCCACTCTGTCTCTCTCTGCCTCTCTCTAACTCCCTCTCTCTACCTGCCACTTTCTCTCTATCTCTCCCACTCTGTCTGTCTCTCTTTCTGTCTCTCTCTAACTCTCTCTCTCTACCTGCCACTGTCTCTCTATCTCTCCCACTCTGTCTCTCTCTCTCTGTCTCTGTCTAATTCCCTCTCTCTACCTGACACTGTCTCTCTATCTCTCCCACTCTGTCTGTCTCTCTCTGTCTCTCTCTCTAACTCCCTCTCTCTACCTGTCACTGTCTCTCTATCTCTCCCACTCTGTCTCTCTCTCTTTCTGTGTCTCTCTAACTCCCACTCTCTACCTGCCACTGTCTCACTAACTCGCCTAATCTGTCTCTCTCTTTCTGTCTCTCTCTTCTCCCAATCTCTACCTGCCACTGTTTCACTATCTCTCCCACTCTCTGTCTCTCTAACTCCCTCTCTCTACCTGCCACTGTCTCTCTATCTCTCCCACTCTGTCTGTCTCTCTCTGTCTCTCTCTCTAACTCCCTCTCTCTACCTTCCACTGTCTCTCTATCTCTCCCACTCTGTCTCTCTCTGTGTCTCTCTAACTCCCACTCTCTACCTGCCACTGTTTCACTAACTCGCCTAATCTGTCTCTCTCTTTCTGTCTCTCTCTTCTCCCAATCTCTACCTGCCACTGTTTCACTATCTCTCCCACTCTGTCTCTCTCTCTCTGTCTCTCTCTAACTCCCAATCTCTACCTGCCACTGTATCTCTATCTCTCCCACTCTGTCTCTCTCTATCTCTCTCTCTAACTCCCTTTCTCTACCTGCCTCTCTCTCACTATCTCTCCCACTCTGTCTCTCTCTCTAACTCCCTCTCTCTACCTGCCACTGTCTCTCTATCTCTCCCACTCTGTCTCTGTCTCTCTCTAACTCCCTCTCTCTACCTGCCACTGTCTCTCTATCTCTCCCACTCTGTCTCTGTCTCTCTCTAACTCCCTCTCTCTACCTGCCACTGTCTCTCTATCTCTCCCACTCTGTCTCTGTCTCTCTCTAACTCCCTCTCTCTACCTGCCACTGTCTCTCTATCTCTCCCACTCTGTCTCTGTCTCTCTCTAACTCCCTCTCTCTACCTGCCACTGTCTCTCTATCTCTCCCACTCTGTCTCTGTCTCTCTCTAACTCCCTCTCTCTACCTGCCACTGTCTCTCTATCTCTCCCTCTCTGTCTCTCTCTAACTCCCTCTCTCTACCTGCCACTGTCTCCCTATCTCTCCCACTCTGTCTCTCTCTCTCTAACTCCCTCTCTCTACCTGCCACTGTCTCTCTATCTCTCCCACTCTGTCTCTCTCTCACTCTGTCTCTCTCTCTCTGTCTCTCTCTGTCTCTCTCTAACTCCCTCTCTCTACCTGCCACTGTCTCTCTATCTCTCCCAATCTGTCTCTCTCTGTCTCTCTCTAACTATTTCTCTCTACCTTCCACTTTCTCTCTATCTCTCCCAAACTGTCTCTCTCTCTCTGTCTCTCTCTCTCTAACTCCCACTCTCTACCTGCCACTGTCTCTCTATCTCTCCCACTCAGTCTCTCTCTGTTTCTCTCTAACTCCCCCTCTCTACCTGCCACTGTCTCTCTATCTCCCCCATTCTGTCTCTCTCTGTCTCTCTCTTAATTCCCTCTCTCTACCTGCCACTGTCTCTCTATCTCTCCCACTCTGTCTCTCTCTCTCTGTCTCTCTCTCTCTAACTCCCCCTCTCTAACTGCCACTGTCTCTCTATCTCTCCCACTCTGTCTCTCTCTCTCTAACTCACTCTATCTACCTGCCACTGTCTCTCTATCTCTCCCACTCTGTCTCTCTCTCTGTCTCTCTCTAACTCCCTCTCTCTTCCTGCCACTTTCTGTCTATCTCTCCCACTCTGTCTCTCTCTATCTCTGTCTCTCTCTAACTCCCACTCTCTACCTGCCACTGTCTCACTAACTCGCCTACTCTGTCTCTCTCTCTCTGTCTCTCTTTATCTCCCAATCTCTACCTGCCACTGTCTCACTATCTCTCCCACTCTCTGTCTCTCTAACTCCCTCTCTCTACCTGCCACTGTCTCTCTCTCGCTCCCAATCTGTCTCTCTCTCTCTAAATCCCTCTCTCTACCCGCCACTGTATCTCTATCTCTCCCACTCTGTATCTCTCTCTCTGCCTCTCTCTAAATCCCTCTCTCTACCCGCCACTGTATCTCTATCTCTCCCACTCTGTCTCTCTCTCTCTGTCTCTCTCTAAATCCCTCTCTCTACCCACCACTGTATCTCTATCTCTCCCACTCTGTCTCTCTCTCTGTCTCTCTCTAACTCTCTCTCTCTACCTGCCACTGTCTATCCATCTCTCCCACTCTGTCTCTCTCTGTCTCTCTCTAACTCCCACTCTCTACCTGCCACTGTCTCACTAACTCGCCTAATCTGTCTCTCTCTGTCTCTCTCTTCTCCCAATCTCTACCTGCCACTGTTTCACTATCTATCCCACTCTCTGTCTCTCTAACTCCCTCTCTCTACCTGCCACTGTCTCTCTATCTCTCCCACTCTGTCTCTCTCTGTCTCTCTCTAACTCCCACTCTGTACCTGCCACTGTCTCTCTAACTCTCCCACTCTGCCTGTCTCTCTCTGTCTCTCTAACTCCCTCTCTCTACCTGCCACTGTCTCTCTATCTCTCCCACTCTGTCTCTCTCTCACTCTGTCTCTCTCTAATCCCTCTCTCTGCTTGCCACTGTCTCTCTATCTCTCCCACTCTGTCTCCCTCTCTCTGTCTCTCTCTCTAACTCCCTCTCTCTACCTGCCAGTCTCCCTATCTATCTCACTCTGTCTCTCTCTCTGTCTCTCTCTAACTCCCTCTCTCTACCTGCCACTGTCTCTCTATCTCTCCCACTCTGTCTCTCTCTCTCTAACTCCCTCTCTCTACCTGCCACTATCTCTCTATCTCTCCCAATCTGTCTCTCTCTCTCTGTCTCTCTCTAACTCTTTCTCTCTACCTTCCACTGTCTCTCTATCTCTCGCACTCTGTCTCTCTCTCTCTGTCTCTCTCTAACTCTTTCTCTCTACCTTCCACTGTCTCTCTATCTCTCGCACTCTGTCTCTCTCTCTCTGTCTCTCTCTCTCTAACTCCCACTCTCTACCTGCCACTGTCTCTCTATCTCTCCCACTCAGTCTCTCTCTCTCTCTCTCTAACTCCCTCTCTCTACCTGCCACTGTCTCTCTATCTCTCCCACTCTGTCTCTCTCTCTGTCTCTCTCTAACTCCCTCTCTCCTCCTGCCACTTTCTGTCTATCTCTCCCACTCTGTCTCTCTCTCTCTGTCTCTCTTTTTCTCCCAATCTCTACCTGCCACTGTCTCACTATCTCTCCCACTCTCTGTCTCTCTAACTCCCTCTCTCTACCTGCCACTGTTTCTCTCTCGCTCCCAATCTGTCTCTCTCTCTCTAAATCCCTCTCTCTACCCGCCACTGTATCTCTATCTCTCCCACTCTGTCTCTCTTTCTGTCTCTCTCTAACTCCCTCTCTCTTCCTGCCACTCTCTCTCTATCTCTCCCACTCTGTCTCTCTCTCTCTGTCTCTCTAACTCCCTCTCTCTACCTGCCACTGTCTCTCTATCTCTCCCACTCTTTCTCTCTCTCTCTGTCTCTCTCTAACTCCCTCTCTCTACCTGCCACTGTCTCCCTATCTCTCCCACTCTGTCTCTCTCTGTCTCTCTCTCTCTAACTCCCTCTCTCTACCTGCCACTGTGTCCCTATCTCTCCCACTCAGTCTCTCTCTAACTCTCTCTCTCTCTCTCTAACTCCCTCTCTCTACCTGCCAGTCTTTCTATCTCTCCCACTCAGTCTCTCTCTCTCTCTCTCTAACTCCCTCTCTCTTCCTGCCAGTCTTTCTATCTCTCCCACTCAGTCTCTCTCTCTCTCTCTCAATCTCTATCTATCCAACTCTCCCTCTTATCACTCTGCCTCTCTCTCCATCTCTGTCTCTCTGCCTCTGTCTCTGTGTCTATCACTCTCACTATCTATCTGTCCGCCTCTCTATCCATCTCTCTCACTGTCTCTGTCTCAACTCCAATCTCAATCTTTCAGTGTCCCGATAGCTACTAGGGGAATTAGGTCAAACGACATTCCTCTCTGCAGAAAAAACGCCATTAAATATTAACGATACCACAGGGATGTGAAACTTGAGTGAACAGACGTTTATTATTAGCCTGTCAGCTTGTTAAAACATGAAACTATCGCCACAGACTCCAAAACTAAACTAAAAATTCTGGCTCAAAATGTACCAGATAAGGGTTGCAACAGAATTTTAAAAACGTAAAAACAAAACCAGTCATGGAGATAGCTGTGCACTGACTGATGTCTCTCAGTCCCTCTCTCTCTGGGAGATATCTGTACACTGACTGGTGTCTCTCAGTCCCCTCTCTCAGGGAGATATCTGTACACTGACTGGTGTCTCTCAGTCCCTCTCTCTCAGGGAGATATCTGTACACTGACTGGTGTCTCTCAGTTTCTCTCTCTCAGGGACATATCTGTACACTGACTGGTGTCTCTCAGTCCCTCTCTCTCAGGGAGATATCTGTCCACTGACTGGTGTCTCTCAGTCCCTCTCTCTCAGGGAGATATCTGTACACTGACTGGTGTCTCTCAGTCCCTCCCTCTCAGGGAGATATCTGTACACTGACTGGTGTCTCTCAGTCCCTCTCTCTCAGGGAGATATCTGTACACTGACTGTTATCTCTCAGTCTCTCTCTCTCAGGGAGATATCTGTACACTGACTGGTGTCTCTCAGTCCCTCTCTCTCAGGGAGATATCTGTACACTGACTGGTGTCTCTCAGTCCCATCTCTCTCAGTGCAATATCTGTACACTGACTGGTGTCTCTCAGTCTCTCTCTCTCTCAGGCAGATATCTGTACACTGACTGGTGTCTCTCAGTCCCTCTCTCTCTCAGGGAGATATCTGTACACTGACTGGTGTCTCTCAGTCCCTCTCTCTCAGGGAGATATCTGTACACTGACTGGTGTCTCTCAGTCCCTCTCTCTCAGGGAGATATATGTTCAATGACTGATGTGTCTCAGTCCCTCTCTCACAGTGAGATATCAGTACAATGACTGGTGAATTCAGTCCCTCTCTCTCAGGGAGATATCTGTACACTGACTGGTGTCTCTCAGTCTCTCTCTCTCAGGGAGATATCTGTACACTGACTGGTGTCTCTCAGTCTCTCTCTCTCAGGGAGATATCTGTACACTGACTGGTGTCTCTCAGTCTCTCTCTCTCAGGGAGATATCTGTACACTGACTGGTGTCTCTCAGTCCCTCCCTCTCAGGGAGATATCTGTACACTGACTGATGTCTCTCAGTCCCTCTCTCTCAGTGAGATATCTGTACACTGACTGGTGTCTCTCAGTCTCTCTCTCTCTGGGAGATATCTGTACACTGACTGATGTCTCTCAGTCCCTCTCTCTCAGGGAGATATCTGTACACTGACTGATGTCTCTCAGTCCCTCTCTCTCTGGGAGATATCTGTACACTGACTGGTGTCTCTCAGTCCCCTCTCTCTCAGGGAGATATCTGTACACTGACTGATGTCTCTCAGTCCCTCTCTCTCAGGGAGATATCTGTACACTGAATTGTGTCTCTCAGTCCCTCTCTTTCAGGGAGATATCTGTACACTGACTGCTGTCTCTCAGTCCCTCTCTCTCTCAGGGAAATATCTGTACACTGACTGGTGTCTCTCAGTCCCCTCTCTCTCAGGGAGATATCTGTACACTGACTGGTGTCTCTCAGTTTCTCTCTCTCAGGGAGATATCTGTACACTGACTGGTGTCTCTCAGTCCCTCCCTCTCAGGGAGATATCTGTACACTGACTGGTGTCTCTCAGTCCCTCTCTCTCAGGGAGATATCTGTACACTGACTGTTATCTCTCAGTCTCTCTCTCTCAGGGAGATATCTGTACACTGACTGGTGTCTCTCAGTCCCTCTCTCTCAGGGAGATATCTGTACACTGACTGGTGTCTCTCAGTCCCTCTCTCTCAGGGAGATATCTGTACACTGACTGGTGTCTCTCAGTCCCTCTCTCTCTCTCAGGGAGATATCTGTACACTGACTGGTGTCTCTCAGTCCCTCTCTCTCAGGGAGATATCTGTACACTGACTGATGTCTCTCAGTCCCTCTCTCTCTGGGAGATATCTGTACACTGACTGGTGTCTCTCAGTCCCCTCTCTCTCAGGGAGATATCTGTACACTGACTGATGTCTCTCAGTCCCTCTCTCTCAGGGAGATATCTGTACACTGAATTGTGTCTCTCAGTCCCTCTCTTTCAGGGAGATATCTGTACACTGACTGCTGTCTCTCAGTCCCCTCTCTCTCAGGGAGATATCTGTACACTGACTGGTGTCTCTCAGTTTCTCTCTCTCAGGGAGATATCTGTACACTGACTGGTGTCTCTCAGTCCCTCCCTCTCAGGGAGATATCTGTACACTGACTGGTGTCTCTCAGTCCCTCTCTCTCAGGGAGATATCTGTACACTGACTGTTATCTCTCAGTCTCTCTCTCTCAGGGAGATATCTGTACACTGACTGGTGTCTCTCAGTCCCTCTCTCTCAGGGAGATATCTGTACACTGACTGGTGTCTCTCAGTCCCATCTCTCTCAGTGAGATATCTGTACACTGACTGGTGTCTCTCAGTCTCTCGCTCTCTCAGGCAGATATCTGTACACTGACTGGTGTCTCTCAGTCCCTCTCTCTCTCAGGGAGATATCTGTACACTGACTGGTGTCTCTCAGTCCCTCTCTCTCAGGGAGATATCTGTACACTGACTGGTGTCTCTCAGTCCCTCTCTCTCAGGGAGATATATGTTCAATGACTGATGTGTCTCAGTCCCTCTCTCACAGTGAGATATCAGTACAATGACTGGTGAATTCAGTCCCTCTCTCTCAGGGAGATATCTGTACACTGACTGGTGTCTCTCAGTCTCTCTCTCTCAGGGAGATATCTGTACACTGACTGGTGTCTCTCAGTCTCTCTCTCTCAGGGAGATATCTGTACACTGACTGGTGTCTCTCAGTCTCTCTCTCTCAGGGAGATATCTGTACACTGACTGGTGTCTCTCAGTCCCTCCCTCTCAGGGAGATATCTGTACACTGACTGGTGTCTCTCAGTCCCTCCCTCTCAGGGAGATATCTGTACTCTGACTGGTGTCTCTCAGTCCCTCTCTCACAGTGAGATATCAGTACAATGACTGGTGAATTCAGTCCCTCTCTCTCAGGGAGATATCTGTACACTGACTGGTGTCTCTCAGTCCCTCTCTCTCAGGGAGATATCAGTACACTGACTGGTGTCTCTCAGTCCCTCTCTCTCAGGGAGATATCTGTACACTGACTGGTGTCTCTCAGTCCCTCTCTCTCAGGGAGATATCTGTACACTGACTGGTGCCTCTCAGTCCCCTCCTCAGGGAGATATCTGTATACTGGCTGGTGTCTCTCAGTTAATCTCTCTCAGGGAGATATCTGTACACTGACTGGTGTCGCTCAGTCCCTCTCTCTCAGGGAGATATCTGTGCACTGACTGGTGCCTCTCAGTCCCCTCCTCAGGGAGATATCTGTACACTGACTGGTGTCTCTCAGTTAATCTCTGTCAGAGAGATATCTGTACACTGACTGGTGTCTCTCAGTTAATCTCTCTCAGGGAGATATCTCTACATTTGATCATCTCTCATACTGAACTTGACATTTTCTATTCCCTGACAGAACCTGTGTCTGGAGAATTATTGTGAGTCTCTGGGTCTCGCCCACATTGGAACCGTCTGTGAGCCCGATCAGAACTGTGCTGTCATCCAGGATATTGGACTGCAAAGTGCCTTCACCATAGCACACGAAATTGGTAATCTACTGTACCAAGCATTAACTGCATCTGTCGCATTGCTAGATCTGCCGTGCGATTGTTGGAGGCAGTACCTGTCCTGGGAGTGTTTCCTGGGGACAGTGTAGAGAGTGATTTACTCTGTATCTAACCCCGTGCTGTACCTGTGCTGGGAGAGTTTGATGGGGACAGTGTAGAGGGAGATTTACTCTGTATCTAACCCCGTGCTGTACCTGTCCTGGGAGTGTTTGATGGGGACAGTGTAGAGGGAGATTTACTCTGTATCTAACCCCGTACTGTACCTGTCCTGGGAGTGTTTGAAGGGGACAGTGTAGAGGGAGCTTTACTCTGTATCTAACCCCGTGCTGTACCTGTCCTGGGAGTGTTTGATGGGGACAGTGTAGAGGGAGATTTACTCTGTATCTAACCCCGTGCTGTACCTGTCCTGGGAGTGTTTCCTGGGGACAGTGTAGAGAGTGATTTACTCTGTATCTAACCCCGTGCTGTACCTGTGCTGGGAGAGTTTGATGGGGACAGTGTAGAGGGAGATTTACTCTGTATCTAACCCCGTGCTGTACCTGTCCTGGGAGTGTTTGATGGGGACAGTGTAGAGGGAGATTTACTCTGTATCTAACCCCGTACTGTACCTGTCCTGGGAGTGTTTGATGGGGACAGTGTAGAGGGAGCTTTACTCTGTATCTAACCCCGTGCTGTACCTGTCCTGGGAGTGTTTGATGGGGACAGTGTAGAGGGAGATTTACTCTGTATCTAACCCCGTGCTGTACCTGTCCTGGGAGTGTTTCCTGGGGACAGTGTAGAGAGTGATTTACTCTGTATCTAACCCGTGCTGTACCTGTGCTGGGAGAGTTTGATGGGGACAGTGTAGAGGGAGATTTACTCTGTATCTAACCCCGTGCTGTAACTGTCCTGGGAGTGTTTGATGGGGACAGTGTAGAGGGAGATTTACTCTGTATCTAACCCCGTACTGTACCTGTCCTGGGAGTGTTTGATGGGGACAGTGTAGAGGGAGCTTTACTCTGTATCTAACCCCGTGCTGTACCTGTCCTGGGAGTGTTTGATGGGGACGGTGTAGAGGGAGATTTACTCTGTATCTAACCCCGTGCTGTACCTGTCCTGGGAGTGTTTGATGCTGACAGTGTAGAGGGAGATTTACTCTGTATCTAACCTCGTGCTGTACCTGTCCTTCGTATATTTGATGGGGACAGTGCAGAGGGAGATTTACTCTGTATCTAACCCCGTGCTGTACCGGTCCTGGGAGTGTTTGATGGGGACAGTGTAGAGGGAGATTTACTCTGTATCTAACCCCGTGCTGTACCTGTCCTGGGACTGTTTGATGGGGACAGTGTCGAGGGAGATTTACTCTGTATCTAACCCTGTGCTGTACCTGTCCTGGGAGTGTTTGATGGGGACAGTGTAGAGGGAGATTTATTCTGTATCTAACCCCGTGCTGTACCTGTCCTGGGAGTGTTTGATGGGGACAGTGTAGAGGGAGATTTATTCTGTATCTCACCCCATGCTGTACCTGTCCTGGGAGTGTTTGACGGGGACAGTGTAGAGGGAATTTTACTCTGTATCTATCCCCGTGCTGTAACTGTCCTGGGAGTGTTTGATGGGGACAGTGTAGAGGGAGATTTACTCTGTATCTAACCCCATGCCTTACCTGTCCTGGGAGTGTTTGATGGGGACAGTGTAGAGGGAACTTTACTCTGTATCTAACCCCGTGCTGTACCTGTCCTGGGAGTGTTTGATGGGGACAGTGTAGAGGGAGATTTACTCTGTATCTAAATCCGTGCTGTACCTGTCCTGGGAGTGTTTGATGGGAACAGTGTAGAGGGAGATTTACTCTGTATCTAACCCCGTGCTGTACCTGTCCTGGGAGTGTTTGATGGGGACAGTGTAGAGGGAGCTTTACTCTGTATCTAACCCCGTGCATTACCTGTCCTGGGAGTGTTTGTTGGGGACAGTATAGAGGGAGGTTTTCTGTGTATCTAACCCCGTGCTGTACCTGTCCTGGGAGTGTTTGTTGGGGACAGTGTAGAGGGAGTTTTACTCTGTATCTAACGCCGTGTTGTACCTGAGCTGGGAGTGTTTGATGGGGACAGTATAGAGGGAGCTTTACTCACTATCTAACCCCATGCTGTACCTCTCCTGGGAGTGTTTGATGTGGACAGTGTAGAGGCAGATTTACTCTGTATCTAACCCCGTGCTGTACCTGTCCTGGGAGTGTTTGATGGGGACAGTGTAGAGGGAGATTTACTCTGTATCTAACCCCGTGCTGTACCTGTCCTGGGAGTGTTTGATGTGGACAGTTTAGTGGGAGTTTTGCTCTGTATCTAACACCGTGCTGTACCTGTTCTGGGAGTTTTTGATAGGACAGTGTAGAGGAAGCTTTACTCTGTATCTAACCCCGTGCTGAACCTGTCTTGGGAGTGTTTGATGCGGTCAGTGTAGGGGGAGATTTACTCTGTATCTAACCCCGTGCTGTACCTGTCCTGGGAGTGTTTGCTGGGGACAGTGTAGAGGGAGCTTTATTCTGTATCTAACCCCGTGCTGTACCTGTCCTGGGAGTGTTTGATGGGGACAGTGTAGAGGGGGATATACTCTGTATCTAACCCCGTGCTGTACCTGTCCTGGGAGTGTTTGTTGGGGACAGTGTAGAGGGACTTTTACTCTGTATCTAACCCCGTGCTGTACCTGTCCTGGGAGTGTTTGTTGGGGACAGTATAGAGGGAGGTTAACTGTGTATCTAACCCCGTGCTGTACCTGAGCTGGGAGTGTTTGATGGGGACATTGTAGATGGAGATTTACTCTGTATCTAACCCCGTGCTGTACCTGTCCTGGGAGTGTTTGTTTGGGACAGTGTAGAGGGAGATTTACTCTGTATCTAACCCCGTGCTGTACCTGTCCTGGGAGTGTTTGATGGGGACAGTGTAGAGGGAGATTTACTCTGTATCTAACCCCGAGCTGTACCTGTCCTGGGAGTGTTTGATGGGGACAGTGTAGAAGGAGATTTACTCTGTATCTCACCCTGTGCTGTACCTGTCCTGGGAGTGTTTGATGGGGACAGTGTAGAGGGAGATTTACTCTGTATCTAACCCCGTCCTGTACCTGTCCTGGGAGTGTTTGATGGGGACAGTGTAGAGGTAGATTTACTCTGTATCTAACCCCGTGCTGTACCTGTCCTGGGAGTGTTTGATGGGGACAGTGTAGAGGGAGATTTACTCTGTATCTAACCCCGTGCTGTACCTGTCCTGGGACTGTTTGATGGGGACAGTGTAGACGGAGATTTACTCTGTATCTAACCCCGTGCTGTACCTGTCCTGGGAGTGTTTGAGGGGGACAGTGTAGAGGGAGATTTACTCTGTATCTAACCCCGTGCTGTACCTGTCCTGGGAATGTTTGATGGGGACAGTGTAGAGAGAGGTTTACTCTGTATCTAACCCCGTGCTGTACTTGTCCTGGGAGTGTTTGATGGGGACAGTGTAGAGGGAGATTTACTCTGTATCTAACCCCGTGCTGTTCCTATCCTGGGAGTGTTTGATGGGGACAGTGTAGAGGGAGATTTACTCTGTATCTAACCCCGTGCTGTTCCTATCCTGGGAGTGTTTGATGGGGACAGTGTAGAGGGAGATTTACTCTGTATCTAACCCCATGCTGTACATGTCGTGGGAGTGTTTGATGGGGACAGTGTAGAGGGAGATTAACTCTGTATCTGACCCTATGCTGTACCAGTCCTGGGAGTGTTTGATGGGGACAGTGTAGAGGGAGATTTACTCTGTATCTAACCCCGTGCTGTACCTGTCCTGGGAGTGTTTGATGGGGACAGTGTAGAGGGAGATTTACTCTGTATCTAACACCGTGCTGTACCTGTCCTGGGAGTGTTTGATGGGGACAGTATAGAGGGAGCTTTACTCACTATCTAACCCCATGCTGTACCTCTCCTGGGAGTGTTTGATGTGGACAGTGTAGAGGCAGATTTACTCTGTATCTAACCCCGTGCTGTACCTGTCCTGGGAGTGTTTGATGGGGACAGTGTAGAGGGAGATTTACTCTGTATCTGACCCCGTGCTCTACCTGTCCTGGGAGCGTTTGATGGGGACAGTGTAGAGGGAGATTTACTCTGTATCTAACCCCGTGCTGTACCTGTCCTGGGAGTGTTTGATGTGGACAGTTTAGTGGGAGTTTTGCTCTGTATCTAACACCGTGCTGTACCTGTTCTGGGAGTTTTTGATAGGACAGTGTAGAGGAAGCTTTACTCTGTATCTAACCCCGTGCTGAACCTGTCTTGGGAGTGCTGATGGGGACAGTGTAGAGGGAGATTTACTCTCTATCTAACCCTGTGCTGTACCTCTCCTGGGAGTGTTTGATGCGGTCAGTGTAGGGGGAGTTTTGCTCTGTATCTAACCCCGTGCTGTACCTGTCCTGGGAGTGTTTGCTGGGGACAGTGTAGAGGGAGCTTTATTCTGTATCTAACCCCGTGCTGTACCTGTCCTGGGAGTGTTTGATGGGGACAGTGTAGAGGGAGATTTACTCTGTATCTAACCCCGTGCTGTACCTGTCCTGGGAGTGTTTGTTGGGGACTGTGTAGAGGGACTTTTACTCTGTATCTAACCCCGTGCTGTACCTGTCCTGGGAGTGTTTGTTGGGGACAGTATAGAGGGAGGTTAACTGTGTATCTAACCCCGTGCTGTACCTGAGCTGGGAGTGTTTGATGGGGACATTGTAGATGGAGATTTACTCTGTATCTAACCCCGTGCTGTACCTGTCCTGGGAGTGTTTGATGGGGACAGTGTAGAGGGAGATTTACTCTGTATCTAACCCCGTGCTGTACCTGTCCTGGGAGTGTTTGATGGGGACAGTGTAGAGGGGGATATACTCTGTATCTAACCCCGTGCTGTACCTGTCCTGGGAGTGTTTGTTGGGGACAGTGTAGAGGGACTTTTACTCTGTATCTAACCCCGTGCTGTACCTGTCCTGGGAGTGTTTGTTGGGGACAGTATAGAGGGAGGTTAACTGTGTAACTAACCCCGTGCTGTACCTGAGCTGGGAGTGTTTGATGGGGACATTGTAGATGGAGATTTACTCTGTATCTAACCCCGTGCTGTACCTGTCCTGGGAGTGTTTGTTTGGGACAGTGTAGAGGGAGATTTACTCTGTATCTAACCCCGTGCTGTACCTGTCCTGGGAGTGTTTGATGGGGACAGTGTAGAGGGAGATTTACTCTGTATCTAACCCCGAGCTGTACCTGTCCTGGGAGTGTTTGATGGGGACAGTGTAGAAGGAGATTTACTCTGTATCTCACCCTGTGCTGTACCTGTCCTGGGAGTGTTTGATGGGGACAGTGTAGAGGGAGATTTACTCTGTATCTAACCCCGTGCTGTACCTGTCCTGGGAGTGTTTGATGGGGACAGTGTAGAGGTAGATTTACTCTGTATCTAACCCCGTGCTGTACCTGTCCTGGGAGTGTTTGATGGGGACAGTGTAGAGGGAGATTTACTCTGTATCTAACCCCGTGCTGTACCTGTCCTGGGAGTGTTTGATGGGGACAGTGTAGACGGAGATTTACTCTGTATCTAACCCCGTGCTGTACCTGTCCTGGGAGTGTTTGAGGGGGACAGTGTAGAGGGAGATTTACTCTGTATCTAACCCCGTGCTGTACCTGTCCTGGGAATGTTTGATGGGGACAGTGTAGAGAGAGGTTTACTCTGTATCTAACCCCGTGCTGTACTTGTCCTGGGAGTGTTTGATGGGGACAGTGTAGAGGGAGATTTACTCTGTATCTAACCCCGTGCTGTTCCTATCCTGGGAGTGTTTGATGGGGACAGTGTAGAGGGAGATTTACTCTGTATCTAACCCCGTGCTGTTCCTATCCTGGGAGTGTTTGATGGGGACAGTGTAGAGGGAGATTTACTCTGTATCTAACCCCATGCTGTACATGTCGTGGGAGTGTTTGATGGGGACAGTGTAGAGGGAGATTAACTCTGTATCTGACCCTATGCTGTACCAGTCCTGGGAGTGTTTGATGGGGACAGTGTAGAGGGAGATTTACTCTGTATCTAACCCCGTGCTGTACCTGTCCTGGGAGTGTTTGATGGGGACAGTGTAGAGGGAGATTTACTCTGTATCTAACACCGTGCTGTACCTGTCCTGGGAGTGTTTGATGGGGACAGTATAGAGGGAGCTTTACTCACTATCTAACCCCATGCTGTACCTCTCCTGGGAGTGTTTGATGTGGACAGTGTAGAGGCAGATTTACTCTGTATCTAACCCCGTGCTGTACCTGTCCTGGGAGTGTTTGATGGGGACAGTGTAGAGGGAGATTTACTCTGTATCTGACCCCGTGCTCTACCTGTCCTGGGAGCGTTTGATGGGGACAGTGTAGAGGGAGATTTACTCTGTATCTAACCCCGTGCTGTACCTGTCCTGGGAGTGTTTGATGTGGACAGTTTAGTGGGAGTTTTGCTCTGTATCTAACACCGTGCTGTACCTGTTCTGGGAGTTTTTGATAGGACAGTGTAGAGGAAGCTTTACTCTGTATCTAACCCCGTGCTGAACCTGTCTTGGGAGTGCTGATGGGGACAGTGTAGAGGGAGATTTACTCTCTATCTAACCCTGTGCTGTACCTCTCCTGGGAGTGTTTGATGCGGTCAGTGTAGGGGGAGTTTTGCTCTGTATCTAACCCCGTGCTGTACCTGTCCTGGGAGTGTTTGCTGGGGACAGTGTAGAGGGAGCTTTATTCTGTATCTAACCCCGTGCTGTACCTGTCCTGGGAGTGTTTGATGGGGACAGTGTAGAGGGAGATTTACTCTGTATCTAACCCCGTGCTGTACCTGTCCTGGGAGTGTTTGTTGGGGACTGTGTAGAGGGACTTTTACTCTGTATCTAACCCCGTGCTGTACCTGTCCTGGGAGTGTTTGTTGGGGACAGTATAGAGGGAGGTTAACTGTGTATCTAACCCCGTGCTGTACCTGAGCTGGGAGTGTTTGATGGGGACATTGTAGATGGAGATTTACTCTGTATCTAACCCCGTGCTGTACCTGTCCTGGGAGTGTTTGATGGGGACAGTGTAGAGGGAGATTTACTCTGTATCTAACCCCGTGCTGTACCTGTCCTGGGAGTGTTTGATGGGGACAGTGTAGAAGGAGATTTACTCTGTATCTCACCCTGTGCTGTACCTGTCCTGGGAGTGTTTGATGGGGACAGTGTGGAGGGAGATTTACTCTGTATCTAACCCCGTGCTGTACCTGTCCTGGGAGTGTTTGATGGGGACAGTGTAGAGGGAGATTTACTCTGTATCTAACCCCGTGCTGTACCTGTCCTGGGAGTGTTTGATGGGGACAGTGTAGACGGAGATTTACTCTGTATCTAACCCCGTGCTGTACCTGTCCTGGGAGTGTTTGAGGGGGACAGTGTAGAGGGAGATTTACTCTGTATCTAACCCCGTGCTGTACCTGTCCTGGGAATGTTTGATGGGGACAGTGTAGAGAGAGGTTTACTCTGTATCTAACCCCGTGCTGTACTTGTCCTGGGAGTGTTTGATGGGGACAGTGTAGAGGGAGATTTACTCTGTATCTAACCCCGTGCTGTTCCTATCCTGGGAGTGTTTGATGGGGACAGTGTAGAGGGAGATTTACTCTGTATCTAACCCCGTGCTGTTCCTATCCTGGGAGTGTTTGATGGGGACAGTGTAGAGGGAGATTTACTCTGTATCTAACCCCATGCTGTACATGTCGTGGGAGTGTTTGATGGGGACAGTGTAGAGGGAGATTAACTCTGTATCTGACCCTATGCTGTACCAGTCCTGGGAGTGTTTGATGGGGACAGTGTAGAGGGAGATTTACTCTGTATCTAACCCCGTGCTGTACCTGTCCTGGGAGTGTTTGATGGGGACAGTGTAGAGGGAGATTTACTCTGTATCTAACACCGTGCTGTACCTGTCCTGGGAGTGTTTGATGGGGACAGTATAGAGGGAGCTTTACTCACTATCTAACCCCATGCTGTACCTCTCCTGGGAGTGTTTGATGTGGACAGTGTAGAGGCAGATTTACTCTGTATCTAACCCCGTGCTGTACCTGTCCTGGGAGTGTTTGATGGGGACAGTGTAGAGGGAGATTTACTCTGTATCTGACCCCGTGCTCTACCTGTCCTGGGAGCGTTTGATGGGGACAGTGTAGAGGGAGATTTACTCTGTATCTAACCCCGTGCTGTACCTGTCCTGGGAGTGTTTGATGTGGACAGTTTAGTGGGAGTTTTGCTCTGTATCTAACACCGTGCTGTACCTGTTCTGGGAGTTTTTGATAGGACAGTGTAGAGGAAGCTTTAATCTGTATCTAACCCCGTGCTGAACCTGTCTTGGGAGTGCTGATGGGGACAGTGTAGAGGGAGATTTACTCTCTATCTAACCCTGTGCTGTACCTGTCCTGGGAGTGTTTGATGCGGTCAGTGTAGGGGGAGTTTTGCTCTGTATCTAACCCCGTGCTGTACCTGTCCTGGGAGTGTTTGCTGGGGACAGTGTAGAGGGAGCTTTATTCTGTATCTAACCCCGTGCTGTACCTGTCCTGGGAGTGTTTGATGGGGACAGTGTAGAGGGAGATTTACTCTGTATCTAACCCCGTGCTGTACCTGTCCTGGGAGTGTTTGTTGGGGACTGTGTAGAGGGACTTTTACTCTGTATCTAACCCCGTGCTGTACCTGTCCTGGGAGTGTTTGTTGGGGACAGTATAGAGGGAGGTTAACTGTGTATCTAACCCCGTGCTGTACCTGAGCTGGGAGTGTTTGATGGGGACATTGTAGATGGAGATTTACTCTGTATCTAACCCCGTGCTGTACCTGTCCTGGGAGTGTTTGTTTGGGACAGTGTAGAGGGAGATTTACTCTGTATCTAACCCCGTGCTGTACCTGTCCTGGGAGTGTTTGATGGGGACAGTGTAGAGGGAGATTTACTCTGTATCTAACCCTGTGCTGTACCTGTCCTGGGAGTGTTTGATGGGGACAGTGTAGAAGGAGATTTACTCTGTATCTAACCCCGTGCTGTACCTGTCCTGGGAGTGTTTGATGTGGACAGTGTAGAGGGAGATTTACTCTGTATCTAACCCCGTGCTGTACCTGTCCTGGGAGTGTTTGAGGGGGACAGTGTAGAGGGAGATTTACTCTGTATCTAACCCCGTGCTGTACCTGTCCTGGGAGTGTTTGATGGGGACAGTGTAGAGAGAGGTTTACTCTGTATCTAACCCCGTGCTGTACTTGTCCTGGGAGTGTTTGATGGGGACAGTGTAGAGGGAGATTTACTCTGTATCTAACCCCGTGCTGTTCCTATCCTGGGAGTGTTTGATGGGGACAGTGTAGAGGGACATTTACTCTGTATCTAACCCCGTGCTGTTCCTATCCTGGGAGTGTTTGATGGGGACAGTGTAGAGGGAGATTTACTCTGTATCTAACCCCATGCTGTACCTGTCCTGGGAGTGTTTGATGGGGACAGTGTAGAGGGAGATTAACTCTGTATCTGACCCTATGCTGTACCAGTCCTGGGAGTGTTTGATGGGGACAGTGTAGAGGGAGATTTACTCTGTATCTAACCCCGTGCTGTACCTGTCCTGGGAGTGTTTGATGGGGACAGTGTAGAGGGAGATTTACTCTGTATCTAACACCGTGCTGTACCTGTCCTAGGAGTGTTTGATGGGGACAGTGTAGAGGAAGCTTTACTCTGTATCTAACCCCGTGCTGTACCTGTCCTGGGAGTGTTTGATGGGGACAGTGTAGAGGGAGCTTTACTCTGTATCTAACCCCGTGCTGTACCTGTCCTGGGAGTGTTTGTTGGGGACAGTGTAGAGGGAACTTTACTCTGTATCTAACCCCGTGCTGTACCTGTCCTGGGAGTGTTTGATGGGGACAGTGTAGAGGGAGATTTACTCTGTATCTAAATCCGTGCTGTACCTGTCCTGGGAGTGTTTGATGGGGACAGTGTAGAGGGAGATTTACTCTGTATCTAACCCCGTGCTGTACCTGTCCTGGGAGTGTTTGTTGGGGACAGTATAGATGGAGGTTTTCTGTGTATCTAACCCCGTGCTGTACCTGTCCTGGGAGTGTTTGTTGGGGACAGAGTAGAGGGAGTTTTACTCTGTATCTAACGCCGTGCTGTACCTGAGCTGGGAGTGTTTGATGGGGACAGTATAGAGGGAGCTTTACTCACTATCTAACCCCATGCTGTACCTCTCCTGGGAGTGTTTGATGTGGACAGTGTAGAGGCAGATTTACTCTGTATCTAACCCCGTGCTGTACCTGTCCTGGGAGTGTTTGATGGGGACAGTGTAGAGGGAGATTTACTCTGTATCTGACCCCGTGCTCTACCTGTCCTGGGAGCGTTTGATGGGGACAGTGTAGAGGGAGCTTTACTCTGTATCTAACCCCGTGCTGTACCTGTCCTGGGAGTGTTTGATGTGGACAGTTTAGTGGGAGTTTTGCTCTGTATCTAACACCGTGCTGTACCTGTTCTGGGAGTTTTTGATAGGACAGTGTAGAGGAAGCTTTACTCTGTATCTAACCCCGTGCTGAACATGTCTTGGGAGTGTTGATGGGGACAGTGTAGAGGGAGATTTACTCTGTATCTAACCCTGTGCTGTACCTGTCCTGGGAGTGTTTGATGCGTTCAGTGTAGGGGGAGATTTACTCTGTATCTAACCCCTTGCTGTACCTGTCCTGGGAGTGTTTGATGGGAACAGTGTGGAGGGAGATTTACTCTGTATCTAACCCCGTGCTGTACCTGTCCTGGGAGTGTTTGCTGGGGACAGTGTAGAGGGAGCTTTATTCTGTATCTAACCCCGTGCTGTACCTGTCCTGGGAGTGTTTGATGGGGACAGTGTAGAGGGGGATATACTCTGTATCTAACCCCGTGCTGTACCTGTCCTGGGAGTGTTTGTTGGGGACAGTGTAGAGGGACTTTTACTCTGTATCTAACCCCGTGCTGTACCTGTCCTGGGAGTGTTTGATGGGGACAGTGTAGAGGGAGATTTACTCTGTATCTAACCCCATGCTGTACCTGTCCTGGGAGTGTTTGATGGGGACAGTGTAGAGAGAGGTTTACTCTGTATCTAACCCCGTGCTGTACTTGTCCTGGGAGTGTTTGATGGGGACAGTGTAGAGGGAGATTTACTCTGTATCTAACCCCGTGCTGTTCCTATTCTGGGAGTGTTTGATGGGGACAGTGTAGAGGGAGATTTACTCTGTATCTAACCCCGTGCTGTTCCTATCCTGGGAGTGTTTGATGGGGACAGTGTAGAGGGAGATTTACTCTGTATCTAACCCCGTGCTGTACCTGTCCTGGGTGTGTTTGATGGGGACAGTGTAGAGGGAAATTACTCTGTATCTAACCCCATGCTGTACCTGTCCTGGGAGTGTTTGATGGGGACAGTGTAGAGGGAGATTAACTCTGTATCTGACCCTATGCTGTACCAGTCCTGGGAGTGTTTGATGGGGACAGTGTAGAGGGAGATTTACTCTGTATCTAACCCCGTGCTGTACCTGTCCTGGGAGTGTTTGATGGGGACAGTGTAGAGGGAGATTTACTCTGTATCTAACACCGTGCTGTACCTGTCCTGGGAGTGTTTGATGGGGACAGTGTAGAGGAAGCTTTACTCTGTATCTAACCCCGTGCTGTACCTGTCCTGGGAGTGTTTGATGGGGACAGTGTAGAGGGAGCTTTACTCTGTATCTAACCCCGTGCTGTACCTGTCCTGGGAGTGTTTGTTGGGGACAGTGTAGAGGGAACTTTACTCTGTATCTAACCCCGTGCTGTACCTGTCCTGGGAGTGTTTGATGGGGACAGTGTAGAGGGAGATTTACTCTGTATCTAAATCCGTGCTGTACCTGTCCTGGGAGTGTTTGATGGGGACAGTGTAGAGGGAGATTTACTCTGTATCTAACCCCGTGCTGTACCTGTCCTGGGAGTGTTTGTTGGGGACAGTATAGAGGGAGGTTTTCTGTGTATCTAACCCCTTGCTGTACCTGTCCTGGGAGTGTTTGTTGGGGACAGTGTAGAGGGAGTTTTACTCTGTATCTAACGCCGTGCTGTACCTGAGCTGGGAGTGTTTGATGGGGACAGTATAGAGGGAGCTTTACTCACTATCTAACCCCATGCTGTACCTCTCCTGGGAGTGTTTGATGTGGACAGTGTAGAGGCAGATTTACTCTGTATCTAACCCCGTGCTGTACCTGTCCTGGGAGTGTTTGATGGGGACAGTGTAGAGGGAGATTTACTCTGTATCTGACCCCGTGCTCTACCTGTCCTGGGAGCGTTTGATGGGGACAGTGTAGAGGGAGCTTTACTCTGTATCTAACCCCGTGCTGTACCTGTCCTGGGAGTGTTTGATGTGGACAGTTTAGTGGGAGATTTACTCTGTATCTAACCCCTTGCTGTACCTGTCCTGGGAGTGTTTGATGGGGACAGTGTAGAGGGAGATTTACTCTGTATCTAACCCCGTGCTGTACCTGTCCTGGGAGTGTTTGCTGGGGACAGTGTGGAGGGAGCTTTATTCTGTATCTAACCCCGTGCTGTACCTGTCCTGGGAGTGTTTGTTGGGGACAGTGTAGAGGGACTTTTACTCTGTATCTAACCCCGTGCTGTACCTGTCCTGGGAGTGTTTGTTGGGGACAGTATAGAGGGAGGTTAACTGTGTATCTAACCCCGTGCTGTACCTGAGCTGGGAGTGTTTGATGGGGACCTTGTAGATGGAGATTTACTCTGTATCTAACCCCGTGCTGTACCTGTCCTGGGAGTGTTTGATGGGGACAGTGTAGAGGGAGATTTACTCTGTATCTAACCCCGTGCTGTACCTCTCCTGGGAGTGTTTGATGGGGACAGTGTAGAAGGAGATTTACTCTGTATCTCACCCTGTGCTGTACCTGTCCTGGGAGTGTTTGATGGGGACAGTGTAGAGGGAGATTTACTCTGTATCTAACCCCGTGCTGTACCTGTCCTGGGAGTGTTTGATGGGGACAGTGTAGAGAGAGGTTTACTCTGTATCTAACCCCGTGCTGTACTTGTCCTGGGAGTGTTTGATGGGGACAGTATAGAGGGAGATTTACTCTGTATCTAACCCCATGCTGTACCTGTCCTGGGAGTGTTTGATGGGGACAGTGTAGAGGGAGATTAACTCTGTATCTGACCCTATGCTGTACCAGTCCTGGGAGTGTTTGATGGGGACAGTGTAGAGGGAGATTTACTCTGTATCTAACCCCGTGCTGTACCTGTCCTGGGAGTGTTTGATGGGGACAGTGTAGAGGGAGATTTACTCTGTATCTAACACCGTGCTGTACCTGTCCTGGGAGTGTTTGATGGGGACAGTGTAGAGGAAGCTTTACTCTGTATCTAACCCCGTGCTGTACCTGTCCTGGGAGTGTTTGATGGGGACAGTGTAGAGGGAGCTTTACTCTGTATCTAACCCCGTGCTGTACCTGTCCTGGGAGTGTTTGTTGGGGACAGTGTAGAGGGAACTTTACTCTGTATCTAACCCCGTGCTGTACCTGTCCTGGGAGTGTTTGATTGGGACAGTGTAGAGGGAGATTTACTCTGTATCTAACCCCGTGCTGTACCTGTCCTGGGAGTGTTTGTTGGGGACAGTGTAGAGGGAGATTTACTCTGTATCTAAATCCGTGCTGTACCTGTCCTGGGAGTGTTTGATGGGGACAGTGTAGAGGGAGATTTACTCTGTATCTAAATCCGTGCTGTACCTGTCCTGGGAGTGTTTGATGGGGACAGTGTAGAGGGAGATTTACTCTGTATCTAACCCCGTGCTGTACCTGTCCTGGGAGTGTTTGTTGGGGACAGTATAGAGGGAGGTTTTCTGTGTATCTAACCCCGTGCTGTACATGTCCTGGGAGTGTTTGTTGGGGACAGTGTAGAGGGAGTTTTACTCTGTATCTAACGCCGTGCTGTACCTGAGCTGGGAGTGTTTGATGGGGACAGTATAGAGGGAGCTTTACTCACTATCTAACCCCATGCTGTACCTCTCCTGGGAGTGTTTGATGGGGCCAGTGTAGAGGGAGATTTACTCTGTATCTGACCCCGTGCTCTACCTGTCCTGGGAGCGTTTGATGGGGACAGTTTAGAGGGAGATTTACTCTGTATCTAACCCCGTGCTGTACCTGTCCTGGGAGTGTTTGATGTGGACAGTTTAGTGGGAGTTTTGCTCTGTATCTAACACCGTGCTGTACCTGTTCTGGGAGTTTTTGATAGGACAGTGTAGAGGAAGCTTTACTCTGTATCTAACCCCGTGCTGAACCTGTCTTGGGAGTGCTGATGGGGACAGTGTAGAGGGAGATTTACTCTGTATCTAACCCTGTGCTGTACCTGTCCTGGGAGTGTTTGATGCGGTCAGTGTAGGGGGAGATTTACTCTGTATCTAACCCCTTGCTGTACCTGTCCTGGGAGTGTTTGATGGGGACAGTGTAGAGGGAGATTTACTCTGTATCTAACCCCGTGCTGTACCTGTCCTGGGAGTGTTTGTTGGGGACAGTATAGAGGGAGGTTAACTGTCTATCTAACCCCGTGCTGTACCTGAGCTGGGAGTGTTTGATGGGGACATTGTAGATGGAGATTTACTCTGTATCTAACCCCATGCTGTACCTGTCCTGGGAGTGTTTGTTTGGGACAGTGTAGAGGGAGATTTACTCTGTATCTAACCCCGTGCTGTACCTGTCCTGGGAGTGTTTGATGGGGACAGTGTAGAGGGAGATTTACTCTGTATCTAACCCTGTGCTGTACCTGTCCTGGGAGTGTTTGATGGGGACAGTGTAGAGGGAGATTTACTCTGTATCTAACCCCGTGCTGTACCTGTCCTGGGAGTGTTTGATGGGGACAGTGTAGAGGGAGATTTACTCTGTATCTAACCCCGTGCTGTACCTGTCCTGGGAGTGTTTGATGGGGACAGTGTAGAAGGAGATTTACTCTGTATCTCACCCTGTGCTGTACCTGTCCTGGGAGTGTTTGATGGGGACAGTGTAGAGGGAGATTTACTCTGTATCTAACCCCATGCTGTACCTGTCCTGGGAGTGTTTGATGGGGACAGTGTAGAGAGAGGTTTACTCTGTATCTAACCCCGTGCTGTACTTGTCCTGGGAGTGTTTGATGGGGACAGTGTAGAGGGAGATTTACTCTGTATCTAACCCCATGCTGTACCTGTCCTGGGAGTGTTTGATGGGGACAGTGTAGAGGGAGATTAACTCTGTATCTGACCCTATGCTGTACCAGTCCTGGGAGTGTTTGATGGGGACAGTGTAGAGGGAGCTTTACTCTGTATCTAACCCCGTGCTGTACCTGTCCTGGGAGTGTTTGATGGGGACAGTGTAGAGGAAGCTTTACTCTGTATCTAACCCCGTGCTGTACCTGTCCTGGGAGTGTTTGATGGGGACAGTGTAGAGGGAGCTTTACTCTGTATCTAACCCCGTGCTGTACCTGTCCTGGGAGTGTTTGTTGGGGACAGTATAGAGGGAGGTTTTCTGTGTATCTAACCCCGTGCTGTACCTGTCCTGGGAGTGTTTGATGGGGACAGTGTAGAGGAAGCTTTACTCTGTATCTAACCCTGTGCTGTACCTGTCCTGGGAGTGTTTGATGGGGACAGTGTAGAGGGAGATTTACTCTGTATCTACCCCTATGCTGTACCTGTCCTGGGAGTGTTTGATGGGGACAGTGTAGAGGGAGATTTACTCTGTATCTAACCCCGTGCTGTACCTGTCCTGGGAGTGTTTGATGGGGACAGTGTAGAGGGAGCTTTACTCTGTATCTAACCCCGTGCTGTACCTGTCCTGGGAGTGTTTGATGGGGACAGTGTAGAGGGAGATTTACTCTGTATGTAACCCCGTGCTGTACCTGTCCTGGGAGTGTTTGTTGGGGACGGTATGAATGGAGGTTTACTCTGTACATTACACTGCCTCCTCTGTTTTTCCTGAAGGACATCTGCTGGGAATGCCGCACGACAGTTCCGACATTTGTGCTCAGGTGGGTGAGTTTCCGAGCGCTAACCAGATGATGTCCAACATGTTGAGCAGGATCGATTACTCCGTTCCCTGGTCTCGTTGCAGTAGTCGACTGTCTTTGGGCTTTTTCGAGAGCGGGCGAGGTACGTCTTTCACTGTCTCCATCTGCTGGATTCCATTTCTCTCCATAAGACCATGAGACATAGCAGCAGAAATTAGGCCATTCATCCCATCGAGTCTGCTCCGCCATTCAATCATGGCTGATAAGTTTCTCAACCCCATTCTCCCGCCTTCTCCCCGTAACCTTTGACCCCCTTACCAATCAAGAACCTATCTATCTCGGTCTTAAATACACTCAATGACCTGGCCTCCAAAGCCTTCTGTGGCAATGAGTTCCATAGATTCACCACTCTCTGGCTAAAGAAGTTTCTCCTCATCTCTGTTCTAAAAGGTCATCCCTTTACTCTGAGGCTGTGCCCTCGGGTCCTAGTCTCTCCTACTAATGGGAACATCTTCCCCACGTCCACTCTATCCAGGCCTTTCAGTATTCTGTAAGTTTCAATCAGATCCCCCCTCATCCTTCTAAACTCCATCGAGTATAGACCCAGAGTCCTCAAACGTTCCTCATATGTTAAGCCTTTCATTCCTGGGATCGTTCTCGTGAACCTCCTCTGGACCCTCTCCAGGGCCAGAACATCCTTCCTGAGATACGGGGCCCAAAATTGCTTGCAATATTCTAAATGTGGTCTGACCAGAGCCTTACAAATCCTCAGCAGCACATCCCTGCTTTTATATTCTAGTCCTCTCGAAATAAATGCCAACATTGCATTTGCCTTCCTAACTACCGACTCAACCTGCAAGTTAACCTTAAGAGAATCCTGGACTAGGACTCCCAAGTCCTTTTGCACTCCAGATGTCTGAATTCTCTCCCCATTTAGAAAATAGTCTATGCCTCTATTCTCCCTACCAAAGTGCATGACCGCACACTTCCCCACGTTGTATTCCATCTGCCACTTCTTTGCCCATTCTCCTAACCTGTCCGAATCCTTCTGCAGCCTCCCCGCCTCCTCAATACTACCTGTCCCTCCACCTATCTCTGTATCATCTGCAAACTTAGCCAGGATGCCCTCAGTTCCTTCATCTAGATCATTAATGTATAAAGTGAAAAGTTGTCGTCCCAACACTGACGCCTGTGGAACTCCACTAGTCACCAGCCGCCATCCTGAGGAGGACCCCCTTATCCCCACTCTCTGCCTCCTGCCAGACAGCCAATCTTCTATCCATGCTAGTACCTTGCCTCTAACACCATGGGCTCTTATCTTACTGAGCATCCTCCTGTGTGGCACCTTGTCAAAGGCCTTCTGGAAGTCCAAGTAGATAACATCCATTGCCTCTCCTTTGTCTAACCTACACGTTACCTCCTCAAAGAATTCTAACAGATTTGTCAGGCATGACCTCCCCTTGATGAAACCATGCTGACTTTGCCAGATTTTACCATGCACTTCCAAGTATTCTGAAATCTAATCCTTAATAATGGACTCTAAAATCTTACCAACGACCGAGGTCAGGCTAATCGGCCTGTAATTTCCCGTCTTTTGCCTCTCTCCCTTCTCAAACAGGGGGGGTTACATTAGCGAATTTCCAGTCCTCTGGGACCCTCCCTGACTCCAGTGATTCCAGAAAGATCACCACTAATGCCTCCACTATCTCTTCAGCTAGCTCCTTCAGAACTCTGGGGTGTAATCCATCTGGTCCAGGTGATTTATCCACCTTCAGACCTTTCAGTTTTCCTAGCACCTTCTCCTTGGTAATGGCCACCATACTCACCTCTGCCCCCCAACTCTCTTGAACTTTGGGGAGGTCACTCAGTAAGATTGAAGGAGTGCAGAGAAGATTTACTAGGATATTGCTTCAGTGCACTTGCCCGTTTATCATTTTCGAATCCTTTTTGTTTTTTCCCAAACTGTGGTCCCCGAATGTGTCAGTCTCTGAAAACAGCTGTTTACAGGGTTGGTGTGGTGGCTTCTAGTCGCTGAACAGTATGTTGTCGGTGTCCCCTATGTGCATTTTCTTTCTGTGGAGTGACTCTTTTCCCGAATTTGAGACAATTTTCAACAGCAGGCTCTCCGGTATTGAAAAGCAAAGTAACTCCTTTCTGACTGCACGCTTGCCCAGTACGTTCGAGCGCATTAACACCACCACTGGTCTCCCCCACACGATCACCCTCAGCAATATTATTGTGAGACGGAGTTAAAGACTTAATTGTAAAAATGGGTTTGGTAGCTCAGTCTTTAAGCGAGGCCACGTGTCTCATTGGCGCAGTTGGATGCTTAACTTGGGATTAAGGTCTTTTCATTACACAAAGCGTCTCGTGGAGCCGTGATGCCTCTCGTTGGGGATCAGCCAGGAGGTTGGTTCTCAGTTGGGGACATGGAAGCTGGAACCAGCGCGGCGTTTTGGCTGCGAGAGGAGTCTTTCTGTTGTGACGGCTCAGCTCTTTCCAGCGCTTCCTGTGCGCTTGCTATTCTGAAGGTGTTGTGGACAATTAAGCCCTTCTTGAGACAGGGTCTTATAAACTGTAAACCATCTTGTTCCAAAGTGCGCAGCGGGGCACTTGGTGCTCCTGTTGATTCGCATTTTCTACCACCGTGATGTACTTCAAAAAACGCAACAGGAATCGAGTTCTAAACTTCAGACTGGCAGGGAGAGAGAGAGAGAGAGAGACGGAGAGAGAGAGAGAGACGGAGAGGAGAGAGAGAGAGAGAGACGGAGAGAGAGAGAGAGAGAGAGGTGATGTAGCAACCCATCGTCTTCTTGATTTCTTGATGCTTTTGGTCATTCTGCAGACTCATCTCCTGCTGTAAGGAGACAAACTTATAACCTTAGCTTTTCACACAACTGGAGATCCGATCAGGTGACAGTTGCTACTGGCATGCAGTGGAGGACAATCCTTGTTCATGAAGGGGCATCTATCTCCCATTGTCTAGGCTGGCAAGATACAAATGGTCGTTTGGTGGTACAGAACTTGAGTATTGCTGAAAAAGAAACACGTCAAAGCTTTTGCATCTTGCACTCATCAGGACATGTCACAACGATACCAACACAAGAGGAAATCAACAATTTATACTGCACTAGAAGAGAGTGCGGCCGGTTGGCAAGTAGACTCTGACTGGCAGAGGCGTTGCCACGGAAGATGCACCAATGATGGTGACTGACAGTTAACCAGCACGTATTGTTTGAAAATTTAAACCAGACAGCTTGACCCTGATTTGTCAAGGCATTGCCCTGAGGAACGAGTCAGCGAATGGCTGTCAATTTATTTTTTTAGCTGCAACAGGCACAATGTGTGCGCATGTTCTTTCTGCTGCAAAGGAGAGGGCCCCGTGTACTAATATATGTAGCTTCCAGCACGCACAAAAGTGCTTTGGGTCCCCGGAGCGTTACCTTGGACCTCTGGATTGCTAGCTCAGTGTCAGCGCCACCACGCCATCACTACCCCAACAGCTGGACTGACAGACCTGATGGAGAGCTGTTCAGCCTTGCCTGACTGAGATCGACAACAAAGTCCTCATTCGAGAGCTGATTGACATTGACGGTGCAGCGCGAGCTTTCCATATTGAGGCAGACCCACCCCCCTCCGACCCCAGCAACAAATGAACTGACCCCTCTCGCGCCTGTAGTGAGGTTGATCTAACCTTCAGCGCCAGTAAGACGTGCCTTTCGATCAAAATTCTCTGCTAGTTCCAAAAGGTAACAGGGATAGGGTTCCGAACTTGAGGATAGCAGGGAGAGAGAGAGAGAGAGAGAGAGAGAGAGAGAGAGAGAGAGAGAGAGGTGATGGTGCCAGACTGCCACCAATCTGCATAGACAATCTGCGGCTGGAAGTTCTTGCTCGCTTCCACATATCTAGGGCTCCACACTCACCAACAATCTGTCACTTGGTGCTGGAATCAACACAGCCGTCGCTGTTATGTCCAGGCTAAGTAAGAGAGTGTGGGAGGACAGGAACCTGAACGAGAGCGCCAAAACGCCAACACTGCCAATCCTGTGCCCTCAGCGCAGACCTCCACAGCGGGTGCCAACGGGACCACGTGTGCCAGGGGAAAAGGCTTTGCCCCTTCACTGTCTCCGGCACCTCCTTGGCATCTCTTGGCAGCACAACCGTCACCCGACTCTGGTCCCAGAAAGCGCCGATCCAGCGGGGTACCCACGTTCCTAATGCCAAGATCACGTGTGCCGGCTCAGCCTCGTCATTCAGAAAGAAGATGGCTCTACCCACCCCGCCTCCCCACACAAAGATCGTCGGGACAAGGAACAGGCCAAGGGATGACCACCGACTGGGTGTCTAAATTGACAGGGAGAGCTGCAAGCAGGAGATGTGAAGATGGAGATTATTGATGGTGACAATTCTGGACCAGGGACAGGGTTCCAGAGGAAGGACTGCTTCGAAGGGCACAAGCAAGAGCAAGAAGAAAAGGGGAGGTGCGTGGTCAAAGAGGGAAGAGAGGGCGCTGAGTATTGATGCCAGCTTCCCCTCCACCCACCGCCGCAGAACAGGGGGCAGCGAGCGCCCCACACCGAGCGAGGCTGGTGAGCCTGAGCGGACCAGGGCTGAACAGACAGAGTTGGCCAGAGGGAGGGCTGCCTCGAAAACCTGTCGCTGTCACCCCTCGGACTCACACTATATCGTGGCGTCGAGGGTCAGTACTGAGGGAGTGCTGCACTGTCGGAGGGTCAGTACTGAGGGAGTGCCGCACTGTCGGAGGGTCAGAACTGAGGGAGTGCTGCACTGTCGGAGGGGTCAGTACTGAGGGAGAGCTCCACTGTCGGAGGGTCAGTACTGAGGGAGTGCTGCACTGTTGAAGGGTCAGTATTGAGGGATTGCTGCACTGTCGGAGGGTCAGTACTGAGGGATTGCTGCACTGTCGGAGGGTCAATACTGAGGGAGTGCTGCACTGTTGGAGGGTCAGTACTGAGGGAGCTGCTGCAGTGTTGGAGGGTCAGTACTGAGGAGTGCTGCACTGTCAGAGGGTCAGTACTGAGGGACTGCTGCACTGTCAGAGGGTCAGTACTGAGGGAGTGCCGCACTGTCTGAGTGTCAGTACTGAGGGAGAGCTGCACTGTCGGAGGGTCAGTACTGAGGGAGAGCTGCACTGTCGGAGGGTCAG